>CM021101.1:245872150-246028918 GCA_007115665.2 Sequoiadendron giganteum | reverse complement strand
GGAGGGAAGGGATAGGTAAAGAGGGAGAAAGAGAAGTGGGGCTAGGGAGAGAGATAGAGAGAGAGAGAGAGGGATGGGTGGAAGGGAGGGAGAGAGGGAGAGGGGAGGAAGGGATAGGTAAAGATGGAGAAAAAGAAGTGGGGCTAGGGGGAGAGAGAGATTAGAAAAAAGTGAGATAGAGAGGAATAAAGAGAGGGAGAAATAGATAGATGGGAGGGAGGGAGTGGTAAAGAGGGATAGAACTAAGATATATTTTGGAGAGTGAGGAAGTGAGAGAGAGAAGGAGGAATGTGGAAATATTGAGAGAGTTAAGGAGAGAGAGAGGGAGAATGAGGTATATAGGAATAATAGTTAGGTAGAGAGAATTAGAGAGGAAAAGAGAGATGGAGGGAGAGGTAGGGATGGAGAGAAAGAGGTGATAGAGATAAATAGAGAGAGGGAGGGGAGAGATAGAAGTAGAGAGGGAAGGAGACATGGAGGGAGAGATATGGACAAATGGAAAGATAGGGATGGAGAGAGAGTTGAGAGAGAGAGAGAGAAAGAGATAGAGATGTAGGTAGAGAGGGGAAGGGGAGATAGAGAGAAGGAGAGGTAGGGAGGGAGGGAGTGGGAGGTGAGATAGAGAAATTGAGGTGAGATAGAGATAAAGAGAGTAGAGATGGAAGGGGAGAGAGAGAGGTGGGAGAGAGAGGGGGATAGAGGGAGGGAGGGAGGGCGAGAGAGAGGGGGGAATAGAGAAACAAAGAGATAGAGAGAGGTAGAGAAAAAGAGATAGAGATACAAATACAGAGATAGAGAGATAGAGATAGATAGATAGAGAGACAAACAGACAGATAGATAGCTAGACAAAGAAAGATATGGAGAGAGGGAGGGAGGGAGGGAGGGAGGGAGAGAGAGAGAGAGAGAGAGGGGGAGAGGGAGAAATAGAGAGAGATGGAGACAAAGAGATAGAGATAGAGAGACAAAGACAAAGAAATAGAGACAAAGAGAGAGAGATAGAGAGACAAAGATAAAAAAAGATAGATAGATAGAAAGATAGAAAAAGAAAGAGATGGAGAGAGACAGAGGTGAGATAGATAAAATTGGAGAGAGAGAGGGAGGGAGAGGTAAAGAGTTATAGTTGAGATATATTATGGAGAGAGATGAAGGGAAAGAGAAGTGAGAGAGAGAAGTAGAGAGAGAAGGATGAAGATGGAAAGATTAAGAGAAGGAAGTAGAGGGAGGTGAGATAGAGAAAGAGAGGAGGGAGTCAAGGATATGTAGGGAGAGAGAGGTGAGATAGAGAGAGAGTGGAGATGGAAGGGAACCCTAATCACTCAATCCTTAACCCTTAAACCCTCATCCTTCAACCCTCTACCCTTAAACCCTAATCCATCAACCCTCAACCCTTAAACCCTTAATCCATAAACCCTTAAACCCTAATCCCTCAATCCTATAACCCTAAACCTTCAACCCTCAAACTTCAACCCTCAACCCTTTAACCTCAACTCTTAAACCCTAATTCCTCAATCCTAAAACCCTCATCCCTCAACCCTCAACCCTTAAACCATATACCCTTAATTCATCAACTCTCAACCCTTAAACCCTAATCCCTCAGTCCTATAACCCTCAAACTTCAACCCTTAACCCTAAACCCGAATCCCTCAATCCTCAACCCTTAAACCCTCATCCTTCAACCCTCAACCTTTAAACCCTAATCCCTAAACCCTCAACCCTTAAACCCTTAATCCCTAAATCATTAACCCATAATCACTCAATCCTATAACCCTCAACCTTAAATCATCTAACTTCAACCCTCAACCCTTTAACCTCAACCCTTAAACCCTAATCCCTCAATCCTATAACTCGCATCCTTCAACCCTCAACCCTTAAAACATATACCCTTAATTCCTAATCCCTCAATCTTATAACCCTCAAACTTCAACTATTAACCCTCAACCCTAATCCCTTAATCCTCAACCCTTAAACCATCATCCTTCAACCCTCAACCCTTAAACCCTAAGCCATTGACCCTCAATGCTTAAATCCTTAATCCCTAAACATTAGAGCCTTAATCCCTCAATCATATAACCCTCGACCTTCAACCCTCTAACTTCAACCCTTGGCCTTTTAACCCTCAACCATTTAACCTCAACCCTCAACCCTTAAACCCTAATCCCTCAATCTTATAACCCTCAACCATTAAATCCTAATTCGTCAATCCTCAATCCTTAAAACCTCATCCCTCAACTCTCAACCCTTAAACCTCAACCTTCATGCCTCAACCCTCAACCCTCAATCCTCAACCCTCAACCCTCAACCCTCAACCCTTAAACCCTAAACCCTTAAACGCTTAAATCCTCAACCCTTAAATACATCAAATTTCAACCCTTAAACCCTAATCCCTCAATCCTATACCTTAGACCCTAATCCCTCAACCCTCAACCATTAAACCCTCAACCCTTAAACCCTAATCCCTCAACCCTTAATCCCTTATCCCTCAACCCTCAACCCTTAAACCCTGTACCATTAATTCCTCAACCCTCAACCCTTAAACCCTATACTGTTAATTCCTCAACCCTCAACCCTTAAACCCTCAACCCTCAACCCTTAAACCCTAATCCCTCAACCCTTTTCCCTTCAACCCCCATACCTCAACCCTTAATCCCTCAACCCTTTAACCCTCAACCCTCAACCCTAATCCCTCAACCCTTAAACCCTCAACCCTTAAAACCTAATCTCTCAACCCTCAAACCCTTGTCCCTTAATTCTCAACCCTAATCCTGCAAGCCTTAACCATATACCTTAAACCCTCAAGCCTCAACACTTAAACCCTAATCCCTCAAGCCTCAATCCTTAAAACCTAAACCCTTAAACCCTCAACCCCAACCATCAACCCTAATCCCTCAAGCATATACCTTAAACCCTATCCCTCAATCCTTAAACCTTAATCCCTCAACCCTCAAACCTTAAACTCTCAACACTCAAGCATCAACCCTAAAACCCTAAACCCTTACACCCTCAACCCTCAACCCTCAACCCTCAAATTTAATCCCTCAACCCTATACCTTAAACCCTAATCCCTCAACCCTCAACACTTAAACCCTCAACCCCTAAAAGCACAACCCACAACCATATTCCCTCAACCCTCAATCCTTACCCCTCAACCCTCAACCCTCAACCCTCAACCCTCAAACCTCATCCCTCATCCCTCATCCCTCATCCCTCATCCCTCATCCCTCTACCATATACCTTAAACCCTCAACTCTCAAGCCTTAAACCCTAAGGAGGGAAAGCAAGGTAGAGAGGGTGGGAAAGGGGTGGGTAATGCAACAAGGAGGGAGAGGTAGAGAGGTAAAGAGGGAAGGATGGAGAGTCATGGAGATAGGGAGAGAGAGAGGGTGGGAGGAAGAGGTAGTGATATAAAGAAAGGAGATATGTGTGAAAGAAAAAATAATGAAGGGAGAGAGAAGAAGAGACATGTAGGGAGGAAAGGATATAGATGGGAGTAAGAGAAAAATGAAACATAGAGAGGGAGATAGGGAGAGAGATTGGGAGATACCTAGAAAGTGGAGAGAGAGAAGAGAGGGAGAGTGAAAGGGAAGTATCAGTATATGAGTAACAAGTGATGGAGGGAGAGGTACACATGGAGGGAGTGAGAGAAATAGGGAGGATATAAAGAGGTGATGACCTAGAAAGGGGAGGGAGGGGGAAGATGAGAGAAAGAATGAGATGAGAGATAGAGGGGGGAGAGAGGTGGGTAATGAGACAAGATTGAAGATACTTGGAGATGGGGAGAGAGAGAGAGAGAGAGAGAGAGAGAGAGAGAAGAAAGAGGTGAGAGATAGAGGGGGAGAGAGGTGGGTTATGATACAAGGAGGGAAATACTTGGATAGAGGGAGAGAGAGCTTGGGAGGGAGATGTAGTGATCAAGAGAAATGGGTAAGAAATAGTAACAAAGGGAGATAAAAGAAGAGAGAAGTAGGGAGGAAAGGATGGGTATGGGGTTAATGAGGGAAGGAAAGGTATAGATGGTGGGAGAGATCTAGAGAGAGTTGAGAGAGAATAAGGTAAGTATTGGTTAAGAGGGAAGGAGAGAAAGAGGGATTGAAAGGGAAAACCTCAACTATCCATCATCGATCATAAATCATAAAATTTAAGCCTTATCAAAGCGGGGTAGTGAGAGACAAATAGAAAGCAAAGATGTTGGTATTTTTGTCAATACATCACCATTTGATGAGCACCAAATTTGGTGCTCACCAAATGTTGCATTGCATTTGGCACTCTCCAAATGTTGCATTGTATTTGATGCTCTCTAAATTTGGTGGTCACCAAATTAGCTACATTGGGAAGTACCAACCCAAAGGGTTGGACAACCATTTGATACCATGGATGTGATTTTCTAAAGAGGATACAAAATTTTCACATATTTTTTGCCATGCTAATCACTCGTTTTCACTTCTTTCAATGCAAGTTTATAAAAATACTATGATGATGTTAGAATCTCTCTTAGATATCTAAATATATAAAAAAATTACATTTTTATAATGTTAAGGTTTTCATCCATACCTTCTCTTATTATTGGCTCCATTTTTTGTCAAAAACCAACATGTGCTAGTTTTAGGATAGATTTTTACTTGTTAATCAAAACTTGAAACAAATTACATTTTTTAAAACTAGACTCCATTATACACACGATGAAAAAAGAATAAATTTTTTATTAGTTTTCAAAAACTTTAGGGGGGAGCACACTCAAATTTTATCTTTCCAGGATGTGACCACTTTGAAAAATCATAAAATTAGTTGAAAGGACGGGGATAAACTACATGGTGTTTGTTGGAAGAATGAAGAAGAAGCCCTCTGGTTTGTTGTCATTGATGCCAACATTGTTTGGTGATAGTTTTGTCCATCCGATAAATAGTGCTTTTGGTTACTCTAATCTAGTAATCTAGTCTGGAATTGTTCATATTAAGCATCGATCTATGTGGTTTTAATATGTTATTTAGGACTATTAATTGTATATATGGACAAGTTTTTAGTGATTTTGGTTGAATGGGCTAAAAGATATAAATGGCATAAGTTCAGCATATAGGCTTTGTATATTCTTCTACCTGACATGGATAAGTGGTGTACATTTTGTGGATGGTTAAAGAAATCTTTCTTAGGTCTGAGTCGACCTAATTTATGTCTTGTACATTTTTCTTTGGAGCACGAAAGAAGTTTTGGTTTTAGATGACAAGCTATTTTGAACTGATTATGTGTACACTCGATTATACTGACCTAATTGATCCATTTAGATGTAATAGCATATATATATATGAAACATTTTTGTATTGAAATAGATATAACAATATTGTGAGATGTGAAAATCAATAAGCAGTGATGCACGAAAGTGTGATATTGTGCGAATTTTTTGGTAGTTGATGTGAACCTACAAAATAGTGCAATATTTTGTATTCCAAAACTTAATTGGAACTAAACTCATCACATAGAAGGGGTATTCATCAGTTCATCTGTTGGTAATGAGCCACTCTTGTTTTGTAATCATTCTAGGATTTCAACCTTTCAAGGATAGTGTGTCTTGGCAGTGTGCCCCTGTAATATCTTATGACATGTTATAACATATTGTGAGCTTATCCTTATTGCGGTTTTTCCCATTTTGGTTTTCCAAATAAAAATCTCGGTGTTCATGTGTCATGTTGATTCCTTTCATTTTCTTGTATAAAGTTGCAATCATATATGTTTTAATTATTGAATGGTTAATAGTTAAATGGTTTAATAGAATATTGATTCACCCCCTCTCAATAATTTGCATGTTCAACAATTGGTATCAGGGCCTAGTTCCTTTAGAAAAACCTAACATCTTGAGGAACATCTTGAATATTGAACACATGACCGACAAAAGGTATCCTATTCCTCCAAAAGATATCTCTGGAATTGAATTAATTGAAGATGACTTCACAATTGAAAAACATGAACTTAATGTTTCTCTTGAAGATCTGGATAGAATTGAAAGTGAGAAAGAAATTATGAAGGTGAACCTGAAAGAAGCAAATCAAGAAATTCAAAGAAATGCATAAAGAAGTCAGTGACCAGTTGAAGAAATAAAATGAAGACATCACTGAACTAAAAGTGCAAGTGGAAGAAAATAAATGAATTGTGGACTGTCAAAAAGCTGAAATTCAGAGCAAGGTTGATGAATGTACAAAGCTTGAACAAGAAATAGTAAGCCTTAGGTATGTCCTGGGGAAAGAAAGGGCTCATGAGGAAAAATTCAAAACAAGTACTACAATGCTTGATGAGTTGATTGCTTTTCAGAAACCTTCTAAGGATAAAAGTGGGTGAGGACTTGAAGGACAAAAGCCAAAAGAAAATCAGACTCCTAACAAGGTTGAAAATCAAAGGAAGACTAAAGGCAATGGTAGACATATCAAGAATCAAAGAAACAATACCAAAAGAATTCCTATCATACAACCTAATGCTCAAAGGTACCCATATTTCAATGGTATTTTTTTTTCATGCAATAAATTTGGTGATAGAGCAACAAAATTTAGAATTAAAATGAATCAGAATATTGGATTCTTTTTTGGACAATGTTTCACATGCAATAAGTTTGGACATAGAGTTGTTGAGTGTAGAAGTCAGATAATGATGAAAAGATTCAGTACTGGTAGAATGATTTAGTATTTTCAAGGATATTGCTACACATGTTATGCATTTGGACATAATTCTAACCAGTGTGGATCAAGATTAAATACAAATTTTGGTTAGAAAAATGTGGTGTGCTACACCTACAATAAACTAAGACATATTTCAAGATTCTGCAAAATTAAAAAAGAAAAAAATTGAATCTGGAACAAAGGAATAAACCTGTGAATAAAGTGGATCCTACTAAAGTAAAAAAGGAAATGGAGAAAAATTGGAAGAAAAAGGAAGTACTTGAGAAAAAGGATGAATCAAATGAATTTGTACCTGCATCTAGTGCAAATACTTCTTCTAAAAACTAGACCTAGTAATGGATTTTAGGGGGAGAAATTATAGAGAAATATTATAAACCCTTGATATAAGAGGTGTCAAGCAGTGACACGAGGATATGTGATGAGGAATGTCATTCTAAAGATGTTGAAAAAGTATTCAGAAAAAAAACACACACACACACACACAAATTTAGATATTTGTGAAGCATTTTAGGGTTTACAGTGTATTCATAAAGTGTTTATCAGCTTTTTGTGGGTGGAATGCATTAAATGTGAAATTAGGGCAGATCGGTAAGATATAAAGTGATAATTAAAGGTTATTCAAATAAATTTTATGAATTTTAAGGAAGCAGAAGGGAGTTGAAGCGATTTGAAGGTGATTCGGAGCATCTGACATCAAACCCTAGTTTTCGTCGAAGCTTGAAAAAGGTATTTACAACTATCTATACTCTGTGGATTTCAATTAGAATAAACTTCCATAGGCATAAACAAAAGAATTGAGGGAAAAATGGCCTCTCCCACTATGGTTGAAGTTTATGAGAGACTGCCACCAAAATTTAGAAGGTTTTCATGCAAGGTTTATAAAATGAACCCCATGGGTGCATTTTCTCAAATTCCAAGTAGTGTCTTACCTATTGAGGATACTAGAACCTACGTTTATGGGAAACTAGAAGAATTTTATCATCAATAACTCACAAAAATATGGGAGAAGGAGCTAATTGGAGATAATTTCTCAATGAAGCCAGCATATGAAAATCTTGTCTGGAAGAAGCTAGATGTATGGAATTGGTTCCCATATTTTTGTAGTTAAATGAATGCAATATTTATAAGAATGGCACTCAATAAAATACATGATAAATTTGTATGGACAAGCATAGCTAGAGTAATTACCATGGAATTGATTAAACTCGTGGTTGATCTCTGTGACACGGAACATGTACCAGTGCTAAAGGCAGTTAAAAATGATGTGGTTATGAAACTAGCTAGTGCCGCATATGATGGGAGAGCATTGACAACCAAACCCATTACAAACCCTATTGTGAGGTATGTTGCAATCATGATAGGTGAGAAAATCTACTTCACCAACAAAGGTAATTCAGTGTTTGCAATTGTAATTTATGTTGCACATGACATGGTGGTTAATGGAAGGGACTCTGATTTGTGTGAGTTTCTTTGACAACAACTTATGGATAACTTAATCCAGAATAAGACAAAGAAATATCCATTCAAGTTTTGTACATTGGTATTCTGCTTGCTATTTTACGTTCTGGCGGAGCTATCTGGGAAGAAAAACATTATATGGAATCTCAATAGACCGGTGGCACATAAAATATTTGAACATTTACATGGAATTGAAGAATTCAAAGCATAATGTGATGCTCTAATTTCATTCTTCGTAATTTTTTAGAATATTATGTATAAAAGAGATAGAGTTCCAAGGAGCTTAGTAAATAAATATGCAAAGGAGATAAACTTTCTAGTGTCCACTGATGAGTGCATTATAGAGGCAATAGATCCTAAAACTCTATGGATAGAGTCTCTAAGGTATGAGATTGATGAACAAGTAGCCGAGGGACTCATTTAAATGATGTTAAATAGCCCTAAAGATCCCTCTCTACCTCGACATGGTACATATGAAGGGAATTCTCCCAAAGTTCATTTGGAAACTTCAGCACCTCAAAGGGCTAAAAGAGTAAATAAGAATACTGAGGTATTCTTCCAAATGCATTCACTTTGTAAGGATGATGTTGAAAGGCTAAGGGAATATGTTGATGAGAAGAGAACCAGATTATTTAAAATTCCCTTTGAACCTACAAGATCAGGTAGAGAACCTTCCACCACTACCTCTTCATTACCTAAAACTCATAGTATAGTTACAACATTAAAAGGAAAGAAGGTAGATCACAGTACCCCAAAAATAGTTAATGTAATTGTTTCCTCTAGACCTAGCACCAAAGCTTCTAAGAAGAGAAATGTACCCCCTGTTGCACCATCTATTGCACTTGGAAAAATGATAAAACAAAAGGATAATAGAAAAAGGAATATGAGTGATGTTGTACAAGAAGAGATTGAACTTGGCTTGCAAAAAGAATGACAAATGAAAAGGAATAGAAGAACTAGCATTTCCACCAGTAATGAAGAAGCAAAAACCAAATACAATGTTGAAATATCATTTGATGAAGAAGAGATAGAGGAAGAAAAGAATGCTTTCAAAATTAATATGCATAAGAAGAAGGGTGAAGAAGGAACATCATAACCTATGGAGGACTTGCCCAGCTTTCCTCCTGTAATTCATCATCCACCTCTAAAGATGGAAGATTTAGTAAATAATATTCTAGAATTTGAGGATTTTTTATCTATTGCTGAGTGATTTGATGAGGTTAATGAAGAGGATATGGAAAAAATTGTAAATGCTTTCATTCAATATATGGTTACTTTTTATGAGAATATGGAAACTATAAGGAAGAAGGTGATTGACAATGTATGGGAAGCCTTAGTACAAAGAAGGCATGAAGTTGTAACTATTGATGAAAAAATAAAATTAGATGCCTTGAACACATACGGATCCTCCTTATCTAAGGAAGATTCTTTTACCCTATTAAATGAATGTTCTAAGTTGTTTAGAGTCAAATAAATATTCACTCTTCTAATGGCTAAAGAGAAAGATAGTATTGAAAGGTTGAGGCAAGAGACTCTTGATAAAGTAAGGGAAATGGCAAAGAATTATGGGATGATAACTGGTTCTTCATGTCATACAACTTCAGCACAAGAGCCTGCTAATGTCACAGAAGTGAAGGACAATCATATTTTGGATAAGGTTGGTGATATACATGCAGCTTCAAAGACGTCTACTCCTTCAAATGGTATAGAGTATACAACTAGTAGAAAAAATGAAGATCAACATAAAAATGGTATTGGTAATGATCCAAAAGAACATCATGAGAATACCAGAAATAGTGGAGAAGCAGATAGGAATGAAGATGAAGGAAACAAATATGAAAAGGGTAATGATGGAAAATATGATGAAGACAAGAAAGAGTAAGAAAAAAAAGACATACCATTAGAAAAACCATCTGAAGAAGAAGAGGAGGAAAAGAAAGAAGAAAATAAGGAAGAAATAGATATTGGAAGAAGTGAAGAAGAATACTCCAAGACTGTTGAGCCATCAAAGCCATCTAGAGAATCATTTGGAAATTCTCTTAAGGGTCTATTAACAAAAAAATCAAGGATTCAACCTATGCTACCACCTCAGTTGATTCAACTTCCATCACATTTGGGCTATGTAGATATGAGTAAGATCCCACCAGTTGAAAGGATAAATATTTAAGGTACTTTTATTCAATCTGAAAAACGGGAAATTCTTGAAACCTATCAGAAAGGGATTGAATTGGTTAATGATTCTATTAAGGCTTTGCAAGAGATAGCTCTCGATCCCACAATTGATGATTCCCTATCTCCTATCAAAAATTTAAATTTCATGGTTGATTCACTCAAAGAATATACTTCTAGTTTTAAGAAGTAGGATAAAAAAATAGGCAGAGTCAAGACTTTTAGATAAAAGGTTACTAGTTCTACAAGATAAATGTACAATCGTACACAACAAGGTCTTGCAAAGTTTGAAAGAGATTAAGGATTGTGAAGAGGAATCCCATATACTATATATGTGTATTGCATGTGGTCACCCGATGCCACTCGAGGCATTAGAAACTTAATGGAATCAATACAGTCTCAACTTTCTAATGCCTCTAGGGCCTACAAAGTTGCAGATGATAGAAATTATACTACCTGGAGTTCTACTACAGACTTGTAGTGAATTTTTCTCATCTTACAAAGGCAGAAAGAAGATGCAATGAGACGGTTTGGACAACTTGGAGATTTGGTAATGTCTAGACATAATTCTATATCAAGTGCCTTGGTGGATGTAGAGAAACTAGATCAGAAGAAGATTAATCCATCCACTCTAGAAGAAGGAGAATAATGCTTAGTAGAACTAGAATCATCGCATAAAATGCTTTCCAAAGCGAAGGTGTTTTGGGATGCTAGAAAACCTACTTGGGAAGCTATTCTCAAGGAATTAGAGGTGCCACAAATTCCAATTAAATGTTCCTTACATTTGTGTTTTCTAAAGTTCATCATCGTCACACCCTTTGTCCTTGATGTCAAAGGGGGAGTGGAGAAGATAATGTGGGAGAGGATATTGTTGTGGAGAAATTTTGGTTTTGAATAAGACTTGTATAGTTTTGTGTACATTTGAAAGGGGGAGCTCGCAGAGCTCGAGTGAAGACAATTTTTCTTGAAGATCCATTTTTGGCACATGTTTCCATCAATGAGAAAGGGGGAGATTGTTGTAAGAATGAAGAAGAAACCCTCTAGTGTGTTGTCATTGATTCCAACATTATTTGGTGATAATTTTTTACATTTGGTAAATAATGCTTCTAGTTACTCTAATCTAGTAATCTGGTATGGAATTTTTTAGATTAAAAGATCAACCTATGTGGTTTTAGTATGTTATTTAGGACTATTAATTGAATCTATGGACAAGTTTTGAATGATTCTGGTTGAAAGAGATGAAATATATAAATTACTGAAGTCCGGCATATATGCTCTATATATTCTTTTGGCCGACATGGATAAGTAGTGTACGTTTTATGGATGGTTAAAGAAATATTTCTTAGGTCTAGGTTGACCTAATTTATGTCTTGCACATTTTTCTTTGGAGCATGAAAGAATTTTTGGTTTGAGCCGAAAAGATATTTTGAATTGATTATGTATACTATCAATTAGGCTGGCCTAATTGATGTATGTAGATGTAACAACATATATACATGAAATTTTTGTATTGAAAGAGATAGAACGAGATTGTGAAATGTGAGAAGCAATAAGCAGTGTTGCGTGACAATTTGATATTGTGTAAATTTCTTAGTATTTGTTGTGACCTGTAAATTGGTGTAGGATTTTGTATTCAAGAGCTTAATTGTAACTAAACTCAACACATAGAAGGTGTATTCATCATTTCATCTATTCTCAGTGAGCCACACTCTCTTTTTGTAATATTTTTTAGGCTATGAGCTTTTCAAGGATAGTGTGTCCTAGCAGTGTGCCCTTGTAACACCTTATGACTAGTTATATATTATGAGCTAATCCTCACCGTGGTTTTTCGCATTTTGGTTTTCCATGTAAAAATCTTGATGTTCATGTGTCATGTGGTGTTATGATTCCTTTCATGTTCTTGTTTACAATTGCATGCAGATATGTTTTTCTTATTGAATGGTTAATAGCTAAATGGTTTAATATAATACTTATTCACCCCCCCTCTCAGTATTATGGGTGTTCACTAGTTGTTAGCTAATTGCTCATTGTTCATGAAATTTTTGAAAATTTGGAAAAAGGTTAATGAAAAAGGGGGGCCCCTCAGACGGTATGCTAAATTTTTTATAAAAATATGACCTATTTCTCCCCCTTTTTGAAACCCTTAATTTTCATTATTTAAAAAAAAAAATTATAGTTTAGAAACTAGACTCGGAGTACTACAACTCTTGTTCTTGTTGTGTGTTCAAATTTTGAGCACGTAACTATATTCACTTTCTCATGCACATCAAAAAAAATTTATTTCAAAAAAAAAAGTGCCATCTTAAGAGCCATTTTTGTGTCACACTTTGGTACACTAACTCGACTATATTTCATGAGTGTAAACCTAATGGAAGGTATGATTCCAATTTAACAAAAAATCATAAGTCCATTTTTTGATATGACATTATGCACTAGCATGATTCAATATAAAATTTTGAATATGGTGATAGGATGATGTCAACCAATGTAACGTTCATTTACTTCAGTGCTTTTTGAAGAGTTACTGAGGAGTGCATAAGCATACATCAATGAACCCCCATCTTTAGCTAAGCATGCCTTCCTTTAAACGATGTGTTTTTGAATGTCTTATAGATGACTATTTTAAGATGATTCTTTTAACAAGTTATTTAGAAAACTTATCTACATTTTTAGATATGACTTTCATGTCTCCATCTGACTGATTCTATTTTTCTAAACTTCTATTTTTCCTTTTTTTTATCATCTATTTGTAGTTGTATTTTCTCCATGGAATTATTAATTTCAATAATATTTGTATTCATTTGGTCAATTGCGCATATAGCATCATCTCTCACTTTCATTCCCTGCACAAATTCATGTGCAATACAAAACATCTTCAGTTCATCCACTTCTACATTGTCAATTTCCCATTCCACAAGTTGTACAAGCACCTTCCTCAAATTTTCAAGAGCATAAAGGGTCTCTTTATTCAACATATTATCTATCTCACTCACTCTTCTCCACTTATTTTCAAGTGCTTTTATAGCTATTTCCTTTTTCATTTCATACATTTTTTCATTTCATACATTCTAACCTATTTGTGTATTTTCTTCTAACTTATTTTTCATATATTTTACTTTAAGATTTAGAGCAGCTCGCCCCTCATCAACCGTTGGATAGAATCATCCATTTTTTGTATAGATTATTCAATATCTTCAATAGTGTTATGTAGCTTTACAGTTTCTTTTTGGTCAGCATTGAGAGTGTCTTTCTAATTAGAGAATGCATTTGTATCTTTTGAAAAAAAATCACACAAGTTGTCTACAATTTTCACATCAAACTTTCATGTCTCCACCCAAATAATTCTATTTTTCTACACTGACATCTATCTGACATCATAAAATTTTCACTCAATACATTATCTATCTCACTCACTCTGCTCTTCTTCTTTTCAAGTTCTTTTAAAAATTTGTTTCATTTTTCATTTTTCATTTAATTCATTCTAGTACCTATTTCTCCAATTGTACATTGCTAGTTTCCCATTACACATACTGCATAGGCTACTTAACTTTTGAAGAGGAGGAATAATCTCTTTATTCAATACATTACCTATTGCATTCACTATGGTTTTATTTTTTTCAATTGTTTTTTATAGAATTTTCCTTTTCATTCCATGCATTCTAGTACCTACTATCTTTGGTTTTGAATTTCCATTTTCCCATTGCACATACTGCACAAACTCCTTCTTCAACTTTTGAAGAGTGGAAATAATCTCTTCAGTCAATACATTATCTATCTCATTCACTTTGGTATGCTTCTTTTCAAGTGTTTTCATAGAAGATTTATTTTTCATTGCATAATTTCTAGTACATGTTGCTCCAGTTGTACCACATCTATTTATTTGAGAAAAAAAATCATTTTAATTTATTCGTATGATTGACAAAAAAATGCACAAAAATATTGGTAAGGTGGAAAACACAGTGGGTTCTGTGTTACTTGGTTCTTCTAGGTTAAATCTCAAATTCTCAAGAGTAGGTAGAATCTCTTACTCTAATACATGTACCTTGTACATACACCACATCTTTTTTTTTGAGAAAATATTGTATTTTAATTTCTTTATATGATTGATAAAAAAATCACAAAAGTATTGGCAGGGTGTAACACACAGTGGGTTCTATGTTATTTAAGTATACTTGGTCAAAGCTCAACTTCTCAAGAAATGTAGAACCTCTTAATTAAATACATGTACCTTGAGAATGACTTTCATCTATTTGTTTGAGTGAAAATTTCATTTCAATTTCTTTGTATGATTAACAAAAAAATGCACAAAAAATATTGGCAAGATGGAAAACATGGTGGGTTATGTGTTATTTATTTTTTCTTGTTCTATTTTTGCTTCATATGGTCAAGATGTGAAATATAATAATTTGATTTGGGTATACAATATTTTGTGTAATTCACATACATGGGTCTCTAGTTGGTTGACCAACTACCACTAGAATCTTCCATTTAATGTCTTCACTCAAGTAGAGGAATTGAGTCTCCCATACAGGTTGAGGGAGAAGATGTTAATGAGAAATGACACACATGGGCCAAAGTGTGGTGACATTAAATATAATAATTATGCTCATTAATTTAATCACCTGTATGATTTATGGGTGAAAATGAGCTTCAATGTTAAATATCATAATCTACAAATATAGATTATATTTTTTTTTTACTGCCAATCTTTACAAAGAGCTTTGAGACCTTTTTCTAGTTGGATAAATTTGGAAGGTATCTATTAAACCAAAATTAATTATAAAAAATAATAGTTTTCCCAATGATCTGAGCATGAAATTATTGAGATTCCTTAAGGGGGAATCTCAAATTAGTTCTCACATGGATCCTATTGAGGAATGGTTGCTTGTTGTCTTCAAATTGAACTACACCATCAAGTTTGAGGTGCACTATGTGATACCATCATTTAGGTTGTTACATGAAAATTATGGGAGACTTGCATTGTATGTGGTCAAGTCTAACTTGACAATGAGAGTGAAGAAAATCCTTCCTAATAGTGACAATGCAGAAATGTTACCTATTCATGAATGGTTGACCTAGTGACAATATTTACAAACTATTTAGTTATTATAGCCAATATTTGTGAAATTGTTAGTCACAAATATTTGCAAAGTTTTCACACATTTTATATATTAGTATAATCCAATTTGAATAGATTTATGACATCATTAATGATTGCCTCACACTTGTTGCCATGTTTTATATTTATAATGTTGTTTGGAACTTTTACGGATAGTAAATATATATAACACACTATGTTTACCATAATGAATATGATTTATTTTTTGTAATGATTATTTATCTATTACATATGATTTTTTAGTTTTTTGTAGATGGATAAATAACCACACTTACTTGTTTTATATGATATTTTTTTGTGTATGTCCAAGTTTGATTCCTTTATTATCAAAATATTGTGTTTCCCTTGGTATGGTATGACTTTATAACCTGATGAAATATGCACTACTCTTGGAATAAAAGGATCCACCATGCATGCCAAAAGAGAACATATTTAACCCATAGATCACAAGTAGAACATTCATGTTAATGTATGTCAAGAATTAATATTTTATCCAAGGAGAATTTGTAGTAATAATTAAGAGTTCTTATGGTATAGTAATATTGTATATACAAACATTTTATACTTTTGCAAAGACACAATAAGCTTGAAATTATATTGACAAGTAAAGGAATTGCAATGTCCCCAAATTTCATACAACAAAGCATAAGTAATATACTTAATCACTATAAAAAGGCTCAATACCTTTTGGATATCATTAAGGACTCGTCATTCAAAATTTAAGTGCATGTAATGATACAAGTTAAAAGAAGTTGTGCAAAAATAAGGATATCGTGTTTATTAATTTATATGAAATATTCAACACTTTAAAAATATGATGAAGGAGAATCCCAGAGCATAAGATAAATATTGAATCAACCAAAAATAGTTTATAGGTGCATTTTTTTTGTTCCAATCATATGAAGCCTAAAGTGAAATGCCATTTTTACTATACCAAAGAGTTGTTCTAAAATTTGAAGGTGGACTTCATTAAATTCTTGATGCATATGAAACAAAAAAAAAATCATAAGGAAATAGCTAATAGGGTAGAGTGTGTTTTCCAACACTATAAATAATATGAGCATTTTTTTAGATGAAGAAAGTGAAATTCCATTTTTACTGTTCATAAGGAAATAACTGATAGGGGTCGGTGTGTTTTTCCAACACTACAAATAATGTGAGATTTTTTTTGTTCCAATGAGATGAAGAAAGTGAAATGCCATTTTTATTGTACCAAAGAATTGTTCTAAAATTTGAAGGTAGACTTCATTACATTTTTGGTGCATACAAAACAAAAACTTTTCATAAGGAAATAACTAACAGGGGATAGTGTGTTTTCCAACACTACAAATAATGTGAGAATTTTTTCATTCAAATAAGATGAAGAAAGTGAAATGCCATTTTTATTATACCAAAGAGTTGTTCTAAAATTTGAAGGTTGCCTTCATTACATTCTTGGTGCATATGAAACAAAAACTTTTCATAAGAAAATAACTGATAGGGGATATTGTGTTTTCCAATACTACAAATAGTGTGAGCATTTTTTTGTTCCAATTAGATGAAGAAAGTGAAATATCACTTGATGTAGGAAAATTCACGACATTGGCAATCTTGTATCAAACAAAAAGAGGTTAATTTTTTATTGAGCATTTTTGGATTTTTGAATAAATTAAATTTGGTATGAATTTCATGATAGGAGTGCAAATGATATATTTCTAAATAATTAAACTTTTTAATAAAATCTCCTTTGCACATTGAAGTTGACTAGTGGGGTGAAACAACAAGAAAAGCAGTTTTGAAAACATTACTTTGCAAAATAATTAAAAAGAAATATGGGGCATTGGGAATTGAATAAGGAGTTTTAAAAAACTTAATATTGATCCCTAAAAGGTAGGGATTGGAGAAGTGGGCACCCAGGACTTGCCTTGAATTTCTTCTTTTCCAGGAGTTAAAGGTGGAGAATAAAAACTACAACATCCTATCTTTGACAAGGCTGCTAGAAATGGGTTTTAAATGATTTTTAATAGCTTTTGGAGGTTCTCATGTGCAAAATTAAAAAGTGGAAAGCTAGATGATTCCAGAAGAAGAGTGGGAAATCAATTCCAAAAAAGGGGAGTTAAGGAGGAAAAATTCAATTCTTCATCAATGAAAGTTTGAAGAGAATTTTGAAGGCAGAAGAGAGTAGTGTGTAATTTTCTCTAAGGAATCATTTTTGGGGGTTTTTTTTGCATGTTTTTAACTATTTACAACAGTCCATGGATTTTTTAGAATCATAGTTTGAAGATATAGAGTTTTTTAGGTGGTGTTGAAGAGTTGGAGGATGAGCATATTGTAAAAAATCACATTGTTGAACATAGTTTATCTTGAAATATATTCCATTTACATATATGATGAATGTAAGAATTTTATTTTCTGCATATAAGTACTTTGATGACTGAAATAACTTTTTAATCAAATTTTATTAACAGATAAATTTGTTGGTTCCTTGTGCAAACAAATTCCTAGGGTTTATTTGCAATCTTTTAATTATGCTTTTAAGTTTATTGTGAGGCTTTTAGATAGGGATTTGCGATCAAAATTTCCTCCCTACATTAGTGGTATCAGAGTAGGAATATTTTGAGTGTGTGAATAGACTCCCGAAGAGAGGCAGTTTGAACCAAGTTTGAGCTTGTGGGTGTGTAGAAAAATGTATGCAAGAGGAGCCCATCATGGTAGAGGTAGAGGAAGAATGGAAAAATTTGTCCATGATGATGATTTCAGAGCTTTGAGAAGACAAGTAGAAACACTTCAAGAAGAAATAAGAAGAGGGTTTGGACAATGAAGGGAACCAGAGAGTGATGAGGAAGAAGAAGAAGAATCATAGAATGCTAGCCTAAAAAATGAGGAGAGAGAATAAGTTGCAGAAGTTACAAATGATCCATTGTTGAGAGCCCTTAAAAAAGGGCAAAAGACCTAAGATTGATGTTCCTAACTTTCATGTAAATTTTAATCCAAAAGAACTAATATTTTGGATAAATGATATGGAGGAATACTTTGAATTTGAAGAAGTTGAAGACTCAGATAGAGTAATATTTTCCAAGACAAGATTGAAGGGACATGCTTCAATCTAGTGGAGATAAATTTAGTTGGAAAGAGGAAGAAAAGGAAAAGAGAAAATCACAAGGTGGGATAGAATGGTAGAGAAAATTCAAAGATAGTTTATTCCAATGGATTATGAGTTGGATTTGCTCAAGAAAATGCAAGGATTGAGATAAGGAACAAAGACAGTGAAGGATTACACAAAGGATTTTCATAGAATTCTTATTTGAACAAGGCATTTAGAAGCCACCAAGGACAAGGTAGCAAGTTATATTAATGGTCTAAGACCAACAATTTAGGTGGAGATGACATTATTGAGGGTTCTAACCATGGAGGATGCATACCAAGTTGCCTTAAAATTTAAAGAAAGAATTAATAGAAAATTTGATAATAAGAAATGAGGAAGGAGTAAAAAAAATGGGCAGAAAAATAAGGATAGAAATCAGAAAAATGAAGACCAAGGCAGTAGAAAACAACAAAGGAATGAAGATTCTTATGGTCCAAGAGATCAAAATTTGAGAGATAGAGGAAGACTGTGTGGAGGTTTCAAAAGAGGAACATTTAGAGTGACTTGTTACAAGTGTGGAGAAGAAGGTCACATGGCATATGACTATCCTCATGAAGAAGAAAGACCAAGAAGAAGGACTAAAATTCATAATAGAGAAACAAAAATAAACGGAGAAGATGCTAAGTCTTCACACCTAGAAGAGGCAAAGGATGGAGAAGTGCTTGATTCACGAAGAGACCTAGTGAATGAAGGAAAAGAACTAGATCAAAGGAAGAGACTGATTGTAAAGTTTCGGTAAATGAACAATGTCTAGTAAAATTTAAGATAGGTGATTATCATGATGAAGTTTTATGTGATATAATGTCTATGGATGTTTGTTAATTGTTATTAGGAAGGACTTGGTAGTTTGAAAAGTGTGCAGTGCATGATGGGTATGTCAATACATACTCCTTGATGAAGGGTAGAATCAAACACAAGTTGAAGCCCTTGAGCAAGGAAGAAGGAAAGGTATATAATAAAATTGGAAAATGTTTGATTCATGGAGTAAAAAAATTAGTGAAAGAGGATAAGGATGAAGATTTTGATTTGATGATACAAGTTCCAGCAATATGGATTACACTCAAGAAAGGTAAAGTGAAGGTTTTGGGGGGGAAAGAAGAGGTAAAATCTGATTTGCATGAAAATGTTGTCGCTGATTTATATGAGTATGATATTATTTGTGTAAAAGAAGATATTGCAGCAATGAGTACATTGGTGAATGAAGGAATTAAAATTTTAAGAAAGGAAGAAGGTGAGAAAGTGAATATTGATTTGTTTGGTGAGATTCCCTTTTCATCAGTGGATGATTTCTCATTTGAGAAAGAGGTTTGTATGGATGATAGTTTATTGCAAGATGAAAAGGAAGAATATTTTGATTGTGTTGTTGAAATTGAAATGGATACAGAGGAGAGAGATGGAAAGTATGAGCATTTTGATTGTGTTACTAACAATGAATTTGCAGCTAATTTTTTTTTTTCAGAAGATATAGGAAAGGAGGAGCATATGGAACAAATAGAGATTAAAAGTTATCGATTGTTGCAAAAATAACAAGGGAAGAGGTAATTTATGAGTTTCTTTTTTTTTCCAATATTTAATAGTGCAGATTGGTGGGAATCAAATTTGTGAAAAGAGAAGGAAGATAGGAGGAATGAAAGATGGAAGAAACATCAAGTTGCAGGGATAGGTGGGAAATAAGGTTCAGGAGAATAAAGAAAAATGTGGGTTTAGAATGAGAATCATATCTACAAATTTTTATGAGTCACACTCATGAACCATTTATTTCTACCCTAGATTTATGATGCAAGAGCATTCACGGCATTGGGAATCCTATATCAAACAAAAAGAGGTTAATTTTTTATTGAGAATTTTTGGATTTTTGAATAATTTGAATTTGGTTTGAATTTAATGATAAGGTTACAAATGATATATTTTTGAATAATTAAACTTTTCAATAAAATATCCTTTGCACATTGAAATTTACTAGTGGGGTGAAAAAGTAGGAAAAATAGTTTTAAAAGCATTACTTTACAAAATAATTAAAAATAAATATGAGGCATTGGGAATTGAATGGGGATTTTAAAACCACTTAATATTGATCCCTAAAAAGTGAGGATTGAAGAAGTGGGCACCCAAGACTTGCCTTAATTTTTTGCTTTTTCAAGAGTTAAAGGTGGAGAATAAATACCGCAACATCCTATCTTTGACAAGGCTGCTAGAAATGGGTTTTAAATTATTTTTAATTAATTTTTTGAGTTTTTCATGTGGAGCATCAGAAATTGGAATTCCATATTGGAGGAGGACAAGAAAAGAGTGGGAAATCAATTCTAGAAAAGAGGAGTTAAGGAGAAAAAATTAATTCTTCACCAATGTAAGTTTGAAGAGATTTTTGAAGGGAGAAGAGAGTAGGGCATAGTTTTCTCTAGAGAATAATTTTTGTGGGTTTTTTGCAGGATTTTTACTATTTACAACATTCCATGGAGTTATCATAATTATAGTTTGAAGATAGAGAAATTTTAGGTGGTGTTGAAGAGTTGGAGGATGAGCAGATTGTAGAAACTCACATTGTTGAACATAGTTTGTCTTTAAATATATTTTATTTGTATATATGATAAATGTAAGAATTTTATTTGCTTCATATCAGTCCTTTGATTACTTAAATACCTTTGTAATCATATTTTATTAATAGATAAATTCATTAGTTCCTTGTGCAAAACAAATCCTAGGTTTTATTTGTAATCTTTTCATTCTATTTTTAAGTTTTTTGTGAGGTTTCTAGAGAGGGATTTTTTATCATAATTTCTTCTCTACATTACCAATTTTAATATAAAAAATATTTGTTCTAAAATTTTAAGGTTTACTTCATTACATTCTTGGTGTGTATGAAACAAAAACTTTTCATAAGGAAATAACTGACAAGGGATAGTGTGTTTTCCAACACTGCAAATAATGTGAGGATTTTTTTTGTTCCAATCAGATGAATAAAGTGAAATGCAATTTATACTATACCAAATATTTGTTCTAAAATTTGAATTTGGAATTCATTACATTATTTTTGTGTATGAAACCAAATCTTTTCATAAGGGAATAACTGGCAAGAGATAGTGTGTTTTCCAACACTGCAAATCATGTGAGCATTTTTTTGTTCCAAACAAATGAAGAAAGTGAAATTTCATTTTTACTATACCAAAGAGTTGTAAAATTTGAAGGTGGACTTCAAATTACATTCTTGGTTCTTATGTTGATCTAAAAAAAAGACACAATAACATCAAGCACTCTCTTGCCTTT
Organism: Sequoiadendron giganteum; assembly: GCA_007115665.2. Classification (NCBI taxonomy): domain Eukaryota; kingdom Viridiplantae; phylum Streptophyta; class Pinopsida; order Cupressales; family Cupressaceae; genus Sequoiadendron; species Sequoiadendron giganteum. Next base: position 246,007,125 of record CM021101.1, on the reverse strand, counting down.
CCAACCATGTATTTTTCCTATATTTTGAATATGTTAAGCTTTTGATCTTCAATTTTTTTGTTAGTGTCTTCCTTTTATGTTGAAAACCTATGTATAGTAATTTTCGTATCATTTTTTATCTGTTCAACCATTTTTTTTTAAATTATATGAACTAGACTCTATACTATATACATTCAAAATATATATATATATATATATATATTAAATTTCAATTATTATTATTTTTTAAAAGGGGTAGAATGCTCAAATTTTTATTTTTTATAATGTGTCCAATTCAAAAAATTAGTAAAAATTTATATATTCATTAAAAATTAACACAAAAGTTAAACTTAAACTATGATATGTTAGTTTTTTTTCCACTAAAGTGATTTTTCAAATACTTAAAAAATATATATATATTTTAGGTGGAGCACACAAGATGCTATGTTATATTTTTTTGACAAAAATAGGAGCACATTGTGTGCTCCCCTATTTTAACATCTTAATCTCCACCATTTAAAAAAAAAGGTACTTTAAATTTTTTATTTTGAGCATTATGAATCTTGTTTTTTTCACATATTTAAATTTTTATTATTAGTATCTTCAATATCTCATCCAAGATCATTTTTTACTAATATAGAAAAAACAGCCAGTTTTGACCACCCCCTCTTTGGTCTCTCATTTCCATGCATATACCCATGATAGGGTTTAACTAATTTATTTGAACGAAAAAAAAACTAAAATGACAAGGAGATGAATATATCAACAAAATCTCATGTGGTTGGATGTCTTCTCCAATTAGATTTTGTAGCTACAAGAAATAAAAAATTGCTTTGGGGTCGTTTTGGAGCTTTCCAAGAATGGTCAAGCCCTTATGTTGCTCTCTTGACCTTCATAAACAAAAAATATAGATAAAATAATAAATAAAGTGGCACTCTTGTCCTAATTCTATCTCGGAATGAAAGACCAGTGACAAATATAAATATAATGAATTATTATATAACCAAGAATGCATATAAGTAAGAAGTGAGATCCAAGGTGCCAAAGGAAAAAATAACTAGGATTATATAATGATAAAATAAAGAATACAAGGAGAAAGAGAAAAATACAAATACAAATCACTTCCCAAAATTGATGAAAATAATGGAGGAAAGAATACTCTTATAGAGTGTTGCTAAATTCTTTAAGGTCTCGATAGAATGTTAGAGTCTTCAAACATGCTTCACAATGCTTGTAAAATGTTTAATATATGAGTAATAGTGATGGAAATATGTTAAGAGTGTAAAAATTTACTAGAGAGAATGAGATATATTTTAAAATGGATAAAATGAAGGGATAAATGGGAGTGGGTAGATTTTTGAATTTTCTCTAGAGTGTTTACTAGAAAATAAGCAAGGTGATAGGAAAAGAAATGCTAAAAAATGTTTATAAAATCATAAACTATCACTAATGCTATTTTTTCATGTAAATATTTACTTTTTTATTACTTTATTAATATTTCTAGCTCAACATAGGTCTAAATGTTAGAAAATACCATAAACATGACATATGTAACATTAATTTTAGGATAATGGCTATGGGAAGTTATTCCTTGGCACCAAGGGGGAAGAAAGGTTAAGACAAAGGATTAAATCACATATAAACATACTAAGGAGATGAGAATAAATGTTAACTCAAAACATAATGTGGAATTATAAATCTATATATTTTTCATCATTACAAAGACAAGAATTGAAAAGATCTTGACTTATGTCACAAAACATTATATGTATAATGTTGTAAACATCTCCATAATAATTGCATGTGGTTTGGTAAAATACTCTATTATTATGTGAATAAAAAGGGAAAGACTATTTTTATTTAAAAGTGATTATGGGAAAGATGTCATTTCTTATAATAAAAGTTTATATTGTTTCAATCTTTGAGCAATCATTCATTCTATTAAACCTTATTGGAATATTATAATAAAAATTGAAAAAAATCTAGTTGTGAAGTAACTCTTGTGCACTTCAACACAATTATGTTTTTCATGGGTATTATAATTCAAGTTTTGATAGTTTACTCCTTGTGGATAATTTGTCAAAATCATAAAATTGGTTGAATCTATGATAAAAATTACTTTATTTTTTGGGTTATTATAAATTACTTGACATGTGCACTTGTGAGTGCTACATAATTTGAAATACATGATCATTCTAAGATTCACATGCACCTCAAAGTATGAATAAAATTTAATGGTGAAATTTGCATGCCTGTGCCATTTACATTTTAATTTTGTACACATTTTAGGAGATATTGTAAACATACACATATTGATAAATAGAGAAATCTTAGGAAAAGTTGGGCTCATTAACCTAGTCTTTTCCTATCTTATATGCACATTATCACATATTTAGTCCCTACCTTATTTTTAGATTTGTGAATAACATGAGCCACAAGATCAAACAATGAACAAAACACCTTCCACCCAAGAGCTCTACAAAAGAAAGATTTTCTATTTCTCAAAAAGAAAATACTTACAGAATGAATAATTACAAGAGAGAATGAATGCTTTAAAAGATAAACCTTAATGAAAAGGGGTTATATCATGACAAGTGTCAATATCTTGTGTGATGAGACAAATTGATTTAATATTAGCTTCGTAGTTAATATAAATAAAGCATTAAATAAACTAATAAAGCAAACCTAAGTTTAACTTAAGTACATGAGAATTAGAATAATAATTAATTAAAGTAATTAATTATTCTCTAATACATGATAACTCTAACACCCCCCCTTAAGTGTAACTTAGTGAGTAGATAAAAAACTCTATAAAAAAATGCATAATAAGCAAAGAAAGCATGAATGGGTCCCAACAACTAGGCTTGATGAGGTACCCAGTAAAACTAAAAGATCTCTGAGAATTGGAGAAATGGAGAAAACCTCATGGGAAAAACTCCACTCCAAAAAGAGGTGAAAGCATGTAAAAATAACATGAAGGAAGGAAGGCCTCATGAAGACCCCCTAAGGACAACTTCCTTCACCCTAAGCATCGATCACAACTGAAGATAGCAAGACGATGCTAAAGGTTTTATGAAGATGTCTGCAACCTGATCCTTTGTAGGCATGTACTCCAAGGTGAGAAAACCATCCTGAATCAATTGATGTATGAAGTGCATGTGGATCTCTATGTTCTTAGTACACTAATGCTCCACTCGAATTCAAGAAATGTGAATAGAAGTCTAATTGTCACACCAAATAATAGTGAGACTATCAAGAGGAAAACCAAACTCAGTCAAAGACTATCGAAGCCACAAAACCTCCTGGCTAGCCAAAATTGTTGCACGATACTTGACCTTTGTGGATGATAATGCAATAGCAGATTGCTTCTTGAAAGACCATGTAATAGGGCTAGAACCAAGGTAGAAAAAAAATCTAGAAGTGGACTTCCTATCATTGACATCACCAACCCAATATGAGTCAATGAAGCCAATAATCTAAGGATCTCCTCATGCATAGTGATTACCATAATGTGAGGTGCCCTGAATATATCTCAAAATCCATTTGGAATATTTCTAATGACTCTCATGTGGATCATGTGAGAATCAAGAGACAAGACCAATTGCAAATGAAATATCAGGATGTAAATGTGTTAGGTACAAAAGAATTCCAGCCAAATTCCTATATAATTTAGCATCTACTATAGGAGTAGTACAAGCGGAAGAAAATACAACACCTAACTGAAATGGTGTGGGGCCAGGCTTGCAATCAAGCATGCCAAATCTCTAAAGCATGTAAAGAGGATACTTTTTCTTAAATATGGAAATCCCATCCAAAGACTAAATAACCTGTAAACCAAGAAAGTAGTGCAGAAGTCCAAGATCTATCATCTCAAACTACTCCATCAAATCTCACTAAACATTCTAGATCATGGAGGATGAACCACCTATAAGGATCAAATCATCAACATATACCACAAGGATCAAAAGATCACCCTCATGTCTCTAAATGTACACTGTGGGATCATAATGACATCGTGTGAAGCCAAAAGAAAGCATAAAAGTGTCCATCTTCTCATCAAGCCCGAGAGGGCTTCTTGAGACCATATAGTGAATGAAAAAAGTTTATAAACTAGCAAAGAGTCCTTAGTAAAACCATGTGGATGCTCCATATAAATATTCTCATGAAGATCACCATAAAGGAAGGAACTCTTCACACCCATTTGAAATACTGACCATCCCTGTGAATCTGCAAAGGGAAAGTACAAGGTGAATAGAATTCATCTTAGCAACAAGGGAAAAAATCTTAGAATAATCAATAACTTTGACTTGAGAGAAACCATTTTCAACAAGACAAGACTTATACTTATCAATAGAACCATCTGTGGCATATTTTGTATGGTACACCCACTTGCACCGAACCAACTTTCTTCCCTTATAAAAAGGAACTAAATCCAAATTATGATTCTTCATCAAAGAAGAATAATCATCTACCATATCATTATCCCACTCAGAAATACCAACCGATTTGAAAACTTTTGACGATCATCCAAAATGGTATGACTCAAAAGAATAACACCCGATGTATGTGCATGAGTGTGACAAGAGTCTAAAGGATCACCTACCAAAGGTCCAACTACATCAATAGTATTGCAGACCCACTTGGCTAAAGGTTGAATATCTAGAGGTGGTTGGATAGCTAGAGCATCCTCCTCATCCTCAAGAGATGAGTAATCCTCAAGATATGAGGAGTGAGTAGTAGGAGATGAGGGAGAACCTAGGGATGGAGAGTCCATCTAAGGAAAGAGCTCATCAAACTGAACATCTCATTGAAACAAGACCTCTTTGGAATTAGGATCAAACAACCAATATTCCTTAACATCCTCATAGTAGCCAACAAATATGAGTGGTTGACTCTTCCTCTCCATGGCTTTTCGTTGAGCTTCAAGAATGAATTTCCAAGCCTCTCTACCAAATACTCTGAATGATGTTACATCGGGCTTGACATGGGACCAAGCCTCCTCATGAGTCAAATATTTCAATTCCTTGTGAGGCATACGATTTTGAATATAATTGGAAAAATTAACTACCTCAACCCAAAAAAAAGAGTGCATATCTCATGACTGAATCATACAATTGGCCATCTCCTGTAAAGTTATGTTCTTTCAGTTAGTAACAACATGCTTTTGAGGGGTGTATGGAACTATAAGCTAATGTTGCATGCTCAGTAAAAAACTCCCTAAAAGTCTGATTAAAATACCCCCCCATTATCTATGCATATCCATTTGATAGAAAGACCAAATTGCTTCTCCACAAATTCCTTGAATATTTTGAAAGAATCAAAGGCATCACTCTTGTACTTAAAAAAGTACACCCATGTACACCTACAGAAGTCATTAATAAATGTGAGTGCATATTTGGCCCTTGAAAATGAAGGATTCAGAAATGACATGAGGTCAGTATGTACCAACTCTAAGGGTGCCTTAGCACATGTGGCTCTACCTGTAGGAAAAGAATCTCGGTGATGTTTTCCAAGAACACATCCTCGACAAACACCATAAGTACAAGAAATCTTAGGGAGCCCTAACACTAGTTCTTGTGTACTCATCTACTGGATATATCTATAATTGACATGATCAAAACGTTCATGCCACAACATGCTCTCACTATTTGCATGTGCTATGAAGGATGAACCTAAACTAGTTGAAATCTCAAAACCATCAAATCGGTATAAATGAGAAGAAGTATCAACACTCCCAGTAGCCACAATAATATCAGGATCATAAAGGTCTCAAATAAATACATCATGTCAGGTAAACTCAACTATATTACCATTGCTAGATTGACAAATCTGATACACTAAAAGAAGGTTGGTGGAGATATCGGGAACTACAAGTACTTCCTGAAGAAAACCAACCTCAAGTGTGACAATGCCTGAGCCCAAAATTGAAAGCTGTGTAGAATCCCCAAATACAATCTGAGTAGTCCTACAATCAAAAATGGATGAGACCAAATCCTGAGAAGGTTTCATGTGATGTGTTGTGACAGAATCAATTTTCCATGGAGTTGTAGCAGGTAAGGCCCTTACAGAAAGAGAATAACCTTTTCCTGTAGATGGGGAATAAGATTTGGGAGTGGAGATGTTATGCTACTATATAGATTCCTCCAAAGTCTCTAATATCTTCCAACATCGATTGACTAGATGTCCCTCCTTACCACAAAAACTACAAGGTTCAGCTGATTTCTTCTTCATCTAGGAGGAAGACTCACTAGACTTAGAAGTTTTATCGTTTTGAGAAGTTTTATCATTCTGGGGAGTGGTTTGAGGTTTATGTTCTGACTATTGAGATGTTTTGGAGGAATGCTCACTACCCGATGAAGTATCTACCTTAGGCTTTTTTTTCTTCTTATCTTTCCCTTTTGATTTTTTTGCTATGAGTGCTTGATTTTTGGAATCATAAAGAGATTCAAACTAAATCAACTTTTTTTGTTCATGAGTCAAACAATCATAGAAAACCTCAAAAGTAGCCATGGTAAATGCATCACCAAATGCATCCATAGTAGAATAGAAATTAGAAGAGAAGACTTGAAATGACCCTTGAAGCTTAGACAAAATCAGTAAAATACATTCTTTGTCAGTTTTATTTTTCCCACAACCCTACAAAATAGATTTGAGTGACTTAAACATCTACAAGAAGTCCTCAATAGAGGGGTAACAATTAGGTACAAGTGATGTTAATTCTTCCTCAATCTGGAGAGCTCTATACTCATTGATGGTGTTGAAAAGATAATTGAATCTTATCCACATAGCCCTAGGACTGTTGCATGACTCCAAATGAAACAAGAGACTATTTGAAACATGCAGTGAAATCAAACCCATAGCCTCATTTGTCTTGTTCCTATGCTGAAATATCTCAAATTGATGAATCAATGTTGGTTGTACTTCATCCAAAGTGGACCATAAACCCTTAGACATGAGAATTTTTGTCATATCAGCTTTCCAAGTATGATAGTTGTGTGGCATAAGACGTTCAAATGAAGAGGTGTTTGCCATGATAGTTGTGGTTTTCAAAACAATGTGTGGTATAGGATTTCTAATCTCAAATGTATATAGATACTAAAATCGGGAAATATACCCCCCAAAAATAGGAAAAACCAAACCCAAATACAACTTTGAGAGTAGAAAAGCTTAAAAAGGAAAAAATCACTTTATAGAGATCCTTGTGTACCTTGTGAATATTTTGGAAAAATAGACTACATGGTTGTGTAGAGCATTGAAAGAGCTTTACAATGCCAATTTGTTTGCAAAAAAAATAGAGTTTGTTTGTCCAAGTTATGGCCCTAAAATTTTAGAATAGAAGGGTTGTCTTCAACTGATTGTAGAAATTTTTTGGTAAAAAATTAGAACAATTAACCTCCAGATCTGGAACAGGCTCAGAACTAGTTTTTTGATGATATAAAGTTTTTAAAAAACAAAGTTTGTATGCCCAAGATATACCCTATTTTGTGAAAGTTTCACAATTAGGCCTTAGGAGGTGATCTGAGGGGCTAAAACAATCAAACTCTTTGTCACATGGGGGCTGACTGCTAGGAACAAGGGCTGCACATAAAGCTGATGCAAAGAATATTCTTAAAAAGGATGCCTACTTTTTATTTTCTCATAGTTTGCACAAAAAAGTAGTTTACATGAAAATATTTTAAAAACCAAAGATCCTTACAATATTCTATGGAATATTGTGAAAGAATATTTCAAATTACATGCCTCCTACTAACCTCTGCTTAGATCAAAAAGTGCTGCAATTTTTCTTTGCCCACTTTTTTTTAGCTTAAAATTTTTAGATTTAAAAGTGTAAACAATTTTTGAAGAAAAACCTGCACAATTTTTTTGAAATTCTTGAAACCCGTGATTTTTTTTGCTGCAAAATAATGTCATGTACATAGTACAATGTACTTATTTATATGCGGTATGGATTCCATACTTTTGTATGGATTTTTTTCCTCGTAAAGCGTGCTAATAAAAAAAATCTTTTTTTTTTTTCTCAGATTTTCACGAAAAAATAGTCAATCTTTAGGTTTTTGGCTACTCTAGATGTGATGGAGAGGTCTGTTTTGTACCAAAAAGCTTCAAGAATTTTTCCACCTCCAAAAATGCAAAAAAAGCACTAAAGATTTTAGATTTGAACCTGCAACCCTAGATGGAAAAACAACTCAAAAATGGAGAAGGGGTTCATTGAATCCTCACTCTAATACCATGTTAGATTTTTGAATAACACAAGCCACAAGATCAAACAATGAACAAAACACCTTCCACCCAAGAGCTCTCCAAAAGAAATATTTTATATTTCTCAAAAAGAAAATACTTACAGAATGAATAATTAAAAGAGAAAATGAATTCTTTAAAAGTGAAACCCTAATGAAAAGGTATTAGATAATGACAAGTTTCAACATCTTGTGTGATGAGATGAATTGATCTAATATTAGCTCCATAGTTAATATAAATAAATCATTAAATCAACTAATAAAGCAAACCTGAGTTTAGCTCAGTACATGAGAATTAGTATAATAGTTAATTATTCTCTAATACATGCAATTAAGCTAACCATAAGTTTTCTCTATTAGTTAATTTAATGATTTATTTATATTAACTACAACTCGCTAATATTAGATCAATTCGTCTCATCACACAAGATGTTGAAACTTGTCATGATCTAATCCCTTTTCATTAAGCTCACTCTTTTAAAGCATTCATTCTCTCTTGTAATTATTTGTTCTATAAGTAGTTTCTTTTTGAGAAATAACAAATGTTTCTTTTACAAAGCTCTTGGGTGGAAGGTGTTGTGTTCATTGTTTGATCTTTTGGCTCATGTTATTCAAATATGAAAATTTCCTAATACATTCTTCCAAACCCTTATATTTATTATATTTCTCCATAAACCTACCCTAGTATAATTGTTATTTTCCTAGATATGTTATTTTGCCTACTTTAGGCCATTTCCATTATCATAGGGTGTAATTGTAGACTTGATCCATCAAATGTTTACATTTAAATTGAAATTTTGGTCCAATGGCCCTCTTTATGTTCTTGCCTTAAGCAGACTAAGAACACATTTTGTAAAATTTGGCATTATGTGCTAGTGTTTAAACGAATTCAATTACATTTATTTCACATCTAAGGATCTCATCATCCTATGAATTTTATTTTTAAAGCATTCACTTTACAACACTTTTGTAATACCCCTCCATTTTGATCTATTGTGCGAACTATGTTGTTTCCTCTCTATGCTTTAGTTTTTTTTTGTACTTGGACTATGTAATTGATTACAGTGGATCACTGTTTTATCGTGATGTATTTTGATGTGATGATACTATATTTTGATGTGATTATTATGGCATGTTTGGAATTAACATATGTGGATATTTAATTTATTATGTTTCATGCTTTTGATTATGTTGCTATGTTAGATGCATCAGTTAAAACTATTGTATTGGTGAAGAGAATGGTATCGCATCACTCGCTTGCGAGTTCCCTGTGATCTCGTGACTTTCTCTTCACGGTGTGCCTTATTTATGTCATATTATTGCATGTGGATATGTTCTTTGCTCGCATATTGATAGGTACAGGACATCGACTCCACCTGGTTTCGCAGGTTCGAGCGTGTCCAATGCCCAACGGCATCTGATTGGGAGATAGTAGCTAGGATTTCCATGCTGAGTCGTCACCCTAGTCGTAGTCTGTTGTCAGTCCTAGTATGGTCCAGTTGTGCTATTTGGTTCTAATTTCCTGATTTCAGTTTATTTTGGAAGTTAGAATTTGTTGGAAATGTGATTTAAATTATTGAGAAATTTAATTTAATTAATTTAATATTTAATCTTATGGTAGATTTATTTATTAATTGATTAATTTATTCATGTTGAAACTATTTAAATTCTTCATGTTGGAAAAACATGCATATTTATGTTGGAATTGGAAATTAGAAAAATAAATTAAAAGTCAAATTTGAAATTCAAAAATTCAAAAATTCAACCAAAAAAATATTTCCTATTTTCTATTTTCTGGAATTTATGAGGGTTGTTGTGGGATTTTGGAAGGATTTTTGCATATCTTTGGATTTCTTCACAATTTTTTTTAAAATGGAGTTTTTGGGAGAAAATTGAAAAGAGAAGTGGAAGATTGCTTGATTTGGTGGGTTTGGAGGAAAAGCTTGTGGAATCTGAAGTGCTCAAGAGGGTTTCAAAATAGCACTAGGACCTTCAACATACTCCAAAAGAATCAGGTTCACACCTTGTTTTATTGGAATTTTTTTGATTCAATGGTGTTGAATAATGGAGGATTAATTGCTATTGTTAACTCAATTTTATTTTGTGTCATTTGTTCTTCAATTTATTTGATGTTCTAGCATGGTTGAATAGTTATTTTTATGTATATAGATTCATTATAAATAATAGATTTGAGATTTATTTTTTTATAATTTTCATATTGTAAGGTTATGCTGTCAAATTTTTCTAAATTTTTTTTGGGAAAGTGGCCAAAAAAGACTCCTTTTTAGTTCTAGTTTTTTTAATTTTCTAGGGAAAAATGACAGTCTTTGTTTATTTTTTTGTAAAAATAAATAAATAAAAAGTAGGTGGGATGGGGGCTCACCCGATTGCCGCTCCCATAGGGGTGGAGTGGGGGAGCCACACCCACTCCCCACCATCTGTGGCCCACACAGATTGCGTAGGCAATGGCCACCACAGTGGTGGCAACGTTGTCGGCGCCGTCCACGGTGGTAACCGCGGCGACTACTCCATGGTGGTGCCTTCCCACCCGCCGCACCCTACGCGGTCCTTCCACCTCTCCTCTGTCCGGTGGCACCGCCTCTTGCGGCCGCCACATTCAACTCCGCCGCTGCTTGGTAAATACCGCGGCTGGGCCGACCTCCAAACATTTCCCTGAGATTGGCACGGGTCCCGAGGTCACGTGACCTAACCCTAGGGTTGGCGCACGAACCGAGGCCGTCCCATTGGGTTTTTTTTTTTTTTTAAGAAATTTAAATAAAATATAAATATATATTATTATATTTCATTATAATTTAATATTATAGTTTTTATAATATGGTAAATATTATATTATTATAATATTTCATTATTAGGATATAATATTATGTATATTAATGTTATAAATTAGGGTATTATGAAATGATTTAATATTAGGATTTAACATAATATTAAATGATGTTAATATTATGGTCTAATTTTAATATTAATTGCTTTCAAATAGGTTTAATATTATGTTTGTATAATAATTTGTGAGAGTTAAATAATAATAATCTTTTTGATGTTTTAACATTAGCATTTTGAAAAGGATTATTTTAGGTTGTTATTACATTATTTAAATGGGCAATATTTTATTTTAAAATGAGATTATGCTCTTATCTAAATTATTGGGGATCAGATGAATGTTTCATATATTTAAATGTTATGTGGGAATAAAAAAAATGATTTTTTTAAAAGGCGTAATTAATTCTGTTTGTTTAACGCACTATTTACTGAATGCTAGTGAGGAAATGGGTTTAGTGAACCCAAAGTAGAATTTGATTCTTGTATTGGCATTGATCTACGTGCGTATCATTGGGAAGTGTGGTCTTAATATTTAATAAGTCTTCCAATTGGGATTTCAAGTTTGTGGGTTGTCTTATTGTGTGGTCAACCTTGAGATTGCCTTGGGTAGTGCGTAACCAGTTTGTTCCCCAGTTATCATGAACGGGAGTGTGTTGATTGTATGTCATGGTTAGGGATGTGATATCCTTGCGTAGCACTTGTGTACCCTTGGGTTGTGGAGTTGTTCCACATGTCATCTTAGAGGAGTGGCTTGTAATGGGGGCCAGCACACGAAGTGGTTCTAGGGTAACTCATTGTAAGTTAGTTAATCTAGTGATAACTTAATTAACTGATTAGAGTTTCATGTAGTATCAAACACTTAATAAGATAATTATGCCTCGCTCAGGATCACAAGGGCTTGTAAAGACTTGGGTTGAGACAAGAAGGCCTGGAATGGCAAGATCGTTATCTTGTCACCATGAAAGATAATTGATTCCGCATTGGTTTACATGAGGGGTCGGAAGTCGTTAGTGGTTACCAGGATAACCCGAGATGGGGGCCGAGACCTAGGAAGACTCACCAAGGTAACCTAGGTAACATTGTGATGACACTTCTCCTAGGTCGACAATATGTTTGCATCAGTGATGCAGTTGATTATGTAATTCTGGAAGCATTGTAACCTTGTGTCAGTGATGTCACTGTATTTATTTCAGTGTGGTTATGGTAGCCTATGTCTAGAGGTAGATGTCCTTGGATAGAAATTCTTGTTACTATCTCCTAGCATGGGGGGTGGGCCTTTGGGTTCCACTTGGTTGGGTGGCGTGCACCTAAATCCGTTGGGCTATCTTCATGTTTGTGTGGACAAGACTTCTAGTTGGAGAGCTCGTTGGTTTCAGTATCAGTTCTTGCTTATTGCAATTTAGTTGATTTTGTATTATTTTACCCCTCATTTGTTATCGAGGTGGAAAGTTGTAATTGTAATCTTATATTTTGATCTTGCCTCATTCGGGGAATGAGAGTTGTAATCTTATTGTTTAATGAACGGTTTATTGAAATGGAAATTTATCTTTATGCTTTGATGTAATTCATCTTTTTGGAATGTATGTGTTTATATAATTGTGTAAATGAATGTCATGGTTTAATTCATGTTTTTTGTTGAGGTTCTATATAACCTTTGCCTCGTAACCTTAGAGGTTGTTGGCAATGTTGTGAACTTGCTTATTAATTATACTTTTTTAAAAAAAATTAGCATGTTTAAGTTGTTGTTTGCAACTTCCTCTAGGGTTGCGTGGCGGGGCATTACAACTTCAATTGGTGCAATTGAAGGAATTTCAATCTACACAAGTATTTTAGTATCATAGGCAAGTCTAAAGAGTTTTATTTTTTATCTTGTTCACAGATTTTTATGTTAACCTAGGAAAAAATGTCATATAGTGACACAACATCCCTTCCAAAGTATTTGGAAGTACCACCAACCCTTTCATATTGAAATAGAGAAAAGTAGACAGAGATTGGTTAGTGAACTATAAAGTAGAATTCCAGACTATGCAAGGTCAATCTAGACACATAGAACAAATCCAAGACTACAACTTAGACCTTGACTTATAAAATTGACCCAAAATAGAACACATGATAAACACATTATCTAAGGAGATACACAAATAAAAATAATACTACTTCTAAACTAAATACCAATTAAATTGTAGAGATAAAATAATAATCTCTAATCATAAAATTATATAAATTTATTATGTACCTTTATTTCCATTACTCTAATATTTAACTTCTAGATACATTAACCAACAACTATTATCTATTAAATATAAGTTATGTGTATGTATTTATTTATTTGACCTAGATCACGCATAAGTAAACTTATTTCCCTTTAGAATTATTCCTTCTTCTCTTATCAATCTTTAACTTTTTGTAAGAGGGTGAAGTGGAATTGCATAAATAGATCAAAATTCTTCAATTAGGGTTAGAAATCCAAAGACCCAAAACATAAAATGATAAAAAAACCACTTACCAATGAGATTGAATACTTCTATTCCATGAAATAATCACATGGATAGTTACCAAGTTAGACTAAACAAATGAAATCAAAGCATACATCCCATTTGGAGGAGAAGCTTGTTTGATGGTGTTGGATTGCTCAAAACTTAGCTCCTTATGTTTGCAAAATCTTAATGAATGACCTAGATGATGGATGAGAGATGAAAGGAATGCTCAATTTCTCTCAAAACACAAACTAACATGATATCCATACTTCTAGGTGGTGAATATGGAAGAAGGAGGGTGATTTTATAGATTTTCATTATTTAGATCAAGGGTTTATGATGTAGGGGCATCCAGAAGATTCAAAGAACATTTAGTTACAAAGGTTGTCAATGATGCAGTGAGTTTTAGTATGATGGCTAACTTAGTATATTGAGGATGAGAAGTCATAGATTAAAGGGTTTCTTGAAAAGAATGTCTAGTTTATCCACCAGAAGTTTTAGAGGTTCTCATGAAGATTTGATCAAGCTATGAGTATCTATGTTATAACAATTGTTTCGTTGCTTTAGTTGGTGTTCCTGAAGGAAGAAGATGTGATTCTAGTAATCTAAGTTGTTGTAGATGTTTCAATGGTGATTCATGGATGTTTCTAGATTGTGACCTATCTTTGTTGTTGGTTTGCATTGATTTTTGTGCTCGCGATTGGCGATTTTCCTTCTAGGCGTTCATGTTTTCATGTTCTTGGCCGACTAGGTGATTGTAGCATGTTGTGGATATTTGAGGCTAATTCTTTAAATCATTTCGTGTTTGATGCATGTTTTTGGGTCCCTACTATTTTTGGGCCAGCCTTAGTTGATTTGCATGGATAATTTCTTATGGATTTGGGTTCGACAATTTGAACACTTTTTATATGTTGTTGGGATGGCATGTAGTTGATGTTATCCTTGGATGCCGATATATAAGACTGATTGTTTGAGGATATTGATAATGAAGAAGAGGGAAAGAAGGCATATGTGCAAGATGTGTGAGTTTTGTATGTGAACAATGTTCTAATATTTTGAAGGTAGAGATTAAGTGTGAAGAACAACAGTCATGAAGCATGGTGATGAGGTGTTCTGATCTAGTAAGATCAGCAGAGCAGAGAAATCTTGAAGCAGAAGGAAGAATCGATGAACGATTGTTATTATATGATTTTTTTGTAATTCCTGGGCTACTGCCTAGCATCTATAAAGCTCAAGTGGCATATGTAATGTGTTTTGAGATCATAATATAATGAGTAGTGAACTTTGAAGGCTAGGATTTTCCCTTTGAGGGTTTTCCCAAGGTAATTCTTCTCACATTTTTTCTTGCATATATGTTATCTTTATGTGGATTATATGTTAGCTTTCGTTGCATATCAATAATATCTAAGTGTTATTTGTTTAAGTTGTGAGGTTGGACATTCCCTCACCGGACCCTCCTACCTTAGACTGCATCAAATGGTATCAAAGTTGGTTTTGAACTTGTTGGCTGGTTGAAGAATTTATCAGAGCTGGTTGAAGATCTAGTTGTGAATCTTGGGTTGGTTGCAAATCTATTTCAGAGCACATTTTAGAGCAGGTTGAAGAGCTAGTTGTGAATCTTTTGCAAGATGGGGAAGATTGGTAAAAGAACAAAGAAGGAAAAAGAGAACCTGATATGTGAAAGGGATACCTTGGAGGAAGAATTGTGCTAACTCAGAAAGTGTAATTTAGAATTGATGGAGAAGATGAAAAAACTAGGAAAAGACAAGTAGATGCTCTTGAAGAAGAATTGGAAATTGAAAGGAGGAATGAAGAACTGGATAAGTTTGAAGAAGGATTCATGTTGTTTAAGGAGTTGGATAAGAAGAGCAAAGATCTAGAGGAAAGTTTGAAAGAGTTGAACAAGGAGAACAGTTTGCAGAAGAAGGACATATTTGGCTTGAAGGAACATGTTAATCAGTTGGAGAAATCACTTATAGCATGCTAGAAGGAGAATGAGAATCTAAGATCTAAGCCTGAACTTTGTGATTTTTCTGGTGATACTGATGATTTTTGTGATGTTGTAGAAACTTCTTTAGAAAATGGGATTGAAGATGAGAGTGCAACAAATCCTATAATTGTTGGAGATGGTATTGGTTTCAAAATCATGCAGAGAATGGGATACAAAGGAAAAGGATTGGGAAAGCATCAACAAGGAATGACAAAAGCTATTGTACCGGTAAGGAGAGCAAGAACTGAAGGCCTTGGATATGAAAAAGGTAAGGATGTTACTAGTTCAAACAGCTCAAATCAGGAAAGAAAAGGTATGCATTGTTCACATTGTAATAGGTATGGACATGAAAATGAATTGTGTTGGGATCTATATCCTTGTAAGTTTTTTGGATTAAGGAATCATTCTGAGAAGATGTGTTGGGATAAGATGAGAGGGATAAATCCTAGGACAGATTGTATACAGATGAATTATGGATGGATTGATGGATCAAAATGGAAGTATGTTGCTCATTATTTTAGAAATTTTTACAGATTGAAGCATTCATGTGTTGAGGGAAAGGAACGATCAGGATACAGAGAAAGAATACTTTATGCAGAGCAGAGAAAGGACAGTTATTCAAACTATAGAGGGAGAAGTGACAAGAGTCATAATACTTATCACAATGAAGGGTACCAAAGGAGTGAAAGAGGATTTTCTAGAGAAGGAACTTGTTTTCAAGTTTGGAGGAAGAAAGAATCAAGCACTAAATGTCATAAAGAACCTGATGAAAGAGAAGCAGTAAAGGATGTAGAGATAGTTTGTGTAGATGGAGAAGAGCCTGTTGATACAAAATTGATTTATCCAAAGGAAGGGGAACCTTTGGAGACATCAGATTTGTAGTGGAACCTGAAGAAGAAGCAACAATCTATAGGATACTTGTGAGAGTAGTGAATCGATCTCAAGCATAACCGGAAAAGAGGAATCTACATCTTGAGAAAGAGAAAGTGATAGGATATTCTACCAGAGGAGAAATTTTATAGAGAATAATATATGAATAGTATAGGCAGATAAGAGGGTATAACATTGTGAGGTGTGCAAAGGAAATGCAAAGATCACAAAGTGTTGCAGAGGAAATTTAGAAATGGTATTGATGTTTCAAGGAAGTCAGATGATTGTTCTGGAGGATGCAAGTATGTGTTAACATTTAATTGACTGAAGTAGACATTGGATCTTGAGGCAACTTGCAGGGTGGCCTTGCTCAGACCGTCAACTAGTGAGGTAGTGCAAGGCCTGCAAGTAGAACGTCAAACTTAGAAGAACTTGAGGCAATTTGCAGGGTGGACTTGAACAGACCGCCGACCTTGAGGTAGATACAAGTACTTGTTAACTGATAATTGATTGAAGCAGACATTGATCTCGAGGAAACTTCTAGGGTGGGCTTACTCAGATCTCCAACCACTGAGGCAGTGCAAGGCCTGCAAGTAGATCACTAAATCCAAATTACATTTGAGGCAGTTTTGTAGGGTGGGCTTGAATAGACCACTGACCTTGAGGTAGTTGCAAGTACCTGTTAACTAATAATTGATTGAAGTAGACATTGATCTTGAGGAAACTTTCAAATAAGACTTTCTCATATCACCAACCATTGAGATGGTGCAAGGCTTGCAAGTAGATCGTTGAATCCAAATTAAATTTGAGATAGTTTTGCAGGGTGGACTTGAATAGACCATCGACTGTGAGGCAGTTGCAAGTACTTCTGAATAGATCATTGAACCAATTCAAAGAGAAAACATTGATTTTTACATAACTTAGCCCAAAGTGAAGAGGTTCACTTTTCAAATAACCCCAAGAGTCTGATGCAGGGGCATCCTAAAGATTTAAAGAACATTCAATTATAGAGGATGTTGGTGATGTAGTGAAGTTCAATATGATGGCTAACTTAGTATATTGAGGATGAGAAGTCATGGATTAAAGGGTTTGTTGACAAGCATGTCTAGTTTATCCACTAGAAGTTTTAGAGGTTCACATTAATATTTGACCAAGTTATGAGTATCTGTGTTCTAATAGTTGTTTGGTTGGTTTAGTTGGTGTTCCTGAAGGAAGCAGATGTGATTATAGTAGTTTGAGTTGTTGTGGATTTTTCAGTGGCGATTCATAGTTTTTTCTAGATTGTGACCTATCTATGTTGTTGGTTTTCATTTATTTTTGTGCTCGCAATTGGCGATTTTCCCTCTGGGTGTTCATTTTTTGATGTTCTTGGCTGACTGGGTGATTGTAGCATGTTTTGGATCTTCGAGCATAATTTTTTAAGGTGTTTCATGTTCGGTGCATGTTGTTTTGGGTCCCTACTATGTTGGGGCCGAACTTGGTTGATTCACATGGATAATTGCTTATGGATTTGGGGCCGACAGTTTGAACACTTTTTATATATTTTTGGGCCGACATATAGTTGATGTTATCCTTGGATGCAGATATATAAGACCAATTATTTGAGGAGATTGATAATGAAGAAGAGGGAAGGAAGGTATATGTGCGAGATGTGCAAGTTCTGTAGGCGAACAATGTTCTAATATTTTGAAGGAGAAGATTAAGTGTGAAGAATAGTAGTCATGAAGCATGATGATGAGGTGTTTTGATCCGGTAAGATTAGCAGAGCAAATAAACCTTGAAGAAAAAGGAAGAATCGATGAACGATTGTTATTATATGAATTTTTTGTAATTCTTGGGCTATGGCCTAGCATCTATAAAGCCCAAGTGGAATATGTAATGTTTTTTGAGATCATAATATAATGAGGAGTGAACTTTGAAGGCTAGGTTTTTCCCTTTGAGGGTTTTCCTAAGGTAATTCTTGTGTCATGTTTTTTGGCATATCTGTTATCTTTATGTGGATTATTTGTTAGCTTTTGTTGCATATCAATAAGATCTAAGTGTTAGTTGTTTAAGCTATGAGGTTGGATAGTCCCTCACCGGACCCTCTTACCTTGGACTACACTAGTTTAGATTAAATCTCAATGCCCACAAAGAAGGGCTAAGATTACATCTGAACACCCAAAAAGGAGACTGAATCAAGCAAGATGAGAGGATGACATTATTTGCAATTCAAAATATATCCTCATTCGTAGGAAATTGGTTGAGATATTTGAGGATGAAGGGTGGATATTTCATCTCAAAATGGAGGGTTATAAATGCTTGAGACAAGAATTAGTCAAGATATTTTGAAAAGGAATATTCCTTAGAAATATTTTTGTGGAGGGAAATTAATAAAATTAAATAATTCAAAATTATTTAATTATCAAGGCTGAGAACATGCTCTTTTTGAAAAATAATATTCCATTGAATGGATGAGGGTTAAAGGTGGGATAATTAAATAATTAAAAATTATTCAATTATAAGAGATTAGAAGAATATTGAATTAACCTAATCAAATAATTAAAAATTATTCAATTACGATGATGGAGGGAATAATGAATTAATTAAATAATTTAATATTATTTAATCAATAGAGGAAATTAAGGTTAAGTGATGAAAATAATGTTAAATGATGTTAAAAGAGGATTATTAATGTAAATGATGATAAATGATGAAATGCACTGATAATAATGAAATGATGAATAATGATGGAAAAATGCAATTTTAAGATGTGTGATCAATGTTAGGCCTCTTTACATGTCTACATTTTTCCCCTCTTTGACATAATGTACTTGTTGCATTTTTTCAAAGACATTCGATGTTCAAATCAAGATTGAATTTTTTTAGAGAATCCCTAATGTGCCCTAGTGGATGATGGAAGGATGATAGGATGTTGGAATACCCCCTCGGGAGTTTGGGTAGAAAAATTACTTTTCATGTCTTGATCTCACAACTAGGATCAAGATGAGTGTATATGTGAATAGGACAAAAAATAAGGCCCTAGGGGTCATAGATAATGATCAAGATGATCTAGGGTGCTCAAAAAATAGCATATAAGGGTGGTCACAAGAAAAAACCTAAGTTTTGTGAGGCTTAAATAGGAAACTAGGGTTCAAAAGCTCCTCATTTACACTCTCAACCTTCTTTGTTTTTTGCTCTTTGATGATTTATATTTGCAAACAATCATTCACAATGGTATGAGTCCTAAGATCACCACACCATGAGGACACATTTTAATAGTACCAATGACCAATCAACATAGGGGTTGTGGTATGCCATATCCTAACTTACACTTTCACTTTAATTTCACACTTCAAATTAATAGCCAAATGTAGGACTTACAAATGTGTTAGCCTTTCAGATTGTCATGTTTCGTGCACAATGATCATGTTTGTAGTTCTAGGACACTCACATTTTCCTTAGGGACATGTCATTGCAAAAAACTAACATGTATTCTTTAGTGCAATTTCTTTGTCATGTCATGATTGTAAAATGAAACCATGTGAGTATAATTTTTAGTGCTTTATCGTGATTGCTAAAGAGATGTATTTGCAACAAAACAGGCTCACATTTGTAAAATTGTGACACATTTACATAAAAATAGACACATTTTTACAAAAAAGTAACATGTTTTCTTAACTTAACTGTAGGTTGAAGATTTATGATCAGATTTTTAACAACTTGATGTCATGGGTTCAATTCTTGTAGGCTACACTTCATCCATTATATGCATGAGAGTGTAGACCTTGACTAATTGACTAGCTAGAACATATTAAGGATCTCAAGATTAAATTTCTCTAGGTAGTTGGACTTGAGTACATAACATATATGTTAGAGATTTGTGCTCATAGAGAGATGATGATAGCTCCCATTGAGAGATGGATATTTGAGACAATGACTTCAGATAAACCCACAAAATTGCTTTACAATTCTAGTGAGGAAGGAAAAGTTGAAAAAATGCCCCCATGCAAAAAAAATTGGTTTTTGGGGGTTCGAACGAACATCTAGTTCGAGCGAACCCAAAGGGGGTTTTCTAGAACCCCCCTTTGAGTGAACCCATTAAATGTTGGGTCCCACATTTCTTAATAAAAAAGAAAAGGAAAGGGTTTTGGAAAGGGGGTTCGCTCCCCCTTTCTCCCCCTCTGGCACCGAAAAACTCCAAAATTTTCCCCTTCAAAGCTCAAGTTGAGGATAAAAATGGAGGATAGTTCATAGACCCAAACAGATGATGGTAGTCCTCAGAATGAGCTATCCAACGAATATAATTTTAATATGTTTTGGTTTTATTGTGCTAATTTTTAATAGTTTGATTAAACATAGGTTTTTCATCGAAAATCAAGCTCTTTGTTCTGCACATGTGGAAAAATAGCATATTATCAAAAAAAAAATTGAAAAATATCAATGCACTAGATATTGAAGTCCTTCATCCAAAAGAAAAAATTGAATTTCGATACATACAAAAAAAATTATGTTGTATACAGTCTTCCTATGTCTGAATTGTAACTAGTTTGACTTCGAAACTTGATTAAGGAAAAAATATTAAATAAAACACTATGAAAAAAAATGGAAGCACTAGATATCATAGTTAAAAATCTAAATTTGAAAAAATTGGAATTTTATCCTTCATGGAAAAAAATTTATGTTGTATATGGTGAGCGTCACTGCTTAAAAGTGGTTTTTACTTAAAAACCTATTTTTTGAAGGAGATTGAAAAAGAAGTGCAATCTTATTCCAAAAATTTTGAAAAAAATATATTTAGAATCTATAAACAAAATGTCACAAATCACTAGTTTTCATCATCTTCAAATTCCTCATGGTTTAGCCACTATAGGTGCCCGAAAGTGAAGATTTAGTTAGAAAAAATAAGTTCAGTGTCCAATTTGGCCAAACATTGTAAACCGGTGTTGTGGGATCACACCTTCTCACCTACCGACTAGATAGTGTACTATCACATTAGAGGATTTTTCATGCATCCTGGGGATTCCTATTCATGGGGAGCTTTCTATGTATGATTTTAATCAAGGAGTGAGATGCGTGACCAAGATGCTCAGTGAGCAGTGATTGATTATTATTGATAGGAATATTGATTTGACTCCCTACATCAGGGATGTGCAAGAGATGACTATCATTCTAGTTGGATTGATAATAAGACTAATAATGCCCAAAAAATGGTCTCAATGGTTCCCATTGGATGGGGTATGTGTATCAAGATTATGATGATTTAGGGCACTTGATATGTGTGGGGACCATGCATACTCACACACTTATATCATGATATGCACCAGGTTTGTTAAAAAGGCAAGACCAACATTTCTATAGGAGTGAGTTTATTACATGTATGGAAATGGGAGAGGATTGCAATCACGCAGCCTCTAGGCATCAATCAAAGAGACATACATGATCCTTATTCCTATAGGTACCAAGATTATCTACATTATAGGCAATCAAGTAGGTTGTAGTATTAGAGATTCATCTTTGATGATATAACACAATTCATATGGTGACCATATTTAGGCTACAAGGCATGGGATGATGATCATGACCACATGACATACTACCATTATACCCACTAGTTGATAGGGTGGGTTGATACCATCTTAGAGAGATATTTATTGGATAGGGTTCTTCACTAGTTTGGTGATAGATAGAATGTTCTAGCCCCAGATTATCATGCCCAATATGTTATGACCATGAGAGAGGTAGTTGCACGGGGGCCCAATGTAATAACCCTTCCTAAATTATTACTTAATTAATATTATTGTAAATGACACATGAATACATTTTAAATTAGAAAGACTTAACTAGTGGCTAAAGTCAATCATAGCTACACATGTCCAATTAAAATGAGTAAAAGGTTCATATATTCAATTCAAATGTCAAATTACAATATCAGATTTGACTTGGATCATAAGCCACATAGTCATTACAATGTACAACTTTACATCACGTACATCAAGTATTACACCATGGCTACATCATAGACTAAAAGTCTTTTGTACATCTAAGGTTCTTCTTGATGCTCACCTCCACTGGTGGACGAAAACATGATTGAAGCACTTTATCACCCAACCACGAAGCTTACGCTTCCCTGAAATTATTCCAACTTGAAGAATACCTGACCCTACATGGAAATTTTAGCAAGAGAACAATCTACAAGGTGGAATCTGGTGCGTGCCCATAAATCAACATGCAATTTCTATCTGCCAGTTAGAAAAGAAAATGCAAGATCTATGCTAGGAATGGTAAAAGAGTGATATTACAAATTTCATACATACAAATTGAACTATATTGATTGGCCAAGCATAATAAATCTATTTCAAAAACAACAAACAATTTAGGTTCTGGTAAAGAAAACATATACTCTTTGAAATCCATTTTAGCACCCGTCTCAGAAGGTAACTTTCTACTATACAATATTTCATAAAAACTATCTACCCTCTAGAAAAATCTACCTTGAGGTGCTCTAGTCTACTTGGGTATCATTTTTTATTCATTTAAAAGAATATCCTTCTCACACATGTCTACAAAAAGAAGAATCGAATTACAAATTTCCTCTCTAAATAGAAATCAGATACATGATTCAAATAGAAAAATATAGTATTCAATCATATCATTCACATGACACTTTTTTACTTTCCACATAAGTATTATCCATTCCATAATGAGTTAAGTAGAAAGAACAATAGAAGGTATGTCACAAGTATGTGTATGTAGATAGACAAAGTCTTACACATATATGTACCTACTTAAGTTATTGGTTTGTGCATACATTCTAGATTATATCATTAAATAAAATTGTAATCATTAAATAATATTCCACTTGATGTTTCTTTTATCAAAATAAAGAATCCAAAACAAGTCTAGATTAACAGTTTCACACATACTGTTGCTTCTCTTGCATTCTCACAAAACTACGATACTCTAAAATTGTTGTTACATATAAGCATTCATTGTTTTAAATAGAACCAATATTGTTTCCTACTAAATAGTTATAAAACAAGTTGTTTCATGTCAAATGTTCACAATTATAACTAATCAATATTGTTTCAGCTAGACAGTTTATTGAACAAGACTATTTCAGCTTCACATACAATTTTACAACAATTCAATATCATTTTCCATCAGAATATTCATTGTAAACTATATTATACTATTGTGTCAGGCTAACAGTTTTAGTTTATGATAAAACTATGTCATTTCCAATAGAATATTTACTATTTATAATAGTACAATGTTATTTTCTAGCTAAGAAGTTATAGAATGATAACATTACAACTTAATGATTATTTCTCTTAATAGAATGGGGTTATCTTATAATGAACAAATAATGAATAATTTATTTTCCAAACCATTATAATTATTGTCTATAGCTAACCCACTATGAATATCAAGCAAAGCCATTAAAATTTCACTAACAAATTAGGCTAACCCAGGTTCATTCATGAAAATAGATTGTCCATTATTCATCATTTCAAAACATATCAATACTAAAAATTTAATGGGCAACTAAATAAGAAATGAAAGAAACTAGAACAACATGCTCATCGTATGTGAAATCTAAGCAATCATTTGGTTTTGAAACAAAACTTAGATGACTTCAAGGTTCTTGGCAGAACTCATGCTTCCATGGTTATAAGCAAAGCATTCTCTAGTCACTCTAGGAGTGACTACTCCTTATATGTCTATTACATTTCTTCCTCAGCTAAACAAGGATCATATTAAAAAATGTCCATATAGGCTTGTTGGTTTTACACCATTCATATATATATATTCAACATGTAGACTTATGTCTATAATATATTCAAGGATTCAACCTGTCAATCATTTAGATCGAACCAAATAAGGGCTTGGTGAATCTAAAACTTCAAATTATTCCATTGTTCCTATTGAATGAGGTTGGCTTCATAAAAACAACAGTATACATACTTGTTTCTTATTCTTATAGAATTTGTTAAAACCCTTTACTGTTATCGACCCATTCGATAACGAGTAGGAATATTTATAAAATGAAGCATAGGGTATCGTGTCCCCCCATAGGATTGATAGTCTATCCTCTTCAAGGCTAATCTATGCTAAATTACACAGTCATTCGGAATGAAATTATCATAGCCACTATCTTGTTTTGAATATTTCCATTATGCTTATTGTAGACCATGTTTATCATCGGATGCCTTTAGGATTTTCATTTTGTTTTCAAACAATCCGATTTAGGATATTATCAGTTATTGAATTCAATTTCAATAGGAATTTAAATATGTATATGTATCTATGTATTTATGTATTTATATGACTTCATTCACATTTACTATGTTTGTTCTTCATTTTGTATATATATGTATGTATGTATGTATGTATGTATTTACATTTATTTACATACATGTGTATATATATATATATATATATATATATATTCATGTATAGATTGTTTGTTTGAAGAAGCTTATGAGTTCCATATTCTATCATTTAGTTAAATAAAGAACTTTAATTTCATCTCGAGCATCCATATATATGTGAACTAAAAGGGATGCCTTTTTACTGAATTTCACATAATGAAACTCTTATGCTTTTAATCATTCTTTAAAATACATACTTGTTTTATTCCAAATTCTCAGAACACAAAATTTAGGTAGATAGATTTAAACTACAAACCATTCATTTTCAATCATTGAGATAATTCAAATCATGTAATTATGTTCTTCTATATATGAAAAATAATCCAAAAGCAAGTCAATATGCCATTTGTGGTGTGTGCACCCAGATTCCATCTGGCTTACCATTTGATCTGGCTAAAACATCCTACTTCAACCATACTCTTTTCCTTCAATGTGTCACCCTGCAACTATACACACTTGCACTTGCAAAATTTATCAGTAAAATTCAATTCTTGATAACATATAAGATGATTTCAAAAGATCATATAGTCAACATCAGTCAACTTCTTTCAATCTATTTTTCAGAAATTTCAAAATTTTTATTTAATATATATTGAATTGCTTTAAAATTCAATTTACCATATTATAATAAATATGAAATAAAATTGGGTTATGACATCCTTCCCCTCTTGGAAGAGACATCATCCCGATGTCTAGTAAATTGAAAATAACATCATGTCCAATTTGAGCATACATGTCTATTTCAACATCACTTCAAATTATATGTCTATTTCAACATCACATCAAATTATATATGTCTATTTCAACATCACATCAAATTAAAGCATATATGTTTGTTTCAACATCACATTCAAATTATACATGTCTATTTCAACATCACATCAAAAATTCAAATCATAGTATCTCAATCCAAAAAAAATCAAGAAAAATTATTAAAGTCTCTTTCTCAAGAAAGCAAATGTGGAAAGGAGCGTTCTATTTATTCCACATCTTGCCAAGGAGAACTATCTTCTGAGTACTAGTCCCATTGGATGTTAAACTGAACAATATCTTTGCTCCACATCTTAATATTGCATCTATCTAGGATTCTAGTGGGCTCCACTAGCACTACTCCTTGATCTTGTACCTACAAGGATTTCCAATCAAGCACATGAGATACATAGGGATGATATGGATTTAACAAAGAAACATGAAAAACATTATGAAGCTGAGCCAGAGCAGGTGGTAGAGCTATTCTATAAGTAACTAGGTTAATTACAACCAAGACTTCAAATGGTCCCACATATCTTGGGGCCAACTTGGAAGACTTTCCAAAAGAAATAGAACTTTTATGAGGTTTAACTATCTAAGAGTTTGGTTCTTGTTAGCATAGCTCTTTTTTTGGTCTTCCACCTCCTTCAGTCTACTCTTAATGACCCTCATTTATGTTTCCATTTCCTTAAGCATTTCAGTTCCTACGATGATCATGTCCTCCAACTTATCCCAACTAATGGGGGTAAGACACTTCCATACATATAGAGCTTCAAATAGTGCCATGCTTATGGACGTGTGATAGGATTTATTATATGAAAAATCCACCAAAGGAAAATATTCCTCCCACCTATAATGTTAGTACATACAATACATTCATAGGAAGACTTCGACTACCTAATTCACCCTCTATATCTGCTTGTTAGTCTAAGGATGATAAGCTAAGCTAAAATTCAAATTGGTTCCTAATGCGGATGCAACATTCAAGGTTGTCCAAAATATTGAGGTCATCCAAGTGTCCCTATCGGAAATGATAGTCTCTAGCACTCCATGCAATTGGAAGATATCCTAGACAAATTTCTTGGCCATGGTCAATGATCCATCCTTAAGTTTTCCTGCAATGAAGTGTGCAACCTTAGTCAACTTATCAATCATGACCAAGATAACATCATGCTTGTTCTTTCTTAACGACAACCCCTACATGAAATCAATACTAATCACCTACCATTTATACTCAGGTATGTCATGAGGATACAATAACCTAACTGAACGTGCATGCTTAGTCTTGAATCACTAGCACTCTAAGCATCTAGCTACATACTCCACTGCATCCTTCTTGAGTTTATGCAGAAAGTACACAGTCTTCAGCTCTACGATCATCTTGGATACTCAGAGGTGTCAGGAATTAGGCACAGTGTGAAACTCTTCTAAAATTAACTTTCTCAGCTCTCCAAAGTAATGAATGTACATTTTTCTCTGATATCTCAAAATACCATCCAATTTGATCTCATACCCATCGAGTTGATGACCTAAAGGATTCGCTACTAGGGAACTCTTCACTCTCTTATAATGCTCATTCCCTAGTAGATACTAGATCACTTGTTGTCTTAGGTTAGACCTTGTAGAGATCATGGCTACCAGATGTCTTCGTCTACTAAGAGCATCAACCACTCTATTCTCTTTTCCCTTTATATACTCAATTCCAAAGTCATACTCGCTAATGAAATCCAACCACCTTTTTTGTCACGCATTAAGGTTTGGTTGAGTAAATATTTATCTCAATTCCAAGTGGTTTGTTTTGAGTTCAAAAGGTTTCCCCAAGAGATAATGCCTCCAAATCTGTAAGGCATGAACTATTGCGGCCAATTCTAAATCATGAGGCACATAGTTCACTTCATGTTTCTTGATCTTTCTTGACTCATATGCTACCACTTGTCTGTCTTTCATTAGTAATACCCTCAATCCCTCTCTTGAAGCATCTATTATTATTGTGAATCTTCCATTAGGTTCACGGATTGTCAATAAGTTGGTGTTGTTGTGATCCTCTCCTTCTAGAGTTGGAATGCCTATTCACATTTCTCGGTCCATTCAAACTACATTCCCTTCCTCTGGAGTGAGGTAATAGGAAATGCAATCTGGGAAAACCCTTGTACAAACTTCCTATAGTATCCTGTGAGGCCCATGAAGCTATGAACTTTCGACACATTTTGAGGCACTAGCCATTCCATGATCACCTTGATCTTTTCAAGGTTTATAAAGACTCCTTCAGATGAAATGATATGGCCTAGATAGTGCATGTTGTGTTGATAGAAAGAACACTTGGACAATTTCCCAAAGAGTTTCCTTCCTCTTAGACACTAAAAGACTATCCTCAAGTTCCTTTCATGCTCTTCAATATACTTTGAGTAGACTAGAATGTTGTCAATGAAGATCAAAATAAGGTCATCCAAGCAGTCTCTAAATACACTATTCATGAGGTTCATAAAATATTTTGGTGCATTAGTCAAACCAAAAGGTACCACTATGAACTCGTAATGTCCATATTGAGTTCTAAATGCAATATTTGGAATATCTTCTCCCTTAATTCTCAACTGATGTTACCTTGACATGAGATCAATTTTGGAGAGCACCGTTGTTGCCTTCATTTGGTCAAAAAACTCATCAATTGTCAGGAGTGGATACCGGTTCTTGATGGCCACCTTGTTCAACATTCAATAATCTATATAGAGACATAAGGTTCCATCCTTCATCTTTACAAAGATAACCACTACTCCCCAAGGAGACAAACTACGTCTTATGAGCCCTTTGTCCATCAATTCCATTAGTTGGGCCTTTAACTCATAGATTTTTTTGGTGGTCATCCGATAAGGTGCCTTAGATTGAGGCTCAGCTCATGGAACAAGTTCGATAGAAAATTCAAACTACCGCTTCAGAGGAAACTCCATAAGTTCTTCAGGGAATAAATCTTGGAACTCCTTGAGAATAGGATAGTCATCTAAATATGGTTCCTTGCTGTCAAGGTTACTGACATGCATAGAATAAATTATGCATCCCTTTCAACAAGCCTTCTTGAGCTGCATCACAGAAATCTATCTAAGCTCCAAGGGTATCTACATTCCATAAACCTCGACTGGGTTTCCATAATCATCCAGATAGCTGACTACCTTATCCTCATAGTTCACTATAACCTTATGCTTAGTTAATCAATTTATTCCCAAAATGACATAATATGAGACTAAATGTGCTACATACAAGTTCACCTGAGTTTGAAAAGTTGGAAGCTTTAACTCATTGTAAAAGATATAGGTATCTACCCTTTGCTTTGCTCGACTACCATACTGGATTTTCCATGAGTTTTCCATGTATCCAAATCTAATGGTTATCTTGGATATTACTCTAGGATTTATAAAAAATTTAGTAGCTCCAATATTAATTAAGATAGAGATAGATTGGCCATAGAGCTTACTCGTCAGCTCAATTGGTGAAGCCTAATACTTTTCCTGTCTATTATCCACTATAGCATGGATCTAGTGATGTTGAGTCTACTAGTAGCTTCCTTCCTTCTATGGCTTTGATCACTGAGGAAAATTTGAGGCATAATGAAAACCTCCATAAGTATAACATCCATCATGAGGCCCTTTTCAACCTCCTTCCTTGTCCTCTCTAAAGCCATTTTTCTTATAATCGTCTTTACCCTTGTTTTTATTTTCCTTCTTAGTCTTTCCACCATTACCATATTCACCCTTTTCCTATGACTCACTTCCCCTCTTGAGATTACAGATCTAATGACTCATGTCTCCTTTATGAAATTTCTTCTTCCTATACCGTGACTTAGGATTTAAGTCATTATGAAGATTGGATAGTTGTTGTAGTTTCTATTCCTATTTGGTGGATTTTTGGAAGACTTCATTCATGGTTTGAGGTTCATGCATGTCCAGTTCAGCTCCTATGGGGTCTCAATCCCATTATGATTTTTTACTATGAAAACATTCATCTCCCCGACACTATGGAACATACTTCAATATGTTGGTGAACTTCTCCCAATGCTGGATCACAGTCATATTTGCTTAGGTTAGATTCTGAAACTCTGTCACTTTCTTGTCAAATAAAAGCTATGATAACCATATCTTCCTGAAAGATTGCAGGATGAATTCCCAATTGATCTCAATAGGCTAAAGATTTTGTTCTAACTTCTTATTATCCCACCAAGTTGTTTCTTCACCTAAAAGCTGATACATAGCTCATTTTGCCTTAGTCTGATCAGAAAGGTTACGAAGCCGAAGTATTTTTCCATCTCTATAATCCAAGCCTCTACTCCTACTCTGATAGCCTTACCATTGAACTTTGGTGGTGCTACTCTTTTGAGATCTTTCCCAAGCTCATCCTGAATTCATCCTCGTGGACCTACCCCTAGACCACCATCTCCTTGATTGGCTTATGAATTCTTGTAGTACCAGTCCTCACATGCCACTCAGACTTCTTTCTCTATGTGATCCATGTGAGACTCATGTCGGTTCAAAATCTCTAGAATTTGTTCCAACCTCTTGTTAGGTTCATTATTTGAACCACTACCAGCCACGTCTTACCTAGTACTCACCATGTTGACTCACACTTAACCTATAACACATTCACATTTATTGCATCTCAACACTAGGTTATAAACATCCTTATTCTACATCACATAATTCACATATGCATATATCCCTTACTCATAGAAGACATACACATTCATGTAGGATAAACATATTTTGGATTCCTTTGTTTGAACCAACCAAAAACATTATCTAATTTTATTTATATTAGAGGTGATTCAATAGACCCTTATTTACAAAAGGCTTCTTGTTACATTATTCTATTTTCTCATCATCAGAAAGAGGACATTCCTTTGGATCCTCATCTGAATTTACAATCAAACTCTACAGCAAAGGATGGTTGATGATGTAGGCTCTCCTTTTCCTCTTTAGTCAACAAGGGTGCATTAGGTCCATACCCTAGAGGCCAGTCCTGGATTGTAGAAATCTTTTTGATCTTAGGTGTTCACTTATCCTCAATATTTAAGCCTCTCCTTAGCTTGAGCCATGTAAGGGCCTAACCTAGAGTTTTGTCATCAATAATTTTTGATGGAACCTTCGTCTTGGAATTTTATTCCTTTACGTCATTCTTACGTGAGGTTCTAATAGTTTTCCCTTTCCTTCATCCTGCCTTTGACCTTCCCATAACTACATTCAACCCAGGTTCAGTCAATTCTGAGGACAACTAAATTTTGGTCAAGGGTCAACTATCCCTAGTCATAACTATGGTAGACTCAAAGGCCTAGAGTTGAACCCTAATCTCTGATACCATATGTACACTAGTACAAAAACAATAATATATGATTGAAAAAACTACTAGAAATTGTTGATAAATTACTAAACTTGGTCACTTGACCATTACTAGTTCATTGCCAATCATAATTTATAACATGACCAAATTTATAACTAAACCAATTTTTCATTTATTGGTTATTTTGATTGATCGAATTGGTAGTGTATTTAGTCATTAATTTAGTCATTGATTTAGTCATATATTTAGTCATTTTATTCACTGAGCTTGGTCATGTGACCATTAGTAGTTTATTGCCAGTCATTTATTTAGTCATTTGATCAATTTGGTCATATATTTAATCATATTTATTCACTAATTTCTATCAATTGGTAGTATATTTAGTCATTTGATCAATTTGGTCATATATTTAGTCATATTTATTCACTAATTTCTGTAAACTGGTAATATATTTAATCATATATTTTTAGTCATATTTATTCACTAATTTCTATCAACTGGTAGTATATTTAGTCATATATTTTCAGTCATATTTGAGGATTTAAATATAAATACACATCATGAATCATCAATTGCACACAATAAGATAGCCATTGAGAAGGAAAAATCAGTGAACTTTATTAATAAAAGAAAGGTGTTCTAGTTACAACTTAGAAATAGAGTATTATAATTTTTATTTTCAGTCACAAGACTAAAGATCTAAGTTACAATATTGCATATAAATGAATGTAAGAATGAAACTTCTCCAAAAAATGGCTGCAATGATTGAAATGCATGCTTGGATCCCTTTAATGTTGTGGAATAGAAGAAAGAAGAAGAATTTATCTACCACCATAGTGAATCCATTCTTTTGTCCTCCACAATTCTAGGGGCATTCACATTTCCATCAACATGACTTAATCATGTCTCCTTGATGTAATTTATAAGTTCTCCAATAGGTAGTTAGTTGTTTCTAATTATTGCAATGTTATATAATATCTTGTCAAAATTTGTAACTGAATCAATGCCTCTAAATTTGATTGTAGCAATGTCATGTGTTAAAGCAGCTTCTTCTTCAGTTGTTACCAAAATGAAAGAGCCAATGAGTTCACCACAACTATTAGCTAGTTTACTTAATGGTTATATCTCTTTCATAAGTGAAATATATAGTAGATTTTTTCATGTTCAATGTACTCATTATATGTTCCCAGATATACATCTTTGTGTCCATTAATTCTTCCAATTCTAGCCTGCCACTTTCCTTTTTGATAGTGTTTGTAATATGTTACAGATTTTACCATTAGAGTGCAACTTTTCCTACAAATGTTTATTGAATAGCCATTTCTATAGTCATATCAAGATCTCAAAATTCTAAATAAATCTATGAATTTAAATACAAACATTGTTACTCCACGGTACATTAATGTGCCTCTAGTAAAGCCACTACTCCTATATCAATATAAGATTATACGTTAGCACCATACATGAAAGTAATCCAATAATCCAATACAATATCTTACTCAAACTAAATCTAAAACACTATCATAGACCTTATGCTGACCCTGTTGTGTAATAATTTTTTGATGGGTCATTTGAATATGAATAAATTCAATCTAGGGAAACTCTTCATGTAATTAATTTTTTAAGCTTTCTATACTAGTGTACCATTTATTATTCTAATAGAAATGCATATATGTACTGTCAATTCCAAAAAAATAAAAATCACTTCCATAATTTTAATCTAAAAGACTTCAATGGAAAGAATTTTGATACCTTTTGAGATAATTAATATAGTTTATGGTGGTCATTTGTTTCATGACTTCAAGCTCTTATTTGTATTCAATTATCTACATAAAACATGTGATTTTAACAATATTATGCAAAGGTAGATGTGTGCATAATCTAGAATAATAAATAGTGTTATATACTACCCAATATAAAATTCTTACAGGAAAATTCTAAGGTCCGAGTTACTTTGAACAACTTTTCATCTCTTCTACTCTAACAATCTAATATTCTACAACTCTATTCATGTGTCTTTCTTGCAAATGAATAATTATGACTATCGTGTATAAAGGAGAGTCTCAGTGAGAACTTGTTAGTGACTAAGTAAGTTGATCTTGGTAAAATAATCCATTTTTGGATCATATACATGATACACAAAAAATGGTTTGCCTCTTTCTAATAATATAAATTGTTTTATGGCATCTACAAAGTATTTGATTGAAATAATTTGCAAAAGGGAAAAATAAAAGCAACATTGAAAGATGCATTCATATGTTGAATAGATGAAAGTAAATAAAGAAGACACTTGCAATATTCCCATTCTCAAGACTTTGTATCAATCCCATCTCACATATAATTTCTCTAAGAAATGGGTTTCACATATTTCAATGATAGAAGGATATGCATAGAATGATTTTGTTGAAAATACTTTTGATCTCAGGATTTGTAGCTAGAGATGTCCTCTAATCTAGAATTCCACTAAGATTTCATTGTACATAAATTAAATAAAAGGAAAACTTAAAAACTAGCAAATCAAATGGTTTTATGAATGAGTACATCTATCTTCTATTGATTCTTCTCTAGTTGCAAGATCTTTTTCTATGCTATTCAGCTATTTTTAGCCTTAAACTCTTGTATTATACTCTATGCTATTGCATTTCACTCACCCCCACTAAATTTTTTTCCTCTTCCCTTCACTATTTGGATATTTTTAGCATCCATTTAAACTCTGGTGTTATAGTCTATGCTATTGTATTTCACTCATCTCCATTAATAAATAGTGTTATATGAATAATATAATTTTTCAGTGTTCGGATCTAGTTTTGTGTGGTGTTGGTCTCCACTCCTTGGAGTGGTGAGGAGAAACCCTTCCCCTCTCTCCCGTAGACACTTCAAGAGGTGTATGTAGGAGAGAAGTGTCTACGAGAGAGCAGGGAAGGTTGGGATACACCCTTTCTACCTTTGGATGCTTACTTGTCCTAAAACCCTAATAGGGATTGTCCTTGTGGCCCCTTACACTACACTTGTTATCTATTGCAATGTTGTTGCCATGTGTTAGGTGACTATGCATCATTTTTTTTGGTTTCTTCCTTTTATCTTCATGACTATTTTGGAAGGGAATATCCACCATTTTTTCCTCCATTTCATAGCTCCCACTGTCATGATGGTCATTATCCAAGGTGTGCTCATTATAGTACATTTTCATGGCTATGACTGTCACCCTTATTTATGCCACAAGAAAGAACATAACATTATTCTTCCTTCCCTCTAAAACTGAGACTCATGTCTTGACCGCCTTTTGAAGTCCTCTACTATAGGTTTGCATCATGCATGATTGTAACTCTACATGTAGTCGCATGGACCTCAATTATTATAGGATATTAAAAATCATGGTCTTGTCGAAAAGGCAATCCAATTGTTTGAGAAAATGCTACAAGATGCTATTAAGCCAAACCATCTAAACTTTATTGGTTTACTCTCAACATGTAGTCATGTTGGCCTAGTTGAGAAAGGTTTTCATTGCATTGAATCCATGATTCAATATTATGGAGTCACTCCTAGAATGGAACACTATGTCTGCATGGTTGACCTTTATGACCACAATGGATGTTTAGAGGAGGCAAATAAAATTATAGACAGAATGCCAATTAAACTTGATGCTTTGGTGTGGAAGACTCTACTTGGTTCTTGTAAATTACATGGTAATATGGAACTAGGAAAATTTGTAGTTGAACATGTTATTGAATTGAAACCACATGACTCAATAGGTTATGTACTTCTTTCAAGAATCTATGCCATGATTGGTAGGTGGGATGAAGCAATACATGTGTGGGACACAATGAAACAAAGAGGTATGCTTTTCCAAAGCTAAGAAGGAGAGATAATTTTAGTTGTCATTGTTTTCTTGAATCATTAGATGGTCATGCATTCTAAAAGAAAAAGAAAGACAGTAGTGGTTCTTGAAATCCTTTATAAAATAAGGATATCAATGGACTCAATTTGAGAGACATCAACATTGAAGTATGAATCCTCTTCAATTTAATAGAGAATATACCATAGAGACAATGTAGGATATCAATGGAATCTGTGAGTCAAGTGAATGTGTAATAGAGATGAGTCACTAAGATGTTTGGATATGATTTCAAGATCGTCTACAAGAAAGAGAACAAGAATTTGGTACATAATGCACTTTGTAGAAAAGAAGAAGACTCATAAATGTTTCTTTACACCATTTCAAATCTACAAATAGATTGTGTGGAAGAGGAAAGATTAAAATGGCAACTGAATTGGGATACTTGGTCTCATTCAACAATTACAACAGATCCTAGTGCATATGGTAAATTTGAGTGGAAGGATGATTTTGTGGTACAAAGGGTAGGCTATATCTTTGTAGGAACTTGAACCTAAAGGTTAATGTTCTTGTAGAGGAACTTCATGCATATCTCACAACAATGGACACTCAGGGTTCCTAATGACATATCATAGGATCAAGAATTAGTTTTTGGGAAAGCCTCAAAGGTGATGTACAAAAATCCATGGCAACACGTATGATCTCTCAATAAAAAAAGGGTGATACAATTAATACTTTAGGTCTTCAACAAACCTTATCCATTCCTAACTAGCAATGGGGGGACATCTTGATGGATTTCGTCACTGGGTTGCAAAAGTTGAAAAAAAAAATGTTATTGTGATAACGGTGGAAAGGCTCAAAAAATATGTCAAATTGTGTGTAATCTTATGCCTTTGTAGCAAGCACAATGAGAACTACATTCATAGAAACATATTAGAGGATCTATGGTACTCTCAAAATTATAGTAAGCGATGTGATCATATATTCACAAGTCAGTTCTAGACTAACTTTGTAACTTGTTTGGGTACTCAACTAGCTCATACTTCTTTTTATCAACCCCAATCTATAATGATCCTTTCCACAATCTTAAGTAAAATAGAGAAAAAAATTACAATGCATGCATTTCAGGAAGATTATTATTCATTTCCATTACCACTTTCCAAAAGTATAAAAGGAGAATTTTGAAGGGAATAAATCTATTCTAGACTTAATGAAACTGCACAAACTCTATGGTGAGCCACTCCCAACTTGTGAAGACAAATGATCTCCATAACTAATTTCTATAGTTTTCTCAATATCTAATCTCAATACTTTATAAAGAAATAAAGTTGAAGATAGAAGAGGAGTGTGCTTGCAACTCTCTTACCTAATTATCACATCACTGCAAGTTAACTATTTGATACTTCAACTAATTTTTCAACTAGACTCCTAAAATTTAGCTTCCACTCAAATCTCCCATCTGAAGTAGATTTGTTCTCCTACCAACTATTTTTTTCCTAGAACTATATATATTTCTCTGCTAGGATAGAATCCTAATTATTTTAATCCCCTAATGCACATGGGATTATTACAAATCTACCCTCCCATAATTTTTTTGTCCCCAGTCAAGAAAATAGGTAAGGATGTTGAAGCATATTAGGTCCTTCCCATCAAGCATCCTCTACAGGTAGATCCTTCTACTACACTAGATATATGCAAGAACCCTTTTCCTTAATTTATGTTCTCTAGTGACTAGAATAAGCACCAATATCAACACATCCAATTGAAATTTATAAACTATCAAAATATTGTTGTAGTAGGGATAAGATGGAGAACACTTATGATTTTTTGAGCCAAGTGAATTTGAGAGACATCAACACTGAAGTATGAATCCTCTTAAGTTTAATAGAGAATATACCATAGAGACAATGCAAGATATTAATGGACTCTATGAGTCAAGTGAAAGGATTGAGCACCACTGAAAGATAGTATCTTTTGACTTGCAATGAAGTTAGAGAGTAAATTCTACTATTATTCTCTAGCATGAACTATGATCTTCCTATGATTCAATGAAACAACTAATTCCCTAAAGGTTGTGGTAGCTACCATGAAGCAACTACTAAAGTATTATAAGTAATGATGTCTAAGTGTGTATATTTAAAATACCTTACCTTTCAATAGACTAGTGAGTTTACTTTCTACTAGCAAGATGTCCTTAATAAGGTATAGGATGTTCAAATAAGTGGTCAAATATTATTTTAATTGGAGAAGAGTTGATCCATGTTAAAATGGATTTTAATTTAATGTATGTTCCAAAAAATATGAGGTATGAGTCTAAAATACCATAGTTTTTGAAAGCTTGAGGACAATCATATGGATCCTCACAATAAAATGAGTCTTCATTCACAATGCACACAAGACCATGGAAGTCTTCATCAAGGTAGAAAGGGATAGTTCATATATGTAGAACTGAGAGAGTTCATATGAATCAAGATATATAGATAAAAGGAAGTAAGCCAAAGTCTCTATTGAGAAGCATAAGCTTGTTGCTTCATTATTTGGGGATCATCATTTTCAAAAATGATAAGAAAGAATTTGTTGTAGAGGCTTCTAGACCAGTTCATAAGAAGATTAACCATGTCTAAGCATGGATTTCCCTAGG
Source organism: Sequoiadendron giganteum (assembly GCA_007115665.2). NCBI lineage: Eukaryota > Viridiplantae > Streptophyta > Pinopsida > Cupressales > Cupressaceae > Sequoiadendron > Sequoiadendron giganteum. The sequence goes on along the minus strand of CM021101.1, from coordinate 245,969,769 downwards.
AAACCTTGGTACACACCTTGGGAACCTTAAAATGTGCATCCCTTTAATGCTCAAACATTTGAGATATCCCCTCAAGGTGATGATTTTCCTTTGAGAAGATTTCTATTGACTATCCTTAAATAAAGATATATGAAACCACTTTCTCTATTTTTTAAGAATGAATGACTTAAAAAAAGGTTGATGAGGAACAAGTTATTGACACCCACCATTTTACAAAAGGAGAATTCAAGAATGAGATTTTGTTCCCTTAATTACATATTTCGTGCACTGATATCAAAAGGGTAGGGAGGATAGACAATATCATAAAACCAATATTAAAATTGAAGATCTATAGAAGGACTATAACAAAGAGCAACAATAAAAGTAGTTCATCATAGTCCAATGATCAAGAAAAAGTCTGTAGAGGGCAATGATTATCATGGTTGTGTTAACTTATGATAGTTTTATGTACAAGACAAAATAAGTACAATCCATGATAGTCTTCAATGAGCATTGCAAGATGGAGAATACATGAAGATAGCTCTTAATGGAAGTCTCCATACATAGTGGAAAGTTAAATAAAAGGATAATGTTTGCATGATGGGAAATGGTCTTCACAATGAGAATCCTCTATAGTGACAATGTTTGATTAAGAAATCTAAAAGGTAGTGGTATGAGTAAAGGCTTGCACCTTATATGAAAATTGAACCCAAATTAACTAAATTGTAGAAAGAAAATCATCATAAATGGAGTATTTTTGAAGCTTTAAAGATAGTGTATTTTAGTCCAAGGATTGTAACTTACAAACAAATTAAAGATATCCAACAAAAAGCCTACTATGAACAGTTTGCACACATATGATAGTGATTTCATAATGATCGAGGACATCAACAAGAGTTCAAAGTCCACATCAGTACACACTCAAGCTACCAAAAATAGGGAATCACTTAATCAATATGTATCCAACAAGCAACCTTGATAGAGCCTAAAGCAACAAAAGTCAAATGAGCAACCTCATCAGAGCACTAATCAATTCAATGGCCCATGACCAACCTCAATTGAGCTTTAAACAATTAAATGGAACATGCAGAACATCAACTAAGTCTTTGATAGGTTAATGGCCCATGAGAAACGTCAATTGAGCTCTAATCAATGAGTGATTCTTGACCTCATATTTTCCCGAACCTAGAAACTTGGCCCAAGAATTTTAAAATAAAATAGAAAGCAGATTTATAGGGGACCTAGGTTGCATGAAGTCCACAAAAAAGTATGGTTTTTAAAATGGCAATACAAGAGATTTTTAAAATGTAAAATATATAGAAAATCTAGCAAAAAAGGATACAAAATTTTATTCTATTATCACCAGCAGAAAAATAGTATTTATCTAGTATTAAATGTATATTATCCATCATCCAATAATTGTCTTTCTATAATAGGCTATATATTTTTCATGACAAATCACAAAATGTACTACATGAAAATACATTTAGTTCTTAGAATTCATCTAAATTATTATCAAAAAGAAATGTGCAAGCTAAAGAAGATCCTGCTTTGCCCCATGGTGCTCTAAGTTGAGGAGAAAACTCAATTTTTTTGAGATTGGTTATGTCCTCCATTGGCTTATGATTAATTATTGACTAGAAAATATGACATAATGATTCCTTAAATAGTATTTAAGACCTAAGACAAGAGTACAAAATATTCATACCTCTTGGCAAGCCCATTCTATTGTCTTGCATTTTGAATTACACTCTCCCTCTTCTTCATTTTCAACAATCTGAGCACACACAATGTATAGCCAAACTTGTCAATCTTAATAAATAATAAATGTATAATGTAATTTATATCAAAGAATGATTATATGTTTACATTAAACTAAGGAATTCACTAATAAAATCAGATGATGGAGAACTATACAATAATAGTTTAGTGTCCTAAGTTGGGGTTTTTTTGTATTAATTATAGAGTATAAAACATTACACTTCAAACACTGCACAACGTGCTACATATGGAAAAAAACACAACATTGCTACTGGTTGTGCAAGTCTACGAGTTTGATCAAAAATATGAAGTTGACATTAGATTTGCCATAAGCTAAATGCCAATTACTAGTCTATTCTTTATGCATCTGAAGAACATAAACTTGAGCATATGTTAGCTAATCATTTGCCATTGGAGTCATCACTCTTGGGGTTTTTCATTGACAATAAGGAGAAAATTCCAAAGAAATTCCAAAGAATGATTGTCCATATTTTTTAAAGGAAAGTCCAAAGAGGAGGATATAAAACAAAGCAATCTGATATCAAATGCTTCACCATGCAATACCTCTAAACTTTTATTTCATAGGATTCCCTGAAAGACACAACCATAGGGAATCAAAACAATCTAGAGCTAACATTGGAGCCTTCCACTTTGGAAATAATGGCATTTTCTTCCATTGAAACTTTCGGTGATGTGCAAACGACTTCCAGGCTATAGTTGCAGGTTTCCTTTAGAAACTCTTCCCTATGAAGGATAAAGGTGGGGAATTTTTTTGCGTGATACTTTTAATTGTAATGAAATTTTTAAATGGTAGGGAAGAGGGAAATTACCAATTTATGTGACTAATTATTTAGTCATTTGTGTGACTAATTATTTAGTTGTGTTTTTTACCCGACAATCAAATTAGTCATTTATAGTTGTCTTGCAAAGCAGTAGTAGAATTTAGTCATTTTTAGTTGTTGTGACTAAAAGTTTTAGTCACCTAGTCATTTATTTGCCAAATTCTACTAGTGGTAATAACCCTTCCTAAATTATTACTTATTTATATTATTGTAAATAACAGATGAATATATTTCAAGTTAAAAAGACATAATTCTATTGGTTAAAGTCAATCATAGCTACACATTTCCATTTAAAATGAGTCAAAGATTTGTATATTCAATTTAAAAGTCAAATTATAATATCAGGTTTGACTTGGAGCATAAGCCACAGTCATTATAATGTCCAACTTTACATCAAGTATTACATCATGGTTACATCATAGACTAAAAGTCTTATGTACATATAAGGTTCCTCTTGATGCTCACCTCCACTGGTGGATGAGAACATGGTTGAAGTGCTTGACTACCCAACCACGAAGATTACACTTCCCTGAAATTCTTCCAACTTGGAGAATACCATACCCTGCACAAAAAATTTAGCAAGAGAACAATCTGCAAGGTGGAATCTGGTGTGTGCCCATACATCAACATGCAATTTCTATCTACCAGTTAGAAAATAAAATGCAAGATCTATGCTAGGAATGGTAGAGAGTGATATCAAATAAGTTCATACATACAAAATGAACTATATTGCTTGGACAAGAATAATAAATGTGTTGCAATAACAACAAACAATAGGTTATGGTAAAACAACCTTTACTCTCTGAACTCCATTTCAGAACTCATCCTAGAAGGTAACTTTATACTATACAACACTTCATAACAGCTATCTACCCTCTAGCAGCATCTACCCTGAGGTGCTCTAGTCTACTTAGGTATCACTGTTCTATTCATTTAAAATAATATCCTTCTCACACATGTCTATGAAAAGAAGAATTAGATTACTAATTTCCTCTCTAAATAGAAATCAAATACATGATTCAAATAGAACAATACAATATTCAGTCATGTCATTCGCATGACATTTATTTACTTTCAACATAAGTATTATACATTTAATAATAAATTAATTAAAAAGAACAAAAGAAGGTATGTGATCACAAGTATGTGTATGGACATAGATGAAGTCTATGTGAATACACATATATGTGCCTACTTAATTTATTGGTTTGTGCATACATTCCTAAATATTCATTAAATTAGATTGCAATCATTAAATAATATTCCATTTAATGTTTCTTTTACCAAAATAAAGAATCCAAAACAAGTCTAGATTAATAGTTTCACACATACTACATTGCTTCTCTTGCATTCTCACAAAACTGTGATACTCTAGCATTGCTATTTGCATATGAGCATTCACTATTTTAAAAAGAACTTGTACTATTTCCTACTAAATATTTATACAACAAGTTGTTTCATGTAGAACGTTCATAGTTATAACTAATCAATACTGTTTCAGCTAGATAGTTTATTGAACAAGACTGTTTCAGCTTCACATACACTTTTACAACAATTCAATGTCATTTTCCATCAAAATATTCACTGTAAACTATATTATATAGTTGTTTCAGGCTAAAAATTCTAGTTTATGATAAAATTATGTCGTTTACAATAGAATATTCATTGTTTACAATAATACAATTTTTTTCCAGGTAAGCAATTATAGAACGATAATGTTACAGCTTAATGCTCATTGTTCTTAAAAAAATAGGGTTACCTTATAATGAACAGATAATGAAATAAAATGCTATCCAAGTCATTAACAATTGTTGTCTATAGCTAACCCACTTCCAATATCAAGTAAAGCCATTAAAATTGCACTAACAAATTAGGCTAACCCAACTTCATTCATGAAAAATAGAATGTCCATTATTCATCATTTTGAAACATATCAATACTAAAAATTTAATAGGTAACTAAATAAGAAATAAAAGAAACTAGACCGACATGCTTTTCGTATGTGAAATCTAAGAAATCATTTGATTTTGAAACAAAACTCAAACGACTTTAGGGTTCTTGACAAAATTCATGCTTACATGGTTATAAGTAAAGCATTCTCTAGTTGCTCTAGGAGCAACTACTCCTTATATATATGTTACATTTCTTCCTTAGCTAAACAAGGATCGTATTAAAAAATGCCCATATAGGCTTGCTAGTTTTTACACCATACATATATATATTTGACATGTAGACTTATTTTTGTAATATATTCAAGGATTCAGCCCATCGATCATTTAGATCGAACCAAACAACGGCTTGGTTAATCTCAAACTTAAAATTATTCCATCATTCCTATCGAATGAGGTAAGATTCATAAAAATAACAATATGGATACTTATGTCATGTTATTATAGCATTTGCTAAAACCCTTTACCATTATTGGCCCATCCGATAACGAGTTGGAATATTTATAAAATGAAGCATAGGGTATTGTGTCCCCCTCATAGGATCGATAGTTGATCCTCTTCAAGGCTAATCTATGATAAATTACACAGTCATTTAGAATGAAACTTTGATAGCCATTGTATGGCTAGCATCATTGTGCAAGATCAAATGGTAGCCAAAGTATTAAAGGCTTTAAGCCTCAGCCTAGCTTTGTAGTTAGTTGATAAGGCTCTAAACTTAAACAGTATTCATGCAAGGTAGGCCATTGGCCATGCAACCCAACAAGGTGGTCAACAATGCACATACATTCAGCTCAAGGCCGTTTCAAACACAGTGAGATAATTCACATTTTATTGCTATTGAATCATTCGAAAAAATGAAGGAATACTTCTAGCATGTTTTGGGAATGATAATAAAATCAAACCTATTTCTAATAGAGATTGATTTACCTTCAAATTCAAACTTTTGTAAAGTTTCCCTTAGATTTTTCCCTTTCACAATCTCTTTTCTCTGCTTTTTTTCCTTTGAGCTTGTCAAATCCCCTTCATTGTGCTTTTTCCTCCAGTATCAATTCAAAAATGGAAACACTATTTGCATGTTACTGGGCATTTCCATTATGGAATTATTGCATTTACCCTCAGCCACTATCTTGTTTTGAATATTTCCATTATGCTTATAGTAGACCACGTCCATCGTGGGATGCCTTCAAGATTTTCATTTTGTTTTCAAATAGCCCAATTTGGGATATTATCGATTATCGAATTCAATTTCAATAGGAATTTAAATATGTATACATATATCTATATTTATATGACTTCATTCACATTTACTATCTTCATTCTTCATTTTGTATATATTTATATATATGTATGTATTTTCATTTATTTACATACATGTATATATATATTCATGTATAGATTGTTTGTTTGAAGAAGCTTATGAGTTCCATTTGCTATCATTTAATTAAATAAAGAACTTTAATTTCATCTTGATCATCCATATATATGTGAACTAAAAGGGAGTTCTTTTTACTTAATTTCACAAAATGAAACTATTATCCTTTTAATCATTCTTTAAAATACATCCTTTCATTTTCTTCCAAATTCTCAAAACACAGAATTTAGGTAGATAAATTTAAACTACAAACCATTCATTTTTAATCACTAAGACAATTCAAATAATGCAATTATGTTCTTCTATATATGTAAAATAGTCCAAATGCAAGTCAGTATGCCATTTATAGTGTGTGCACCCAGATTCAATCTAGCTTACTATTTGATCTGGCTAAAGAATCCTACCTCAACCATTCTCTCATTGTTCAACCTTTCATCCTACAATTGCATGCAATTGCACTTGGAAAATTTATCAGTAACGTTCAATTCTTGATAGCATATAAGATGATTTCAAAAGATCGCATAGTCAACATTAGTCAACTTCTTTCAATCTATTTTTTGAAAATTTCAAATTTTCCATTTAATAAATTGAACTTCTTCATAAATTCAATTTACCATATTATAATAAATATATAATAAAATTGGGTTATTACACCCAAAGCATCTTCATAGACTGCTACTACAGAGTTTGGTCAATTAGCACTGATCAGATGGGGATGCATCATAGGTCCTCGTAATGCAAGGACTACACCTGATTACGATGCATGGTGGGCCAAGAGGAGGCCACTCAGATTCATTCTCACTCTAGAGGGTTAGGTGCAAGAGTAATAGCAAGGACGAGGAGAGGTGGAGCAGTGGGTAGCTGAGGGGCCAAACAGAGTTTATGGGTAGCCATCAAATGACAACAACAACAACAGTAGGTACAACACAATAGGATCAGGATCAAGATCAAGATCAAGACCAAGGCCATAGGGATAGACATGATGGTGATCATCGGGACTAGTAATTACAATAGGGTCCTTGAGTTTCAAAATCACCTCCTCCCCCACTAGATGAAAAAGGAGATTTAGCAACTAGGCTAGCTCAAGTTACAGCTGAGAGAGATCATACACAATTCGATCGAGATGCTAGAGCTAGGGAGAGATATGTAGACATCACACAACAACAAGGATACTCTGAATATAGAGAGGTACTAGGCTAGGATAGAGAGGGATAGAGCGTATGATGATCAAGATGCCTTCATCTTGGAGAGGGATATTGAGAGGAGTAGTAGGATATAGCTTGATATTTCTCAAGATTATATAATTAGCCTTGATTAGTATTAGAGAGAGATCAATTCATTTCTGAGGTCACATATTATCATAATCTCTATGAGGCACAGGTTTCATGAGCAGAGAGGCAGTCAAGATTCGAGGCCAAGAGTGGCACTACAAGGGTAGAGTCTAGTAGATCCACAGGTGGGAACTTCATAGGTCATCTTAGCATACACCAAGGAACATCATGAGACCACATAGATCCCCCTCACATAGACAACACACTCATAGGTCACCTCCTATTGATGATTAGGAGAGACCACCACCTGATGGTGAGCAATAGGGTTGAGAGATTTATAAATTGTTCTTTTCTTAGCATTTATAGAGAGGCTTGATGTAAACACATTGTATATGCATTCATTGTCCCTTGAGCCTCATATATATATGTACATTTTGATTTAGTTAATATGTACCACACACTTTATGATGATGATGATGTATGAGACACTTTGATTTATTTTTTATGATATATGAGAGATGACCATTTTAATTCAACATATTATGTGTTATGAGATTATTTATATGTGCCTAATGTTTATTTATGTTATATGCAATGGTTATGAATGGTTTTTATGTTTTTGATATGTTGATGCTTATGATTATGCGATGGATGAATTATAATATCATATTGATGATGTATGATTTGTGATATGTCAATACCTATGATTCTTTTGATGCAGATGTGATGTTATGGATGATGATATGCTCATATGGTTATTTTTTTCTTTTCTGATATTTGGTGATATGCATGATATGATATGAATGATATGATATGTTGATGAGTTTTTGGATGTAAGATGCATGTAGTACTAATGATGTTATGATGTAGGATGAAGATATTAGTCAAAAGAATAGTTGCATAGAAATTAGAGGATAGAAGAAATTGATACTATTGATCCAATTTTTGACAAATTCATATGTTATGATGATAGATATGAATAGATGAATGGTTGATTTAATGAATGAAAATGATTGGTGATGTATGTAAAAGTGATGAATATGCTTTTGCTTCAAGGAAAAGCTAAGTATTTTTTATCATACCAATCCTTATTAATGTAGCAAATAGACACAATGCACCAAGGTATTAATAACCATGGCGGCTTTTTATCTATTATGTGGAATTTGACTTTGCAAAAAAATAACATTCTTTCTCATACAAAACATACGAAAACATTGTTGTGAGTGTATGGGTTATAAGTTCAAAGCATTTCAGATCAACGTAAAGAGAGGTATGAAGAACCTAACATGCAAGGCCACTTTAGTTTTCTTGAAATGACTTCCATACACACAAGGCAAGTATTAGCCATGGTCACATTGTAAAAATATCCAAAACATGGCATACGAAATCGATGACCATGACCCATTCCTTCCTCTCTAAATCCTTATGGACATCTTGGAGAGCTCATTGGAATGAGAAATAATATAAATCAAAAGAAAAACCCAAAATACATGAAAAAAGCTGGTGTATCACTTGCTAGAGGTGTTGATTTTTTTATAGATGTTATCCACATATGATGACCATTGTAGGAATGATCTATCCATTAAGGAACATGCCAAGATGTTGATATTGAGTCTAATGTTGATAGATAGGCAATTAACACTCAAGTGTTGTTTTAGTCTGATAATGGTCAAGTCTTTGTGATTTTTTTCTTGAATTCTTTGGGATTTTGATGTTTGCTTTGCTTGTTTGATTGCTTTTTCAAAGGGTGAGGGTGATGATTTATTTATTATGATGGATATTTTATTATGGATAGGCGATAGCAAAGATGAGAATTTTGAGAATTTTTGAATGTTTTTTTAATTTTGAGGTTATTTGAGACTATTTTTAGTGTTTTTGGGATATTTTGATTCTTTGTGGTATTTTGAGAGATTTTAGAGACCAAGAGGGGGACCTAAGGGGACTAACCTAGTGCCTTGGGGGTTTATCAATGATTGCCTTGGCTACTTTATACATGTAGAGACATCATAGTTTGATAATTGGACTCAACGCAGCTCATACCAAGATGCGCAACAATGTTTTTAGGATTTTGATTGCTTTATAATTTATTTTTTAGGATTATTGATGTTTTATCATTTTTTTGGATTTTTAGGATTATTTGGATGTTTTTGGGTTTTGAAGATCATTGGGATGTTTTTTTTTGTTTTGAAATTTATGTGAATGATGGGATGAACAAGGATCTAATCTTTCTACCAAATTCAGGAGGATGCCCCCAGTTAGGTATAGGATTCCATTTATTATGGATAATAAGATGATGTGGATGGAGGATACTGATAATGCACATGGAAAATGGTGCACCAAGGTTTGGCACTTAGCAAGTTATCAACCCATGATTGGATGCATGTTTATTATGAGATGGATGGATGTAATGAAATGGATGCACCAAAATAATGGAAGGAGCAAATAGAAAGTTTGGATAAATGGTGGTGCAAGACTTATTCAAACATGGTGCTTCTTTACCAAGTTTTCACCATGGTACTTGTCCTAGAAGCACCATGAAATTAGTTCTCACTTAAAGGATGATTTATTTCTCTTTACTATTTTATTGATTTTTTTCTTATATCACCAAGATGCTTATTTTCCAATTTTTCATCAAGGTGACAATTTTTTTGAATTTTTTTCTTTTTTGTATTCTTTGATGAGGACATTTGAATGAACCGAGTATAGAAATTTTTGGTATGGCTACTATTGATTGGTTCTTCTAGAGGCTCACCTTTTAAGGTAGCCAATTGATATGCACCAGATTCATAACTTGCTATGATGACAAAGGGCCCTAACTAGTTCAGCTATTTTTTTATTCTCTTTCAGAACTAAGTCACCAACTTGAAAGCTTAAGTTCTTGATCCTCTTGTTATAGTTTCATTTGAGATGATTCTAATAGGGTTGAATATGGTTTAAAGTTCTCAAATGTGTCTCATCCAATAGTTCAAGATCATGGATTTTGGATACTCGATAGTCTTCATTGCTGAAAAGATCTTTCAAGCATACCCTTAGGGAAGGAATTTCAACCTCTATAGGAAAAATGGATCTATTTTTGTATACAAGGGGAAATGGTGTTGTTCCTATGGGTGTGCAAATGTTGGTTCTATAAGCCCACAAGGAAAGTTTCAACTGAAGGTTCCAGTCATTACTGATGTCATTAACAGTCTTTGTAAGGATCTTAAGGATTTTTTTGTTAGACACTTCTACCTGACCATTTCCCTAGGGGTTGTATAGGGTGGAGAAAATATCATGAACATCTTCATTCTTAAATAGAGTTCCATTTTCGGTAATGATGGTTTGGGGGATGCCATAATGATAAATCAAATAGTTAAGGATGAACTTCACTATTCGTTTGCTAGTGATGTACATTAGGAGTATGGATTCTATCCAATTCTTATACTACTTTGTGGAAGTTATGATGAACTTATGTCTGTTGGATGAGGTGGGAGATATCTTTCCTCTAAGGTTAAGTCCCCATTGTGAGAAGGGCCAAGGTGTAGTGATTGGATGCAATTCTTGTGTAGGTGCATGAATGACATCACTATGTTGTTGACACTAAATATATTTCTTTGCAAATTGAATAGATTCTTATTCCATTGACAACCAATAGTATCTAATTCTAAGTAGCTTCTTAACTAGATTAGGTCTGCTAGAATGAAACCCACAAATTTCATTGGTTACTTCTTTTAAGGCAATTCGAGCCTCCTCTAGGTTGAGACATCAAAGCAATGTACCATCGAGGCTTCATTGATATAAGGTATCTCTAAGGAAATTAAAACATGTGGTTCAATAGATGAAATTTTTCTTTTGATTATTGGTAAGGCTAGGGGGTATGATTCCATGTTGGATATAGGCATAGATGTCTTGATACTAGGGTGAATTGGGACCAACAATATCACACACAAGTTTGGATTTGGGGGCCTCTAATGAGGGTATAAATAGTTGTCCCATAAGGAATTCATACTAAGGACTATTCTTTAACACATCAAGAAGAGAACCAATAGTAGTCATTGTATCGATAGCCTTATTGTTGACTCTTAGTATCTGCTAAAAAAGAATGACTAGAAATCATTTCTTGAAACTATCAACCATCCTCTTATAGGGAAGTATCTTATCATCCTTTATTTGATATTCATCATTCAACTATCTAACGACCAACTCTAAATCACCATAAATTTGTAGCTCTTTGATTTTCCATTCAACAACTATTCTTAATCTAGTGATAAGTGCTTCATATTTTGCTATATTATTTGTGCAAGGGAATACAATCATGTATGATTTAAGTATGCTATATCCTTAGGGTGTTACAAAGAGAATACCAACTCCTAATCCATGTTGAGTTTGAGGTCTATTGGTGTTTTGTTTTTCCAGCTAGGCTTTGAAACTCTCTAAGAGGTAGCCAACCTCCATATTCAAGAACCACAAAGGCTAGTGGCCAACTGACAAGATTTAGTCAAAGACTGGCATCTCCTACACTCCTGGTTCTCCAGGACCAAGGTGGGTAAACCTATACAACGCCCAAAACTTAAATGCAACTATATACTGACATTGCTTTTTATAGTAGATAATTCCCAATTCAATTAAACCACAGAGAGCACTAAAAACTTCAAACCTGGCTAAACTCTTAATAGATCAATACTCACTCACCAATTGAGAGGCATAACACAACATTAAACCTCAACCAAACTACAAGGATTTAAAATGATTTTGCATTTATATTTATTTTCAAGATGCATAAAACTGAATAATAGATTAGTGTCAATTTTGGGCCATGGAGTCAATCACATAAAATGAATTCATCAACAAACAGACTTCAACCAATGGATTTAAATTGCTAATGTTTTGCATCAATTGTTAGTGTCTTGCACCAACAATCACTCTCTTATTATCAATCAAATTCTCCTTATCAAATCCAATCTACACACCTGAAATCATAATCATCTGCTCAAAGGATTTTAACCATTTTTTTGAAACACAACAATGAATAGACAAAACAATCTCATGAAATTTGAGACGATAAACTCAAAGATAATTTGTATTATTGAATTCATGTGACTAAATGTGTATAAATATGGAGATAATATGAAGGTATTCATAAATTTGCAAACACCTTCATGATTTTATTTGCATAAACTAGTTGTATTTGCTCATTAAATTAGAAAATTACAGCTTATAGACTCAAGAAATAACTCAGAATTTACAATTCTCTATCTACCCAGCCCCATACAAAGTTTCAGAACCCAATCTCAAAACCCTTACAATGAGATAATAATTAGAAGAAATAGAAGAATGGAAGCAACCCTATAACTGATCCGAAAATGCCATCTGGCAGCTCCATTCCTATTGATCAATACATTGTAAAACTTCTCTCATCTCTCTGCAACAAACTTATTATGTCTCCAAAACTGCCTTTGTAATCAAGTTGTTTTTCAACAGAAAAATGCCCATGTGATGAATTTAACCGTTTTACCCTGCTGTGTAAAAATGCCTCTTTGCCCATGAAAAACTCATATTTTTTATTCATAAAGTGAATAAATTCACTCTACCTTTATATATTAAAGTTTTATAACTTTAATATTTATGCCTTGACCACATTTTATAACCCAACACATAATTTCACTTCATTTGTTGCAACTGCACATTATTCTCCATCACATAATATTTGATCATTAAGTGAATATTAAATTCACTTCACATTGACTTGGGCAAATAAAATATTTACCCAACACAGAGAAACTATTTTTATCTCACATCACATTAAAATATTTCATTGCACAGTTCACTTCTCATGCCATTTATATTTTGCATTTTAAAATGCTTGCCTCTTAAATGAAGGCCTTTCAAATTTAATGGGTAAAACATTTTACCCATTCCCCGTGTTTGCATTTTACATTTTAAAAGCATGGCCCTTTTTACCTTTCCTGGCAAAACACATTTAATTTTAAATGTTTTTATGATTAAAAAATGATGGCTTGTTGAATATTTTATCGATCCCTTTAACTTTTAAAAACCTTCGCCCATGCATTTATCTTTATTCCCAGACCCACCACTCTAAGCAACTTTAAAATGCAAATTTCCCTCACATTTTTCGGGCACCTTTATTCTTCTCACAACCTCGCACACCTCACGGGCTTTTTGCTCACGCCACCTTTTCCTTGCGAGATCCGCGAGATTTTATTTTTTGTGTCCGATAGTGTTAAAATATTTTGGGGCCTCCATTTAAACTTTGTGCACCCTGCAACTCCTCCCTGACAACATCAAAATGTTTGCGAGGCTGGCGGGGAAAACTAAGATTTGGTTGCACTGTCTCCATCCCTGACGGCCATTGATTTCAATTTGTTCTTGAAAGTTTTCCCTAATCTCCTATTCATTGTGCTCGACTTCTCTTTCATTCATGGCAGCACAAGACACTTTAACAATTTGTATGTGTTTTGACTGCAAGTACAATCTGTCCAAAAATGGTGATATCACTGGTCGTTTCTGACAATGCAAGGGTTTTTTAATGGCTGTAGGCACCCAAAAATCATCCCAAACATGCTTAAAATCTGTACCCAAGCATTATGAATGGTTAGCGGATGAATTTAAAGCATGAAATAGCAAATTTGAGCTCAAATGGACCCCCAGAAAATGGTTGGTAACTCAAAAACGTGAGAACTTCCTACAATAATACTTATTGAATCTGCCCACTCAAAAGAACCTTGATGGAGAAGAAAACACCTCAATCTTTGTTACAATGGAGACTGTAGAACACTATCATCCTCCCAGCATTCTCCTTGCACACCTCGCAAGCTTCTACAAAAACTTATTTTAATTGTGCCTTGCGAGAAGCATTGTCGTGCACAGGAAAATCAATTTTATAAAGTTGAACTTTATAAAACATAGAACATATTTAGCTTGCCCTAAAATGACTTTATTCCGGTGCACTTTTCCTTTTATAATATTTAATATATGCAAGATATTTTAAATATGTGCAATTTGGACATTAGGAAATAATCAAATTTTAATTTCGACTCCGGTCCAAATAGGGAAAATTTATTGCGGACAAACTAGGACACCTAGAGCTGCAAAAATTTGCATAGGGACTTTATAATTTATTTAGAGAAAACCCATTTCCTCAAAATTCACATCGCCAAAATATTTCAAATACCTCCTTTGTAAACTGGCCTTCGAAATGCCTTTGCCGCAACTAAAGTGCATTAAAATAATGCATCATAGGACCTTCATTTTTAATGAAAATGGATCTAGAGATGTTTCAAACTAAAACAAGAAATGGGTTGTCCCTAGATATGCAAAACTTGACATTTTATGGAACACCATTTTCGGTCCCTTCTCGATCAGAAAAGGATTATGTAGCCCATCCAAACTCATCTTGAAACCCTGAAACTGAGCAGGCATGTAGACATATGACCCGAGAATGCATTGCAACAAACAACTCAGATAAATAGATCATGAGGAAAAATTTATTAACTGCCAAAGTTGCTTACTCGAACTTTCTGCAATAACAGCTTGTTCAAAATAAATTAAAACCCACCCAATTGCCAATTTGAAAAAATAGCAAATCAACTCCTGGGAGGCCGCCACTGGAAACATAAGCACATTTAGGTACCCTAAGTATGTGTGCTATAAATATTTTCTTGAATCATCTCCCATCAAAAGATATTAGGTGTCAAAGTTGGCCACCTTGAAAGGTTTCAAGAAGTGCATATGCAAAACTGAATAAATTTGACCTGGTAAAAATCGCAAAATCAGCTCATGAAGCTCTGGAAACTAACAACCGAGCTCATCTTGGTATGGAGAATACATAACAACAAGCATTTTCTCATGAAAATCTTCCATCTGTGAAATATTAACCTGAATAGGAGGCCACTTTGTAAAACTGAGTTTGCAAACAACAAAACAGTGTCAAAACCCTCCGACTTCACTTTTTCAAAACTCTGACAAAAGTCATTGTGGGAAGCTGAAAAATGACATGCAGTTCACATATGTCAATTGAATATGTCTACCAAGGGGTTTTGTATGAAAATCAACATGGTTCAAATTACAAGCCTCCAAAGTGGGTCATTCAAGTAGATTCATCAGGTGCACTTCTGAAAGTGTAGACATTTTTTTTCAAATGGGCACTTCAAATTTGGGAAATTTGAGAGTGCCAACAAGGTCCATCAAAATATAACCTCCAACAGTTTTCATGGGTTGTCACAAGGACTCCTTCATTAGGGAATTCTAATATCAATGGGTGGTGATCATGAATAGGGGCTTTGGCCAACTGATCTACTATTACTTGTCCCTTGACTACTTTTTTTCCACATGTATTCTATGTCAAGTTCACCAAGAATCGTGATCCATTTCACCATTCAATTAGTGAGAGGCACTTTAGACAATAGATATTTCAAGGGGTTAGCTTTGGAGATTAGCTTGATTTGTCGATTCAACATGTAGTGTCTATGCTTTTGGGATACAAAGACAACTGCTAAATAAGCTTTCCCAATAGGTGTATAGTTTAGCTTGTATCTGACCAAGATATTAATGATATAATACACCACTCTTTATTTTCTATTTTTATCAAGTTGTGCTAACAAAGCTCCCAAGGTTGCGAGTGTTGCTGATATGTATAAGATCATAGGTTTGTCCTATATAGGAGGCATCAAGATAGGAGGAGATACCAAATATTCCTTGATTTGCTAGAAAGCTTGCTCACATTTTTTGTCCCACTTGAAGGCTACATCCTTATGAAGAAGGTGTGTAGAGGGATGACACTTATCAGCTATCTATGTTATGAATCTATGGATTGATTAAATTTTTCCTTGTAAGATACACAACTATTTTAGTGTTTTCAAAGGAGGCATTTCCATAATAGATTTAAATTTTGCAAAATCCACCTTAATACCTCTTCCTGATACAATATAACCCAATATTTGTCTTGATGTTACACCAAAAACACACTTCTTAGGATTAAGGTGTAGCTTATACTCTTCTAGTCTATCAAATATGTGTACCAGATTATCCAAGTGTCCTTGTCTTGTTAAATATTTTTCCAAGAGATCATCTACATAGTCTTCCATGGTGATATGAAAAATGTCATGAAAGATAGTGATCGCCCTTTGGTAGGTGGCTCATGTGTTCTTAAGGCCAAACAATATGACATTCCAACAAAAAGCTCTCCAAGGACAAGTGAATGTTATTTTATGCTAATCTTCAGGTGCTATCTTGATTTGGTTATTTTATGCTAATCTTTAGGGGCTATCTTGATTTTATGTTACACCCTGATTGTATAGCTACTATTGCATCGGGCAATTGATTGTAATGTTTGAATCATTAAGATGAATAAAACGTGTTTTTGTTATCAAAATGAATGTGCTCTATTTAAATGACTGTCTCATTTGATTGATACTTCTATCGATGTTAAACTTGATGAATGTTTCATGCATAGTATTGAATTATGAATATTCTAACTTAAGATGTTTTGTATACTGTTGATGTAGTGAACAAGTAACTGTCAAGATTGTATGTCTATGGTTGCAAGAACAAGAACCATTCCTCCAAGCGAAGGGGAAATATCACTCGAGAGAGGAGCTTGGTTGGGTAACCGGTAAAGTAAATCAATTGAGCATACACACACTCACCTTAGACTGAGTAAACCAAGTCAGTTTTGTATGAGTATAAGGTAAGTCATCCATAGCTTGTATGTCTTGCAAGTAGAGGTCTTGACTGCTTCTGTGTGTGAAGTTTATCCTTGTGCTTGATTGTGAGATTATGATCGTCATGGTGGTATCATGTTTGGATGTGAATGTCGAAAGTAAGCATATAAACACATCTATAGTATATATATATATGTTTATAAGCATACGTCCGATAATGTGGAATATTAAATATTTGCCTGGAATTTATATATACATATATATATATATATATATTGAAAGTATGTTGACTGGCTCGCAGAATATATATATATAATCGACAATTATATATGTATAAGTATATATATTTATATTTGTTAAATATAAATATATTTATATATGTAATTATATATAATATTATTATAGTTATATTAAAATATATATGTATTTTAAATACTCAGGTATTTAAATATTTATATGTTTAATATTTAAAAGAACTATAATAATATTTATATAATAAAATATATAAATGTATTTAGCTTAATATTTTAAAACTCTTAAGTGTAAAATTAAAAAATTTAAATCTTTTAATTAGAGTAAATATTATAAAGCAACTTTGGAGAAATAATATTATATAAGAATTTATTTATATTCTAAATAAATAAGATCTTGGGAAATAAAAGACTTAGACTTCTATAGTCACTTGGTAAATAATATATACCATGAGAAAATAAATGAATTAGCTTTCTTAGCCATTTGGTAAAAATCATATGAAATATATCATGGGAAAATAAATGTTTTTAACATTGGAAATCATAAGGGGTTTATCAAATATTTGATAGCTATGAAATAAAGATAAATATTGTGAATTTCATTCACCGTGGAAAAGAAGAGAAAACACGCCAAAGTTCAATGTTTATTGGAAAAAGGTAGAAACTTTGAATGGAGGAAGTCGCGCGGCTGTGAACTCGCGCACGCGCATAGACTAGGTCGCAGCCAGCAAAGACTCCATTCTATGAATGCGTGAGGAGGCTTGAAGATAGGCCAGGTAGGGTGCTTTCTTCCATGGATGTTTTCTTGCAAAGAATGTAATCTGCTTTTTTTGGATGCCCTAGCTGAGTACGCCTGTAGGTGTCTCTCATCTACTTTTTACCATGTGTGTGTTGAAATATTCTCCCTGGATAAAGGTCGAATCATCTTGAAATTGCTGAGTAAAAAACTAAATTGCTGCCACAACAAAGATTGACATTTTGAAATATGTAAGGTGTCGATTCTCATGCCAAAAATGTAGCATGGCATGAGAATTCGAACCTATAAATAGAGCTCTTCACCTTGTCATTTTTACCAATTCACAATTTGTCATTGCTAATTCTGAGTTTGCTTTTGAGAGCCACAATTCCCCATTGCCATTCAGTTTCAGCCTTGTGAAATTCATTGCTGCATAAAAGCATGTACACATTTTTTGTAGTAACCATTTTGATAGTAACCAGCATTACTAGTCACCATAGTTCAGTCATTCTAAGCCTTAGAGAAAAATAGAGGTAATAGTAACCAAGTAGGATATTCAATAAAGAGAGAACTATTGAGAAAGGGAGAGAGGAATTTAGTTGGAAGCATTCACCTTCAACTTGGTGATCAAACATAGCTGTATACATTGGCAGTCTGAGGAATTGATTACTTCCAGCTGGAAAGAAGCTTATATAGGCATGAGGATTTCTTATTGTATTTTCTTTTTCTTAAACTTGTGTAGAATATAGGAAATAAACTAGATAAAGGATTGTTTGGCTTTTATTAGAAATTGAATGGCAAGAGGCAAGTGCTTGAATAGAATCATATAGATAATATGTTAATGAATGCATTTACTTCTAAAGAAAGAGAAAAAGGGCGTATTTTTGTAACCACATTTTAAATGTGTTAATGATTGCATTGGCTTCTAGTGAAAGAGTAAAAGAGCATATTTATGTAACCACATTGTGTGTATTATCTCTGTATATGGAGAATAAGGGTTATCTAGCTATCATATACTAGGAATAAAATGAAGATAGTGTTCTAGAAAGGTATTTTTCAGCTTAAGTTATAGGGATAACTAAGGTAAGCTAAAAGTACTCCTAGGATAAATATTTCTTGATTAGGAGGAATGGTATAAGACCCTTGTAGACTGTTTCATTTCTAAGTAGATTGTTTGAAGGTAGGTTGTCTGAAACAGAATATACCTCCCTTATGTAACTATTTGAAGTAGAATGCCTAAAGGTAGGTAATCTGAAACAGGATATACCTATCTTGTATAAATTTATTAGAAGAATGTTGTAGGTTAGTCTGGGATAAAAGATTATCCAAAAGTAAAGGATGATACCTATGTGTAGTGTAAGATAGCCTTAAGTCAAATTGACCCTGAGGAGTGTATATGATAGATGACCTTCATTCAAAGTATTGAATGAGAATACTTTGGCCAAAGTAGTGGAATGTACGCCATCCACTTAGATGTGAGATAGTTGAGACTACATTGTTAGTTCATTGTGATCATTCATGCTAGTTCGAGATTGTGAAATAGCAAGTTCTAGATGTATAGGACATGACACTATGCTCAGTTGGGTTGTCGCAGCCGGATACTTTACCAATCTCTTTGTTCAAAGGGAGGGCCATCCATCGAATGATGGATGTGCGGGGGACTACATTAACAGTCTGTGGTTGGCAGAAAAGAGCTTGAGTGATGTTTCTCCTCCACATCAGGCGACAGATACACCAAGATTTGAAAGGAAGGGAACTTGGACCATCTTACTACTATTTGTGCAAAATCTTACGGGCTATGTATGTAATTATTTTACTTTTGTACTCTGATTTATATTTACAATGAAAATGGAATTCATGTGGAAATATATATTGTAATTTGCAAGCATTTATCAATAAAGAAAGGAATAATTTTATTGTAATGTCTTTGTTGCTTGTTACTTTTATATGTTGGAAATGAAATGTTAGAAAAAAAATTAATTACCCAAGGATGGGGTCGTTACAGTCCTATATAGGAGGCATCAAGATAGGAGGAGATACCAAATATTCCTTGATTTTCTAGAAATCTTGCTCACATTTTTTGTCCCACTTGAAGGCTACATCCTTATGAAGAAGGTGTGTAGAGGGCTGACACTTATTGGCTATCTATGTTATGAATCTCTGGATTGATTAAAGTTTTCCTTGTAAGATACACAACTATTTTAGTGTTTTCAAAGGAGGCATTTCCATAATAGATTTAAATTTTGCAAGATCCACCTCAATACCTCTTCATGATTCAATATAACCCAATATTTCTCTTGATTTTACACCAAAAACACACTTCTTAGGATTAAGGTGTATCTTATACTCTTCTAGTCTGTCAAATATGTGTGCCAGATTATCCAAGTGTCCTTGTCTTGTTAAATATTTTTCCAAGAGATCATCTTCATAGTCTTCCATGGTGATATGAAACATGTCATGAAAGATAGTGATCATCGCCCTTTGGTAGGTGGCTCATGTGTTCTTAAGGCCAAACAGTATGGCATTCCAACAAAAAGCTCCCCAGGGACAAGTGAATGTTATTTTATTCTAATCTTAAGGTGCTATCTTGATTTGGTTATAACTAGAAAACTCATCCTTAAGAAGAAAATTTCATGACTGGCTATCAAATCCACTATGATATCTATATTTGGTAAAGGAAAATCATCCTTTAGGCATGCCTTGTTGAGATCTCTAAAGTCCATGTATATCCTTATGCCTCCAGTGGGTTTGAAACTAGTACCAGATTTGACACCCACTCAAGAAAGTCAATAGGTCTAATGAATCCCACATCCAATAATTTTTGTAGCTCTACTTTAACCAGGAGTTCTATCTAAGGATGCAACTTCCAAACATTCTATTTCACTAGCTTAGTTATAGGAAAGACCATGACATGATGAGCTCCTAAGGATGGGTCCAAACTAGGCATATCTACATAAGTGTAGGAAAAATTTATAGATTTTATTGTTTTAAGCTATGAAGTTTATTCTCTTTTTGGGATCTAGAGAGGTTGTATAGTAGGTTATCTTTGGCATATCTATTATTCCCACATTTATTGGTTCAAAATCCTCAACCAAGAATTTTGGTGTTTCTTGATATTGTATAATGATAGGGAGATTCAATCCTCCATCCTTGGGTGCTTCAAGGAGGTTTTTGTTGGCATATTATTGTCATTGATGTCAAAATGGGAAATCATGCAGGGAAGATTGTTGGCATGATGACAGAAGATGTTTATGATAAATTTGGATCTAATTTTGGAAGTGTGTGAGCTGTTGTAAATGCAGAAGAGGACATTTTGCAAATGTTGTATAGTTGACATAATGTTGTCATCATTTTTGCAACAATAGCTTCCAAGCATTTGAATGAGAATCTATTAAAAATTTGATATGGATTTTTTGAGAGCTTCCTGGAAAGGTGTAGTGCAAGTCTAGAGGATGTATAATACGCTTAAAATTGAATAATGTGTGCTCTTTGGATGATTTAGGTTTTGGATAGATAAACCCTAAGAGTGTATAGTCACAACGTTCAAACAAGACTCTATTTTGATGATGACTTGTATTTGGCCATTTTCGGTTGCTTAAGTCATAACCTAAGCCAATTACAATGTGAGGGTAACTAGCCCCTTTACCTGGTCTTCTAGTTGGTTTCACTTATGTATCCTTTTTGAAGATCCAATGGTGCATTCTCAATGTTTACACATCTATCGACCATCGCTAAGGTCTAATACATTGCAGCTATGTTTTGAAATTTTTCTTTGGTTTGCATAATGAGTGATGCAATCTGATCAATGGTTGTGATAAAGCTAAGGAAGATCAATGGTGCCTGCTTTCCCATGGTGCATGTGGTTGACCCATTTCTAAACCTCATGAGGTAGTAGGGAATGATGGAGATCAAATAGTGTTTTGATCGAATGACGCATGAAGTTTGTTGTGGGTCCTAAAGATGCAAGTTGGACACATGTCAGTATATCACTCGATTACTTCACATCGTAATTGTGAAGCAAAATTTTAAGATGCATCTTATGATGTGTAATAAGTGGTGGGTCTAGTTGACATGCAAAAACATATCAGTTGGTCACTCACATCATTGTTGTGAAGTCAAGCGATAGGATAGTTCTCACGATGAGTGATGAATGGAAGAAGGTGTGATGTGGAAGAAGGTGACATCAAAGGTGGATAGATGGCATTAGCCTGCCAACCCGCTAATATTTTGTGGTCCCATGCTTTCATCTAGTGGTATAGTAGGGGATGATGTAGATTGGATGGTGATTTTTCCAATGGTGATCACCATGTTCATTCACATCACTTAAGAAGAAATAAAGGCATATGTGTAACAATAATGCACAATGTATGATTGACGATGCAGATTTAAAAAGGGTGATCAATCCAATGGTGGTTGTTGAGTATCTTCACATCACAAGTATGAATATTGAAGCCATAAATGAAGAATAAATATGTGATGGTCATAACAAATAAGATTGACGATGGAGATTTAAATATTGTTTACCTAATGGCCAAGTTTTAAAGATGAACAATTGAATTGGAGTCATAAGATCGTGGCACAAAGATAGGTGATCGAAATCCTAGATTTTAATGTGAAGATTACAAATCGCTAAGTCAATGAGAATAAGGAGTCCAATTGATAACCGACACAAAGATGAAAATTAAATGTTCTAATTGCATCTACAAAAAATGTAATAAATATTTTATGCATAGAATGGTGGCACATATTGCTACGAAGATTGGGATCAAGATCAAATTGAATAATCAAAAGGATATATTAATTGCATATCTGATTCTAGGGTTTAGCAAAAAGGCATTTTGAGAAAATTCTCTATAACATAAATAAATGTTGTGAGGAAGATATCCTCAAAACCCTGATAGAAGATCTGTATGGTAGGGAATCCTGAGGAAATCAACAGTGGTTATATAGAAACAAAAAATAGAAGATCAATTTACTGACCAAGTGTGTGAAATATGTGATAATGTAGAGGAGAAGAGTTAGTGTAGATCATAGGAGAGAATTCAGAGCTATTTAGGTGAAAAAAGAATGCACTAAAAGAAAAGAAGGAGGAGCTACAAAGTGTGTATGGTGGTCCATTGAGGTGGACAAAGAATAAACCAATGAATTAAGGTTCATAATATAGCAGAGTAGTGCAGAGCTGAGTATGGATGTTGCAGAGGCTGCAAGAAAGGGTTGAGTAGTTGTAAATTAAGTTGCAACATTGAACTGAGTTCTTAAGTTCTTAAGAACATATTGTAATACTTGTGTTAAGAAGTCTAATTGGCGGGTTCCATCATATATCTAGGTAGGTGCTCCTAAATCATGGGATTGGTGTCTCCTTAGGGTTGGTGCCCTTAAAATTTGTAACAGAGCTTTTGATTATGAGGTTGGATTAGGAAAATAGCTCCTAGCATAATTTCTCATTGTGGTTTTTCCCATATTGGGTTTTCCATGTACATCTTGTGTTATGTGACACTTTGTGTGTATGCTTGTTTATTTCCTTGTCTCTTCTTTTAATATGCACACTAAAATTTTAAGGAGTCTAGATGCACAAAAGTTTTAAGGAATACTTTTTTCAATATCTACTGATTCACCCCCACTCTCAGTAGATTTTTGTGTTCCAATAGTTTTCACCCTTAGATACATCCTTTATTTTGACATTTTCCCAATCCGATTGTGCCACATTGTGGTTTTCACTATGGGATCTAATTTTGGTTTTTATATTTTTAGTTTTTGTTTTGTGACTAGAAGATTCAATCTCCCTTCCAAAATATGCTTCTTGTCCTAGTTCAATGTCAAAGCCAACTTTGTGATCTCCAAGTGTTATACCATCTTGAAGTCCCATAAACTCAAGGCAATGGCTTCATCATTTTGGAATATTTCCAAAGTAGGTGTTTATTATTGTTGATCCCAAATGATTAATTATGGATAAATAAGTTGGACTTCATGTGTTTGGGATGATTGGTAATAGGAAAGGGTAGTGATGGTGTTTACACAAATTTCTTCAAATAGTTATGTGATATATCGATCATCATCAAAATGATCATATTCATCTAATGTCTCAATCACAGGAGAAGAAGAACCCTCCTCACAAGAGGCATTTTTAGTGTTAGGAGCAACATTGTCTAGTGAACCATAGCCTAGTCCTTGATGTTTCTTACTCTTTTTCATAGTGATGGTATCTCTCATACCTTTTTCATTCAAGTCAAGGCCATCGTTTCTCTTGAATCCCATACCTTTAGCTAACTGATAACCTTTTCTATTTGGATCGACAAGGATTGGAGGCAACTCTTTCTCTTCCTATTTTTCCTCTTTATATAACCATGTAGAAAGGTCTTCTTAAAGACAACCCCGTCTTTCATGTCTCCCCATTTAGTAAAAACTATAGTTTTGAATTCAAAAGTGATAGCTTGAACTTCCTTGATTTCTATCGGTTTTCCATAAGTTCTTGGTGAGGGAAGGAGCTTCCCAATGCAGAAAGATTGATTGAAGTGATAATCTCCACAACAATTGTCAAGTACTTGAATCTTGAGATTGGGTTGAGGTGGATTGAATGATGAGGATAATGAAGTTTGTGAAGATGATGTGATGGATGATGGATCAGTGTAGGAAAATGAGTGGAAAGAGATATCATTTTGGGAATTTGAAAGATTTTTTTATATTTTTCTTTTAGGTTCTTACAGCAATGAAATGGTTATGGATCACCATATATTTTAACTTCCTTGTAATTATAAGGAAACTTTAGGAACTGATGGTATGTAGAAGGTACAACCTACATTGTGTGAATCCAGGGGCATCCTAGGAGAAGGTTGTAGGATATTTTAAGATCCAGTACTTGACAGGTTGTTTATGCTATATTTAGTTCCACCTGAACAAGAAGTATAATGGTACCTTCTGAATTTATTTAATTATCATCATAAGTTCTTATAGTGATACATTTTTATTTCTCAATGACATCATCAGAATATCTAGGTTGTTTTTACCAATTTTAAGGTACAAATGTTTAAGTCAGCACCACCGTCTATCAAAACTCTCTTTATTTTATGCTTGTGGATACAAACTTCAAGGTGTAAAGCTTGGTTATGGAATGAATGTATGAGAAGGTCTCTTTTGTAAAAGACAATGTGATATGTAGAGGCAATGTTCCCAACCATGGCTTAAAATTTCTTAGTGTGTAAATATCATTAGGTATGGAATATTCAAGAAGATATTTTTCCAAAATCTCTTTATGTACAAGAGATACCTTAAGAAGTTCAAGAATAGAGATTTGGGTTGGGGTTTTCTTTAGTTGGTCAATAAGGTTATAGTCATTTGAAGGCTTGATGGGAGATTTGGATTGAGGTAGGGATCCTTTGATGGCAATCTTCCCTTGTCACGTAGTAACGTTACACTCAAAATTCTTACCAACTATTGTGATGACACAGATATGGTTATTGGCTTCATGAATGTTTCCCACTACATTGCCATAGTTGTAGGTCACTTTATTGTAATCATATTGTTTACCTTTGTTAATCCCCTTAGTATGGTTGGGGATTAGATCCTTATAAATACCCAAGTCATCATTTTCAAAGGTTATAGGATGATGATCGATATCAACATCTCCCTTACCAATTAAGTCTTGGATAAGGTTCTTTACTCTCATGTAGCTATTAGTCTTGTGACCCTTTATTCAGTGAAATTCACATTGATCATGTTTTCATTGTACCATGGGGTTTAAACTATTCCTCTTCATAATTATTTTGTTTAGGAATCTTGATGAGATTTTCTTGAAGTAATTTGTGTAAGAACGTCTCAATAGGTTCTCCCAATGGAGTGTACTTTCATCTCATTTGATTGTTTAATCTTGGAGGTCCCCTTTGAGAGTTTTAGGTTTGATTCGTTTGTTGATTGCTTTGAGGATAGTTCATTTGATTTCTTTGGACATTTTTTTGGGGATTATTAGGGAGTGGTTGTATGTTTCAGATAAATTTAGCACCAACCACTCCATCATTAGTGTTGTTTTTGTTCTTTGCTCATATGTGAGGTTTATCATTTGAATTTGATGTTTGATGATTGTTATTGTATACTTTGATGAAATTTTTTGTGGTGAGAGCTCTTTCAATGGTTAAACCCTTTTCAATGATGTCTTCAAAGGTGTTAGGGCATAGCATATTCAATTGGAAGATTATGTCAGTTTGAAGATTTGAGATAAGATTTCAACAAGTTGTTTCTCAAGAATGGGCCATTTGCATTTACTTGGTTTATGTCTCCATTGTTGTAAGTAAGAATAAAATGACACCTTTGTTTTTTTTTATCTTATACAAATCAAGAACCATGATGTCTAGTTAAATTTTATATGAGAAATGGTTGATGAATGTTTTGGATAGTTCATCAAAAGTTTTAATTTCAAGAGGTAGATGAGAAGACCATTCAATAGCTACACCTCCAAGACTCCTCAAGAAGAGTCTCATTATATAAGATTCATTTTTAGCAACATCCATGCAAGCTACGAAAAAAATTATCACATGTGTTCAATTGGGTCCCCTCTTCCTTTGTATTTGTTGAATTTTGGGATTTCAAACTTTTTTGGAAAGGGGGTCATTTGTATGCTATGACCAAATATATAGGGACATATGTCTTGTAATTTGTAGCTCTTTTGTAATAACTCATACTAGTTACTACTTAAATATTAATTGCAAATGGGATTATGAATATTAAATTTTAAAAAGACCTAACTTAAGAAACTATTTTCAATCATAGCAACACATGTCTAATTAAAATATGAATCATAAAATATATTCATTTCTAAATGTCAATTACAATATCCAAGTTGACTTGGATCATTAGGACACAAAGTCAATACAATATACAATTTTCATCAAGGATTACATCATATTCCTTTGATAACTTTAAAACATCCAAGGTTTCCTTTTGAAACTTGCATCCTTTGGTGGATGAGAAAATGTCTTAGGCACTTTACCCCCCAACCACAAAGCTTGCGCTTCCCTGGTATTCTTCCTACTTGAAGAATACCCAACCCTACATGAAAATTTTAGGAAGAGAACAATCAACAAGGTGGAATTTGGTGTGTTCCCAAACATCAACATGCATCTCTATCTATGATCAGAAAAATGCAAGATCTATGCTAGGAATGGCAAAGAGTGTCATCACATATAAGTCCATACATAGATAATGGGCTAACTACTTGGCCAAGCATGAAAATTTATTTGCAACAAAAAAAGATAGGTTTTGGATAAAGAAAAACCTATACCTTTTGTACTCCATTTCGACACCTATCCTAGAAGGTAACTTTGAACAACACAATTATATCCCTTAGAAACTATGTACCCTCTAGTAGCATCTACCATGAGGTGCTCTACTCTACTTAGGTGTTGTTATTTTGCTAAACAAAGAGAAAATTATTGTAATATAGAATTTGTATGCTCTACTAGGGTTTAGGACCTAGGGCAACAATCTTATATACTTCACATTCAAGGATGGCCCTAGATATCTCACCCCAAGAGTGGAATAGAGGAAAGAGACCTGATAATAGGGTATCCTAGGGTATGATTTCAGATTAAAAGAGGGTTTCGCCACCAAGTTCAAACTTAGAAAGACAATGCAATGGAGAATGAAATGCAAAACCCTACTTTCATGCAATGCTTCAATGAATGACCTAGAAATGACCATGAAACAAAATAAAAAGCTAAAAAAATGAAAGTGTGCACCTGGAAACTAGAGAAAGATGGAATGGAGCCCTGAAATCCTAAAATTGCTACTTTTTAGGTCTGGTGGGACTCATTCACCATTTTGGGCGAATCAATCCCATATCTAGGTCTCTCCACAGGATCAAGTTTCAGCCAAATAGGTATCCAAATCTGCAAAGATCTCTAAAAACACCTACAGTGGGACTCATTTGCAACTCTTGGTGAATGAGTTTGGTTTGGATTTTTTGGAAATTCAAATTTTGGATTTTCTCTTCTCTATCTACTCTTTTTGTTCCTCTAGGTTCTAAAATCTTAAACCCTAATTTTTGGGTTGTAGATGATCTTTTAGTTAAGATTATGACCTTGCAAATGGGGAGACAACTCCAACAATATTGTAACCTAATCTTCAATGATCTTCCAAGCTCCAAGATACCTAGATATGCAATCACACATGCAAAGAGGATAAAAATTGTTGATCATTAGGGAATGGGAGTTTGCCTTGGTCAAACCCCATTTAGGTAATTAAGCCAAATGATAAAATAATGAAATGAATCCATGAAGCATGAAACAAAGAACATGAATCATCGACAATAATACCTTTAATGATGTCTTGTAAATCCGTAACTCAACATGAAATGGCCATCAAGGATGTAGATCTTGATCTTTGACAATAAGAATAGAACAATGCTTGATCTTGGATCTTCAATGCTACATCACAACACTGGCTCACTAACATGCTTGATGCTTGATATGCTTGGCATGGTGATGGATCTTGACTTGCTGCAACAATTGAAGAAGAATCTTGCCATTGAATGATCTTGAAATCTATCTTAATGACCCTAGAATGCTTAACTCTTGAATGCTTGACTTGATAACATGTAGGCTTATGTTGTTTGGATTGCTTGCTAGACTATTAGGATGAAAATGAGTGAAAGAACCT
This sequence comes from Sequoiadendron giganteum, assembly GCA_007115665.2. Classification (NCBI taxonomy): domain Eukaryota; kingdom Viridiplantae; phylum Streptophyta; class Pinopsida; order Cupressales; family Cupressaceae; genus Sequoiadendron; species Sequoiadendron giganteum. Next base: position 245,941,305 of record CM021101.1, on the reverse strand, counting down.
TGTATTTATGCTCAATTATGCAATAATTCCCAAAATTACAACACTACAAGTCGACATTGGATCTTGGAGAATAAAATCCCGCCAAAGATTTTAATTTAATTTAATTTTGAGTTAAAAGGGACTCATTCATCACCCTAGCCAAATGGGTCCCACCTAAGGGGACTCATTTTCCTAGAATGGTGAATGAGTCCCACCTTAGGAATTTGAGGTGGGTTTTCAAGATTTTGATGTTTTAAATGCCTTTTATCTAGATTATATTAAAAAATACACATAAATAAGGCTCGTGGATGCAAAATGGGGCCAATTAAAGCATAAGAAAGCCCAAATATTAATGAAAACCCTAGAGGAATGTGAAAGTGTGTTAAAAAATTTACAACACAACAAATAAGGAAAGGTTAAGATAAATTATGATTTAAACTATGTTTGTTATGCTTAATTAATTGATAAAACCCTAGAAAAGTGTGAAAGTGTGTTACAACACTTTACAACACCTTTGCAAGGTACCATTAAAATACATTAGTTCACAAGGTCCCAAGACCTAATGTGAATTTATTATCCACATTACAACACTAAATGAAGGCAACATTAAGCCAAAATCTATGAGAACCCAAAAAAGTGTGAAAAAGCTAAAGGACCCTTTTTTCGATGCTACAATTATATATTCAAATATCAACAAAAAAGTAATTCAGTCTACTTATTCAATAGCCTGAGAAATTCATAAAGATAAATCATGTGGTTCTATTCATTTCATCATCCATATAGTTCATACATAAACTAATCACATGATTACATTCAATGTATTCTACCACTTCATATTTAATGTAAATCAGTATTCAATAGAGAAGAAAATGAATAAAATAAGTTACGAAAGAAGGTATGTCACAAGTATGTGTATGTATGTAGAAAAAGGTCTATGTGTATACATATATATGTTCCAACTCTAGTTAATATATTTGTACATACATTCTGAAATAAATTCCATTATAATAGATTGCTTTCATTCAAATTAATGTTATAGATTTTCATATCATCTGACAATTTTACAAGATATAAATTTTTCTTTTCATTGAAAGAAGAAGAACAATGTTGGATATAGTCAATACATATTCATACATTGTTTCTATCAAATCCATGTTGTTTTTAGAATTTTACAAGCTACTGTGCAAATGTGTCTCATTAACGGTTTCAAGTTAACTAGTATAGCATGTAAACGATCATTGTTTCCATCATTTTTGATATACAAATATTTAAACAATACTAGTATCCTTTTTGTGCAAATTAAAGAATCAAATGACATGCTGGTTGTTTTGAAACCAAAATATAAATATAAATCTAGAAAAAAAATTATTATTGTTTAGGTTATGGAGAAACCTATGCTTCTATTGGTGATAGTTATAAGATATATTTTCAAGCCACTATCGTTCTAAAGAATGACAGAGATTTGAACAACTATTTGATTTTATTATTATCATTAACATTAGCCGAACCTTGATGAATTTTGATCATCAGCCTACATTGTTTGACTGAAATTTTGGTAAGACTCTTTCATGGTAATTGTTTTATGGAACAATTCGAGTATCGTTCAAGGAAATGATAGTGTGCATGCAATAAGTATTTGTGAATAAAAACATTGTGAGGATCACATGTAAGCAATGATAATGGGAATGATTATGATGAACAATTAAATCTTTGTTCAAATGGCATATGTTAATCAATCTTAGAGATTGCGCCAACATAATGAAAAATGAAAGAATATAAACATTCAACCATTTCATTATGAATGATTTAACATGCTTTAATAACAGTGATGGCTATCCATCATTCTATGAATGATTATTAAAACTCATGCACCCATATGATGCAACTTACCTGTTTGTCTTTTTCAACAAGGAGAACAATAAACTGGGGAGGATAAAAATGGAGAAACTATTCTTTCCCTTAGAAGGAAATGATAACGATTTTAATTTTAAAAAAATAAAATAATACTTTGGTTGTCAGATTCAACCAAATAGCCATGAAAATGGTAAATAAACATACATGCAAGAAATATCAAATATAGGCAATAATAATACAACATATAGAGCATAACCATGATCATCTATCATGTTGATAGAAAAAATATGCACAGATTTAGTGCATTTAAAGGGAGGCTGATAAGGCCCATGTAATAGTATAGATAAAATTATCATTCTTTTACAATGATGTCCTAGCTCTAAAGCAAGATACATTTGCAATTTATGGATATCAAATGATTTACCACCAATTCAAATGGAATCAAGAAAAATGAAAGGAAAATGCAAGTTTCAAATATATTGTACTGAAAAATTAAGCATGTCCACCAACAAGCATCGATTTTACCTCTTTTTCACGAGCTTTTCCTTGGTTTTTCCTACTTTTCTCGCTAATTCGATTCACTTGACTTCCTTCTTCCTGATTTCTTGTCACCATTGCTAGTCCCGTACCAATTCCTTGCAGGTAATTTTTTCTACCAAAATGAAAACCATGTTCTCCCTTACCTATTTTCTACATTAAGAGGGTCGTTTCATTTCATAATTTTCCTTAGTTTAACTACCCACTACTAGATTTGAATATTTGGGCCTTCAATTTGAATGAAGAACACTCATATGCAATATCTTCTTTTTGATATTATTAATAAATTTATTTTCTTTCCATATGTTATTTGAATTCAATAGTAATATTTGATGAATTTGATCTCATATTATTTTGGAAGGAATATGCATGTGTGTGTGTGTGTGTGTGTGTGTGTGTGTGTGTGTGTGTCTATGTATGTATTTATATATAGATCATTTTTTTTGTATAACAATATAGTGTTTAATCACTTTCGAATAAAGAATAAACTTTTATTTTATTCGAGTAATAGTTTTTAAATGAAGAGGTTTTTCTTAACCTTCAAGCATGCCATTTTAAATACATACATATACGTTTAACCATACTATCATTTTCTTTTAAATTTAGAAAACACAAGATCAAAATAGACAATTGAAAAAGAAATCACATGTATAATATTCCACAAGCCTATTTTTTTCAAGCATTGAATCATTTTGAATTAGATCAATATAAATCTTCTATATGAAATTTTAAATGCAACTATCATGTCATTCAGTGGTGTGTCCACCTAGATTCCATCAAGCTTACTCTTTAATCTGGCTAAACAATCCTACCTCAATCGTGTTCTCATCCTTCAACTTGTTTCCTACATTTGCACACACTTGCACTTGCACAGTTCATCAATAAAATTCAATCATGATAAAGTGTAAGATAGTTCATAAGATCACATAGTCAAAAGACGGTCAACTTCTTTCAAACATTTAAAAAATATCAAATTTGTCATTCAACATATTGAATTTCCTCAATAATTCAATTTATCATATTATAATTTAAATTCAATAAAAATTGGGTTATGACATCCTTCCCCTCTTGGAAGAGACATAGTCCTAATGTCTATTTAATCAAAATTAGAGAATATATGTCTCTTTCAACATCATACTATACTATTTCCAAGCTAAAACATTACAATATTCAAACAAAATTAACAAGAGTCTTTCTAAGGAATAAAGTGTGGGAAGGATCATTCTATTTCTTATGCATCCTCCCAATTCGCACTATCTTCTAAATACTGGTCCCATTGGACCTTAAACTAGGCAATATCTCTACTCTGCAACTTAACATTATGTCTATCTAGGATTCTAATGGGCTCCACTAGCACCACTCTTGGGCTCCACTAGCTACATCAGGATGATATGGCTAGGTAAAGAAATATGAAAAATATTATGAATTTGAGCTAGAGTAGGTAAAGCAATTCAATAAGCAACTAGATTTATCACTTCCAAGACATCAAATAGACCCACATATCTCGGGGCTAACTTGGAAGACTTTCCAAAGGTAATGGAACTTTAATGAGGCCTAGCTCTTAAGAAGACTTTATTCCCTACCGTTAATTACGTAAGAGTTATATTCTAGTTGGCATAACTCTTCTATCGGTATACCACCTCCTTTAGTCTACCCTTAATAATTCTCATCTTTTCTTCCATCTCCTTGAGCATTTTAGGTCCTACTATGATCATGTCTTCCAATCTATCCCAACTGATGGGTGTATGACACTTCTACCCATAAAGATCTTTGAATGGTGTCATACCTAGAGATGTGTGATAAGAGTTATTGTAATAAAACTCTACCAATGGTAAGTATTCTTCCCACTTATATTGTTGTTCCATGAAGTACATTAGGGGGGGGTCTTTGAATACTTGATTTACCCTCTCCATATATCTGTCAATCTGAGGATGGTAAGTCGAGCTGAAATTTAACTTGGTTCCCAATGCAAAATTCAGGGTCATCCAAAATCTTGAGGTCATCCGAGTGTCCCTATTAGAAATGATAGTCTGTGACACTCCATGTAAGGAGAAGATCTCTTGGATAAATTTATTGGCCAAGGTCAATGATCCATCCTTAAGGTTTCCTAGGATGAAGTGCGCCACCTTGGTCAACTTATCGATCCAAGCCAAGATAACATCATGTTGATTCTTACTCAAAGGTAACCCGTATACAAAGTCCATACTGATCACCTACCATTTATACTTAGGTATGCCATGAGGATACAATAACCCTACTAGATGTGCATATTCAGCCTTAACTCGCTGATATTCTAAGCATCTAGCTACATACTCCACTACATTCTTCTTGAGTTTAGGCCAAAAGTATAGAGTTTTCAATTTTGTGATCATTTTGGAGACTTCGGGGTGTCTGGAATGTGCATCCTTCTCTAGTATCTCAAAATTCCATCTAGTTTGAACTCATACCCATCGAACCAATGATCTGATGGATTCTTTGCTAGGGCGCTCTTCACTCTTTCATATTGCTCATCCCCTTGCAAATATTGTGTAACCTATTGTCTTAGATTAGACCTTATTGAGATCATGGCTACCAAATATCTTTGTCTACAAAGAGCATCAGCCACTCTATTCTCTTTTCCTTTAATATACTCAATTCTAAAGTCATACTCACTAAGGAACTCCAACCACCTTCTCTACTGTGCAGTAATATTTGGCTAAGTAAAAATTTATCTCAATCCCAAGTGGTCTATCTTGAGCTCAAATGGCTTTCCCAAGAGATAATGTCTCCACATCTAAGTCATGCGGAGTGTGATTCGCCTCATGCTTTTTAATATTTCTTGATTCATACACTACCACTTGTCCATCTTGCATTACTACTACTCCCACTTCCTCCCTTAAAGCATCTGTGATTACAATGAATCTTCCATTAGGGTTAGGGATGGTCAGCACTAGGGCTATCGTGAGCCTCTCCTTTAGGAGTTGGAATGCTTGCTCACACTTCTCAGTCCTTTCAAATTGTGTTCCTTTTCTTTTGAGTGACGTGATTGGATATGCAATCTAGGAGGACCCTTGCACATACTTTCTACAGTATCTTGAAAGGCCCATGAAACTATGAAATTATGACATATTCTGAGGCACTAGCCATTCCACGATCGCCTTGATCTTCTCAGGGTCTACAAAGACTCCCTCAGCTGAAATAATATGGCCTAGATAGTGCACCCTATCTTGATAAAACAAGCACTTTGATAGCTTCCCAAAGAGTGTCTTCTCTCTTAGATTTTTTAAAACTATTGTCAAGTGCCTATCATGCTCTTCAATAGATTTTGAGTAAACTAGGATGTCATCTATGAAATTTTTTAAAAAATCATCCAAATAGTCCTTGAACACAATATTAATGAGATTCATGAAATATGCAAGTGCATTGGTCAAACCAAAAGGTACTATAGTGAACTCATAATGTCCATACTAAGTTCGAAAGGCAATCTTTGGAATGTATTCTTCCTTTATTCTCAACTAATGGTATCTCGACCTGAGATCCATTTTGGAGAACACTATTGCCCCTTCTTGTGGTCAAACAACTCATCAATCCTTGGGAGAGGATATTGGTTCTTGATGGTCACCTTGTTCAACATCTGATAATATATAAACAAATGAAAGGTTTCATCCTTCTTTTTCACAATGATAACTCATTCTCTCCAAGGAGAAAAATTGGGTCTTATGTGTGCTTTGTTTGAAACCTCCATTAACTGGGCCTTCAACTCATAGAGTTTGGTAGTGGTCATCCGATATGGTATTTTGGATTGTGCATCAGCTCCTAGTACTACTATGCCTATAGCACATATGCCTCATTCAGAACGGGGACCCTCTCTTGCCTTTTTCCTTGCTAGGTCTTTTTTGCTTCGCCTCATTTTGTGTACCCCATTTTTGGTGTCTTTTTCGATCAACATGTTCTCAAAAGTCTCATTCTAGGGTTGACCAATTTTTTCCCCTCTGAAAGTTGCTAAGTCTTAAGCCCTTTCAGGTTTTCTTTATCATTTTTCCTTTTTGGCGTCCGTGGGACCCTCTAGGCCCGAACCTTCAGGTTTCCCCTTCTAGATTTTTGTCTCTGAGTTTCCCTTTTATCTCCGCCATCCCAAACGGCTAGCGGTTCACGTCTTCCTGACCCTTGAACCCCGGTGCTCCGATGGTCATCTGCATCATTTGGAAAACTTGATTGCTATGCCCTTGCATCTTCCCGACCTCTCAGGTCTGACCCTTTGGGATTCCCTCTTAGGTCTCTTCGTGATCTTCACCATTGTTGATGCCCGCCTCTAACGTCCTTCCGGACCTCGAACCCCAGTCCTCCTGTCACCATTTGGTTTTCACTTGGCATTTTATTCAATGGTTATCCTCGAACGTCCTTTCAGACCTTGTGCCCCAGTTCTCCTACCACCATCCCATAAATTTAAACTCACCTACCCAGCAGCCACTGTACCAGCATTCATTAGGGGGATATTAATTGTGCTTGGAGGCTATTTAAATGGTCTCGACCTATCATTTTCGCATGTCAGGAAGAATTAAGAATTGTTGTGTGACCCTAGCCATCTACGCCTTCACACCCAGATTCTAGCTTCATTGTTCTTCAATGATTCGAGAACTTGCTTTTGCGGGCCCCCGAGGTAGGATCGCCATCCAAACACATTTTCCCTTTCTAGGCTTCATAAATATAAAACTAAGTAACAAAATAGAAACAACTACAACTCCGATAGGGGATAGTCTTACCTCAAAAACCCACGAGTTGGAAAATTGAAAACACCCCATACAACATCTAAAATCAAACACCAGACTAATACCATCCCATCATTGTTCTTCGGATCAAGTGACCGCATCTTCTGGGCTCAAGCCTCTCTTCGGCTGCGACCTAAAACTTAGCAAAAAATCAATCTGATGGCGAAACTCACCCTAGACTTCGACCTCCATATTTTCATCCTTGGGTTTCCCTGTCTATTTCACCACTTTGCATGACCTATCCCTCGCATCTTCTCGGCCCTTAGACCTCGGGCTTGCAAGCTCTACCAAAAACTTGCAACGAAAACAAACTTCAGAATTTCCCTCAGACCCCGGCCCCCGGACTTCTGTCTTCAGGCTGCCATCTCCGCTTCACCATTTCATATGGTTGTTGCGGGACTACTTCTCGCCTCTCGGGCCCTAGTCATCCTTTCGCTCTGCATGATTTAAACAAGAAACAATACATCCAAATTTCCCTCAGACCCTAGCCTTCAAATTTTCATCCCTAGAATTTCATCTTGCTTCCGCCATCCCAAACGGTCGAGCCTCTCTGCCTTCCTGGACATCGATCCCCGAACCTCAAATCACCCTTAGAATTTTTTGGACAAACTGTTGGACTGCTCCAAGTCTAACCCTCTGAAAAGCCCATCTCATACTTTCATTTGCACTTTGTTGTTCGACACAGCTATCCTACTGCGGTCTCCCAACCCCTGCGACCTGGACTTCGGAACCCAATCCTCGAAATGTCATTTGACCAGTGTTGTTCCAAACAGCCGTCCCTGGAGATCTTTCCTACAGCTAAGGCCCGAACGCCTAAATGATGACTCAAACGACCTCCAAATTAAAAATGGATTTTCACCCACTTGCTAAAACTTGACCTTCTCCCACATGAACCCTTTGTTGGGTAGATCCAAGACTGGGAGAAGTCATCGGGGATGCCTTGCCTTGTTTTCCCTTCCAAAAATCATTCTACTAGAGGAAGTTTGGCCCCTAGGGCCCAGGTCACCCATTTTCCTTCGAACATTATTATTACTAAGTGTTAGACTATTCTTAAATGGCTATTATTTATCTAACCTTGATTTGCAAGGATTTGTTTGAGGTCGAATCCTCATACTTAATGTTGCTAACTCCCTTCTCTCTGTGTAGGATTTATGCAATCTAGTGCAGAGGCCTCTGGGGCAGCCAAGGACAAAGGAAAGAGAGCTTCCAAAGCACCTCAGGGCAAGGAGGACAAAGAAAAAATGAATTACTGGTTCCAAGGAGTGCCATTACATTCCAAGATCATGACTAGTTGGATGGATATCACCGACATCAATATCAGGCATGTCAGTATTGATGATTTCACATGAAGGGTTAGAATAGAGCCGAAGACTGATAACACAAGGCTAATCAGAAGCAGCGGACTTGCTAAGGCTGTGGGTTTCCCTCTCGCTTTGATTGCCCCCGAACTAGTAATGGCATGTTGGGAGGCATACCAACTTGAAATGAGAACAATTATGGATAGAGATGGCAACATCCTGGCTGATATGTCCCCTCTCAGGATAATTAAAACCTTCCACATCCCCATCTTCAAAAGCATGGAGAGCCTAACTATTCGGTAGTGCAAGGCATTATGGGATGAGGATCCTCTAAAGTGCAAAAAGTTGATCAACTAGTATTGGTTGAAAGAGAGGTGGGGTAGTGCCACCAAGGTTCCTCAGGAGCTCTACCATAGCAATTTCTTTGAATATTACCATGATCTGGTTAGCCTACTGATATGGGTAATGGGCCTTCTTGCTATGACCTTCTTCTAGGAGTGGATAATGTATTTTGTTGAAAAAATTCTATATGGGGATGATACAATGTTCTATTGGGGGGAGATAATCAGTAATTTCTTCCATGAGAAATTTGTGAGGATAAAGAAGACATCCAAATTCTATATGACATCCTACCTGGTGTATTCACTTGCTGATCCACAATATTATAGTGGATTTTTTGTGGTGCCCAATGAGATGCCAAGAAGAGAACTCAAGCCATATGACAAGTACCCTCAGCTACAATACATAAATTTCAAGAGGGATTACTGCAGGGTGAACGATGCCTTCACCGCCTACGTCATCCAATTGCTTGGAGGTGATTTTGAGAGAAGAGTCTCTCATAATGTTATGGCCCTTCTCAAGCACTGTGCCTTCTTATTCATCTAGTTTCCCAAATTGACCTACATTCGCACCTAGGGATTCATTGAAAGGCTGAACAAGCTGCCCCAGTATCCTAGTGACTAGATTATACTGTTGGAACTCTCTTGGCAGCTGTGACACATACACAACATTATGAGTAGTAAACATATGGCGAGAACCCCTTAACCCCTTTCACTCAGCCAGGGAATGTATGAACTTCACACCTCCTAATGCGCAGGCAATTCTAAAAAGGAGCTGGCCAAGTACCACTTCCAGCCACATACAGCTCGGCCACAGATGGACCCATACAACCACATTAGGAAGGCACTTGGACCAGAGTATTCCCAAATCCACCATGTCGAGGATTTTTGAGCTAATTTGAAAGATGACCTTGAAAAGCGGATACATAATTATATGTGTATGACCGCATACTTCGTGAGGAGGTTGAACCTACGTCTGATCCCAAATCAACTTGAGGAAGAGGAGAGCACAATGATCGACCAAAGATATAGTGCTATTGCAAACATTCCATTGCCTTTAATTGATTTGAATGAGTAAGAGGTCGATGGCCTCAACATTCTAACCAAGTTCGTTGATGCTCGGACAAAGGCATGGATCGATGGGCAGGTTGCTCATTTGAAGAAACAGGGAATCGCCTTAACATTCAAGGGGCTCAAAAGCAAGCCAAGTGGCTCTAATGGTGGGGTAGCTCCTACTACAACTGGAGAAACATATAATTCCCTACCATCTATTAGGTCAAAGAAGAGAAAGGAGGTTGATGAGCAACAACCTAACCCAAAAGTGTATGCCAGAAAGGCCTCAGAGGGCGAGCCTCCTAAGAAGCATAGCAGAACGAATAGCATCACTGAGATGCCAGTAATACCTGAAGACCCACTCCATGAGGGAATGACAATGGAAGCTGATCCACCAATATCTCTACCCATTTCATCTGTTGTTGTCATCGCTTCTCCTATTGCTACCATCCCACCCATTTCACAGACAATAGTTTCTTCCTCTCCACCCACGGTGGACTTTGTGGTCCACCTCGCTTCCATTTCTCCAATCATGCAGGTCATATCGGTGGATTCATCCTCTACCACCACCTCACCAATTTCATCATCCTCCATGTCTCCTTCCTTTCTGGCCGCTGCCGCTACTACTGCAATGCCTACCCTCACTCTCCTAGAATCCTTTGTCAAGTATATGCAAAATGTGTCGTTTGAACTTTTGGGAATGCTTGCAAATCCAATGGTGCAAGTTGTAATCATTCAGGCCATGGTTAACACCCTAGCTCTCCCTCCTCCTACGAAGCCACCTAGAATGGAGGCTACAATCAAAATCTCTGATGAGCTAGAATGACAACAACTGGAGGCAACAGAGAGGCTGGAAGATGAGGAATTTGAGTATCATGAGCACCCAATATACAAACATCAAGTGATTGACTAGGTGTCTTATGAGCCTTCCAGTGATGACAGCGAGATTTTGGAGATGGACATAATCAAGGAAATAGCTGATCCAAAGCTCGATGTCGAATGGGCCAAGCAACTCAAAGAAATAGAAGATGAAGAGGCTGAAGAGCAGCCTATGGCTGAAGAAAAAGTTGCTGCTCTGGAGATTGAGGGCAGTGGGTCTCCTATAGAAAGACAATATCAAACAATCAAGCATGATGAAGAGACATCCTTCCATGAAGAGAAACAAGAGGATAAGCCTAAAGAGCATGGGCATGACCAAGATGAAGAAGAAAAGGATGCTAAAAGGGAGGACCACCCTAATAAACACCTACCCACCAAATCTCCTATCAAATGCATAATGCTCGTGCAAGATTCTGATGAGGAGAAGGAAGATACAAGAATTGAGCAAGAGGCTCTCAATGACAAAGCCATTGAACTTAGGGTGAAGGAAAGTGAAGATCGACATGCATCACCCAAGGAAGGGTCCCCAATGCCCGATTAGCTAGAAAGACAACTTGAAAAGAGAACTCCGGCCCTAAAGGATCCGAAAGCAAGACTTGAGGCAATATTGGCTAGAGCTCAGATTAGCACCCAAAAGGAGAAAAGGCCTAGAATTAGGTCAAAGGTAACAATGGATTCCTTTGGATCCAGGGCTCTACAAATAGCTACGCCAGTGGTGGGAGAATAAGGAATAAGTTATAATGTCTCCACCATTCACTTGGGAGTGGCCACCAGGGAACAAAAGGTTGACCATCCCAGGAATCAGTCGGCAAAGTGATGCACCTTATCCAGTAGGATAAGGTTTCAAAGGAAAAACTTAAGGCACATGTGGCTAATTTAATGGCCTATATTCAGAAATGGTCATCTCTAGAGGAACAACCCACCACATCATTGGCCCCACCACAATTGTTGTCCAAGGAACAGATTAAAAAGATCGAAAGGAAAAGGAACCTGGAAAAGACCACGAAAATCTAGTTTCGACAAGTCTTGGATATTGGGAATATGGGCATCAATTTGGATGTTCGAACACAAACAAGTTTCTAGAAGTACAAACATCTCTTGAAGGCACGAGACAAATCAGCATTGAGTTCCCGAAGAAATATGGGGTTGCTTACCCGTAGATCGAGGCAATCCTTGCACTACCAAGTGAGGTTTGGGAAAAAGAGTTTTCCTTTAAAGACGATGACCACTAGTTAATGGATGTATGGAAACAAGACTTCAACAATTCCAAGGAATGGAGCTATTAGTTGTTGAGGTGTGACATCATTGAGGTCAAAAAAGTTCCAGTCGGTGGTTATGAAATTCATAGAATATTAAGCTTTGAAGAAGTAGGAAGGCAACCTTGTTGTTAATGAAGAATTCCTAAAGGAGTAGCTATGGAAAATAGCAATCAGCAAGAGGATGAAAATGCTACATTGCCACTACTAGAGGACAAATTAGGGAAAAGACAAAGTGTTTTTTTTAAATGTAATATATTTGGGGGTAGGTGAAACACTGCTATAAATTGAATCTTGGCCACACCATGAGATTGAATCTTGGCCACTCATTTTTCTTTTTGAAAACTATAAATAGGGATCTCCTCCTCTCATTTGAAGAGATTTGAGTTGTTGTAAAGACATGCTGCAGAAATTGCAATAGAAATACATTGACCATTGGTGCATTTCTATATTTCTTCTCATGTTTCATGATTCTTCTCTCATAATTTAAGATTCTAGTTTGATTTACTTTGTTGTTCTAGTTCTTTTTTAGCTTTCCTTGGTAGATTTAGTAATTTTTTCTTTGGTGATGAAGATTTCTGCTGTGTGTATGCTTTTCTTGTCAATACTTTTAGTCATTTGTTGTTGGTAAATGATTGTGCAAAGTTAGTCTGGACCCTGATTTTATAGCTGCTCTTCAAACTTTATCTTTATTCACATCTATATGGAAAATGAATGATGAAACATCTATAGTACTTAGAAGATAGCATAGATTTCATGGCATTGTGAAACTTCTGATTAAGTGAAATTCTATTTCAAGGAAACTATCCATAGCAAAAACCTCCATGAACATTGTTCATTTGTAGTTGCAAGTCCAAGAACTCTCTCTCTCCCTTGCCCTTTTTCCTTTTTTTTGAAGAAGTGACCTATGCTAAGGTTCATTGCACATTGTCAAGCCAAATTTAATGATAAGATGGAGTTCAAGACTACTGTGTAAACCTACAACAAAAGTGCAATAATTTCCCATCTGAAGAACTCTTTTTCGTAGATCTGATTCTCCTACAACTTATTCCACGTAAGACCGCCTTGTGATTCTAGAAAATCACATCATAAATCAACTGATATATCCCAAGAATCATCATGACCAGACATCCGAGAGACCTTGGGATAGTGTTCTGTAATCTGATTGTGGAAGATTATCTTTCAAGAGAGGTGATGCACCTATGCATCATCGAGTATCATGAGAACCCAACATACGAACATCGGGTGATTGACCACATGGCTTATGAGTCTTCCAGTGATGACAACAAGAGTTTGGGGATGGACATAATCAAGGAAATAGCTGATCCAGAGCTCGATGTCGAATGGGCCAAGAAAATCAAAGAAATAGAAGATAAAGAGGTTGAAGAGAAGCCTACTGCCAAAGAAAAAATTGTTGCTTTGGAGACTGAGAGTAGTGGATCTCCTATGGAAAGACAAGATCAAATACTTGAGCACAATGAAGAGACATCCTTCCACGAAGAGAAACAAGAGGATAAGCCTAAAGAGCATGGGCATGACCAAGATGAAGAAGAAAAGGATGTTGAAAGGGAAGACCACCCTGATAAACACCTACCCACCAAATCTCCTATCAAACGCATAATGCTCATGCAAGATTCTAATGAGGAGAAGGAAGATACAAGAATTGAGCAGGAGGCTCTCAATGATAAAGCCATTGAACTTAGGCTAAAGTACATCGAAGATCAACATGCATCACCCAAGGAAGGGTCCCCAATGCCCAATTGGCTAGAAAGATAGCTTGAAAAGAGAACTCCCACCCTAAAGGATCCAAAAGCAACACTACAGGCAATACTGGCTAGAGCTCAGATTGGCACCCAAAAGGAGAAAAGGCCTAGAATCAGGTCAAAGGTAACGATGGATTCCTCCAGATCTAGGGCTATACAAATAGTTATGCCAGTGGTGGGATAACAAGGAATAAGTCACAATGTCTCCACCATTGACTTGGGAGTGGCCACTAGGGAACAAAAGGTTGACCATCTCCAGGAATTAGTCACCATAGTGGTGCACCTTATCCAGTAGGATAAGGTTTCAAAGGAAGAACTTAAGGCACATGTGGCTGATTTGATGACCTATATTCAGCAATGGTCATCTGTAGAGGAATATCCCACCACATCATTGGCCCCGCCATAGTTTCTATCCAAGGAATAGATTAACAAGCTCGAAAGGAGAAGGAGCCTGGACAAGACCACAAAAATTTGGTTCCAACAGGTCTTGGATATTGAGAATACAGGCATCAATTTGGTTGTTCGAATGGAAAACAAGTTTTTAGAAGTACAAACATCTCTTGAAGGCATGAGACAAATCTACATTGAGTTCCCAAAGAAATATGGGGTCGCTTACCTGAAGATCGAGGCTATCCTCGCACTACCAAGTGAGGTTTGGGAAAAAGAGTTTTCCTTCAAAGACGATGACCACTGGTTAATGGATGTATGGAAACAAGACTTGAACCACCAAAAGGAGAGGCTAGAACAGGTCCTTGAGCGAGTAACTCTTGATATTGAATGGGCCAAGGAGGCCAGGGGGGACTATTTTCGTTACTTGAAGTTAATGACAAGGTATGATGTGTCGGCTGTCAAGATCAATCCAGAGAGCATAATGCCTCACTACCAAAGGAGGATAGAGGATGGAATGTTAGCCGAAGTCACCATAGATTTTATGACCCTTTATGTGTGAGATTTCACCCAGTCCGAGCTATTTAGGGACCATTTTTCCAAATATGAAGAGGACTGGGAAAATCTTGCCAACAATTCCAAGGAATGGAGCTACTAGGTGCTGAGGTGCGACACCATCGAGGTTGACAAGTTTCAGTCGGTGGTTATGAAATTCATAGAATATGCAACTTTGAAGAAGTAGGAGGGAAACCTTGTTGTTAATGAATAATTCATAAAGGATTAGTTATGGAAAAGAGCAATCAGCAAGAGGACGAAAATGCTACAGTGTCACCACTAGAGGACAAAACAAGGAAAAGACAAAGTGTTTTTTTAAAATGTAATATATTTGGGGTAGTTGAAATCTTGTTGTAAAGAGAATCTTGGCCACACCATGAGATTGAATCTTGGCCACTCATTTTTCTTTTTGAAAACTATAAATAGGGATCTCCTACTCTCATTTGAAGAGAGTTGAGTTGTCGTAAAGACATGATGCAGAAATTGCAATAGAAATGCATTGACCATTGCTGCATTTCTGGATTTCTTCTCATGTTTCATGATTCTTCTCTCATAAGTTAAGATTCTAGTTTGATTTACTTTGTTGTTCTAGTTCTCTTTTACCTGTCCTTGGTAGATTTAGTAATGTTGTCTTTGGTGATGAAGATTCCTGTTGTGTGTATGCTTTTCTTGTCCATACTTTTAGTCATTTGTTGTTGGTAGATGACTGTGCAAAGTTATTCTAGACCCTGATTTTATAGTTGCTCTTCAAACTTTATCTTTATTCACATCTATATGGCGAATGAATGATGAAACGTCTACAGTCCTTAGAAGATAGAATAGATTTCATGGCATTGTGAAATTTTTGATTAAGTGAAATTCTATTTTAAGGAAACTATCCAGAGCAAAAAACTCCATGATCATTGTTCATCGGTAGTTGCAGGTCTAGGAACTCTCTCTCTCCCTTGCCCTTTTTCCCTTTTTTTTAAGAAGTGACCTATGCTAAGGTTCATTGCACATTGTAAAGCCAAATTCAATGATAAGATGGAGTTCAAGACTATTGTTTGAACTTGCAGCAAAAGTGCAATAATTTCCCATTTGAAGAACTTTGTTCACAGATCTAATTCTCCTACAGCTTTGTCCACGTAAGACCACCTTGTGATTCTAGAAAATCACATCATAAATCAACTGATATATCCCAAGCACCGTCATCACCTGATGTCTGAGAGACCTTGGGATAGTTTTCTACAATCTGATTGTGGAAGATTTTATTTCAAGAGAGGTGATGCACCTATGTATCACCTGTGTTAGGAGGTTCGTAAAAACACATCAACGGGTACTAGGTCAATAGAGAGGTTAAATTCTCATTCCATGATTTTGTCAGGGAATACATCTCGAAACTCCTTGAGAATAGGGTAGTCATCTAAATACGGTTCCTTGTTGTTAGGGTTACTAATATGCACATCATTAATAGCACATCCCTTTTGATGAGTCTTTTTGAGTTTCATAGCATAGATCTGTCTAAGCTTTAAGGGTCTTTATATCCCATAGATCTTGACTAGGTTCGCATAACCATCTAGATAACTAACTACCTTATCCTCACAGTTCATTATAGGCTTATTCTCGATTAACCAATTTATCCCCAAAATTACATTGTATGAGCCTAAAGGTGCCACATACAGGTTGACCTGGGTCTAGAAGGTTGGAAGCTCTAAGTCGCTACAAAAGAGATAGGTATCTACCCTTTTCTCTGTTCGATTTCCATAATGTATTGTCCATGATTTTTCCATGTATCCAGGTCTAATAGGTATCTTGGATATTACTCTAGGGTCTATGAAACATTTAGTAGCTCTAGTATCAATTAAAATAGAGATAGTTTGGCCATAGAGCTTACCCATCAACTATATTGGCGAAGCCTGATACTCTACCTTCATGTTACCCACTAAAACATGGATTTGATGATGTTGATATTGTTGATAGTTTCCTTCCCTTCGTGACTTCAACCATTGTGGACAATTAGAGGTATAATGATCACCTCTATAAGTATAACACCCATCGTGAGCCCTTTGCGACCTATTGGCTTGTCCTCTCTGAAGCCCTTCTTCTTTTGGTCATCTTTGCTTTGTTTTTATTTTCCTTCTTGCTCTTTCCACCATTTTCATCTTCACCTTTCTCCTATGACTCACTTCTCCTCTTGAGATTATGGATCTATTGGTTCTTGTCTCCTTTCTGATACATCTTGTTCCCAAACCACGACTTAGGATTTGAGTTATTATGGTAATTAGATAATTGAGCTAAAATAATTATTTCTATTTGGTGGCCTTCAAGAAGTCTTCATTCATGGTGAGTGGATCATGCATGTCCACTTCTGCTCCAATGTGGGGTCTAAGTCCCAATATGAAATTTTGGATATGAAAATGTTCATCTCCTCGATATTGGGGCACATACTTCAATAGATTGGTGAACTTTTCCTAGTATTGGGTCACAGTCATGCTTCCCTAAGTCAAGTTTTGGAATTTTGTCACCTTCTTATTGAAAAAGAGCTACAATAACCATCTCTTCCTAAAATATTGGAGGAAGAGTTACCAAGTAATCTCAACAGGCTAAAGATTCCTTTTTATCTTTTCATTATCCCACCAAGTAGCTGCTTCTCCTAAAAGTTGATATGTATCCCACGCTACTTTAGTCTAGCTGGATAGGTTACATAGTCCAAAATATTTCTCCATCTCAATGATCCATGCCTCAACTCTTGCTTTAATGGATTTACCATCAAATTTAGGTGGTTCTACTCTTTTGAGATCCTTTCCTAGTTCTTCTTGAATTCAACCTTGAGGGCCTTCTCCTAGACCCCCTTCTCCTTGATTGACTTCCAAATTCCTAGGAATTCGGTCCTTGCATACCACTCGAACCTCATGTTCTATGTGGTCCATATGAGCCTCTTGCTTGTTCAGAAGTTCTAGAATTGAATCTGATCTTTTGTTTGGTCCATTTTTTGACCCACTATCGCTCATCTCTTGTCTCATGGTCACCATACTAACTCACACCAGACTTGTATCACATTTTACATCTACCATAACTTAACATTGGGTTCTACAAGTAAACATTCTTATTTACATAACTCTACATACACACATATATCACTCATTCATTAAATAAATACACATTTATTCATAGTAAAACATATTTTTGAGTTCTTCACTTGAACACACCAAAAAAAAAATCTTTATTTATTTATATTAAGGGTGGGTCACATGGGCTCTTATTTAAAAAAAATTCTTCTTTACATTAGTCATTTTTCTCATTCTCAAAGGGAGGACACTCCTCTAGGTCCTCATCAGAATTTTCATGAATTTTCTTAGAAGAGGAGGGTTGAGCATGTAGGCTCTCCTATTCATCCATAGTTAGTAAGGGTGTGTTTGGCCCACACCCTAGAGGCCAATCTCTTATTGCAGAAAGATTCTTAATCTTGGGGGTTCACTATGACTCGACAATCTTCTTGCCCCTCTTAAACTTAAGTTGGGTGAGGACTTGAGCCAAATTCTCATCATCAAGAATCTCAAGTTAAACCTCAGTTTTAGTTTTCTCTTCAGTTATGACTTTCTTGTTTGAGGTCCTAATTATCTTCGCTTTCTTTCTTCCTAAATTAGACCTTCCCATACCTGCATTCAATCTAGGTTTGGTCAATCCTCAGAATAACTTAACTTGGTCAAAGGTCAACTATCCCCTAGTCATGGCTATTCGGACTCAAAAGGCCTAGAGTTGAACCCTAAGCTTTGATACCAAATGTAATAACCCATACTAGTTACTACTTAAATATTAATTGCAAATGACAATATGAATATTAAATTTTAAAAATACATAACTTAAGCAGCTGTTTTCAATCATAGCAACACATGTCTAATTAAAATATGAGCCATAATATATATTCATTTCTAAATGTCAATTACAATATCCAAGTTGACTTGGCTCATTGGGCCACAAAGTCAATACAATATACAATTTACATCAAGGATTACATCATATTCCTTTGATAACTTGAATACATCTAAGGTTTCCTTTTGATGCTCATCTCCTTTGGTGGATGAGAACATAGCTCAGGTGCTTTACCACCCAACCATGAAGCTTACACTTCCCTAGAATTCTTCCTACTCAAAAAATACCTGATCCTACATGAAAATTTTATTAAGAGAACAATTTGAAAGGTGGAACATGGTGTGTACCCAAACATCAACATGCATCTCTATCTGTGATAAAAAAAAATGCAAGATCTATGCTAGGAATGGCAAAGAGTCTCATCACATATAATTTTGTACATACATAATGGGCTAACTACTTGGCCAAGCATGAAAAATTAGTTGCAACAACAAAAGATAGTTTTTGGATAAATAAAAACTTATACCCTCTATACTCCATTTTGACACCCATCTCGGAAGGTAACTTTCAACAACACAATTATATCCCTTAGCAACTATCTACCCTCTAGTAGTATCTACCATGAGGTTCTCTAGTCTACTTAGGTGTTGTTATTCTGCTAAACAAAGAGAATATTCTTTATTCACATATCAACATAAAAGTAATTCAGTCTACTTATTCAATAGCTTGAGAAATTCATAAAGATAAATCAAGTGGTTCTATTCATTTCATTATCCATACAGTTCATAAATTGACTGATCACATGATTCCATTCAATGTATCTACCACTTCATATTTAATGTAAATCAGTATTCAATAGAGAATACAATGAATAAAATAAATAGCAAAAGAAGGTATGTCACAAGTATGTGTATGTACGTAGATGAAGGCATATATGCATACACATATATCTACCAACTTTAGTTAATATATTTGTGCATACATTCTGAAATAAATACAATTAAATAGATTTATTTCATTTAGATTAATGCTATAGATTGTCATATCATCTCACAATTTTACAAGATGTAAATTTTCCTTTTCATCAAAAGCAGAACAATTTTGTTGAAAACAGTTACTACATACTGGTACACTGTTGTATCAAATCCATGTTGTTTGTAGAATTTTACAAGTTACTGTGCCAATGTATCTCATTAATAGTTTCAAGTTAACCAGTACAACATGTAAACAATCATTATTTCCATCATTTTTTATATAAAAATATTTAAACAATACTACTATCATTTTTGTACAAATTAAAGAATCAAACGACATGCTTGTCATTTTGAAACCAAAATATTAATATGAATCTAGAATAATTTTTATTATTGTTTAGGTTATGGAGAAACACGTGCTTCTATTGGTGACAGTTATAAGATATATGTTCAAGCCACTGTTGTTCTAAAGAATGACTAATAGCCAAATGACTGTTTGATATTATTATTATTATCATTAACATTAGTCGAACCTTGATGAATGTTGATCATCAGGCTACATTGTTCGATTACAATGCTCGTAAGACTCATTCATGGTAATCATTTTATGGAACGATTCAAGTATCATTCTAGGAAATGATATTGTGCATGCAATAAGGACTAGTGAATACAAACACTACGAGCATCACATGTAAGCAATGATAATGGGAATCATTTTGATGAATGATTAAATCTATGCTCAAATGGCATATTGTTAATTGATCTTAGAGATTGTTAACATAATGAAAAATAGAACAATATAATCATTCAACCATAATTCATTGTGAATGATGCAACATTATTTAATAAAAGTGATGGCTATCCATCATTCTATGAATGATTATTGAAACCAATGCACCCATATGGTGCAGCTTACCTTTTCACCCTTGTCAATAGGGAGAACAACTAATTGGGGAGGATAACAATGGAGAAACTATTGTTTCCCTTAGAAGGAAACAATAACATTTTTTAAATCATTTTAAATAAAACAATACTATGGCTATCGGATTCAACTGAATAGCCACAAAAATGGTAAATAAGCATACATGCAAGAAATATCAAATAGAGGTGATAACAATACAACATATACAACATAACCATGATCAACTATCATGTTGCTAGAAAGAATATGCATAGATTTAATGCATGCAAAGGGGGGTCGATAAGGCCCATGCAATAGTGTAGATAAAATGATCATTCTTTTACAATGATGTCTTGGCCCTAAAGTAAGATACATTTACATTTTACAAACATCAAATGATTTACCACTAATTCAAACGGAGTCAAAAAAAATGAAAGGAAAATGCAAATTTCGAATAGATTGTACTGAAAAATCAGGCATTTACTCCAACAAGGATCAATTTAACCTCTGTTTCATGGGATTTTCCTCAGCTTTTTCCTTCTTTTCCTGCTTAATTGATTCACTTGCCTTCCTTCTTCCTAACTCCTTATTGCCATTGTCATTCCCCTATCGATTCCTTGCAAGTAATTTGTTCTACCAAAATAGAAACCATATTCTCCCTTACCTGTTCGCTGCATTAAGGGGGCCATTTCATTTCATAATTGTCCTTAATTTAGCCATCCACTACTACATTTGAATATCTAGGCCTTCAATTTGAATGCAAGCCACTCATCTACAATATCTTCTTTTTGATATTATTAATAATTTTATTTTCTTTTGATATGTTATCTAAATTGAATAGTAATATTTGATGAATTCGATCTCATATTCTTTTATAAGTAATATGCATATGTTTATATATATGTGCATATATATATATATATATATATATATATATATATATATATATATATATATATATATATATGTGTGTGTGTGTGTGTGTGTGTGTGTGTGTGTGTGTGTGTGCATATGTTTATATATATTTGCATATATATATATATGTATATGTATATGTATATATATCACTATTTTATTTTATAGCAATATATTATTTAATCACTTTGAATAAAGAATAATTTTTTATTTTATTTGAATAATAGTTTTAAATGAAGAGTTTTTTCTTAACCTTCAAGCATGCCATTTTAAATACATACATAACCACGCTATCGTTTTTTTTTTAATTTCAAAAACACAAGATCAAAATAGACAATTGAACAAGAAATCACATGTATAACATTCCACAAGCCTATTTATTTTCAAGCATTGAATCATTTTGAATCATATCAATATAAATCTTCTATATGAAATTTTAAATGTAGCCATCATGTTGTTCAGTGGTGTGTTCACCTAGACTCCATCAAGCTTACCATTCAATCCGGCTAAATGATCCTACCTCAATTGTGCTCTCATCCTTCAACCTATTTCCTACATTCGCACACACTTGCACTTGCACAGTTCATCAATAACATTAAATCATGATAAAGTGTAAGATAGTTCATATGATCACATATTCAAAAGATGGTCAACTTCTTTCAAACATTTCAAAACTATTAAATTCTTCATTCAACATTTTGAATTTCCTCAATAATTCAATTTATCATATTATAATTTAAATGCAATCAAATTTTGGTTATGACATCTTCTTGGGCTTCCCAATTTGTATGTTCGATATCCTTTGACTAAGGTTTTGTATTTCCAATGCTATGTCGGTACTTGGTGTGTTTGATTGAGGATTAGGCATGTTATAGCATTGTTTTCCCATGATAAATGTTGAGTCACATGATGAGTTTTGTGTGGATGTAGGCCCTTGAGGCATGCTATGCATGTGTAGTGAAAGATTGGGTCCTTGTGGAATGTTATATGTGTATTGTGGATTGATGGTTTGATGTTGTGGATTAGGGATTTGATATTGATTGGGGTTTTGATATTGTGGATTGGGGTTTCGATTTTTTGGATTGGGCTTTTGATATTGTGGATTTGGGTTTTGATATTGTGGATTGATGTTTTGATGTTGTGGTGTGAAGGTTTTATGTTGTTGAGGAATGATATATGTTGATGAGGTATGAAATTTTGATGTTTTGGGTTTATGTTTTGTTGTTTTGGGTTGGGAGTTTGAGTGGATGAAGATCCATATTTATTTTTCATGACATTAGGATTTGGATTTTGGAATTGTAACCCACTTTGGTATTGTGAATTGTATGAAGTTTCATAATATGGAGGTTTTTGTTGCATTTATTGTGCTTGTGTTTGATCTTGATGGTTTGTTTGATGCATTCTTTGGTCTTGAGGAATGTTGGTTTGTGTGTTTTTTTGATAGATAAGTGGTTATTGTGTGTGAAGAGGTGGATTGTTTTATTGTGTTGGAAGATTTTTTGGATCATAAATGGTGTAGATGGGTGATGCCACATGTTGTTGTTGTGGTGGAATAGTGGCATGTAATTGTGGTTAAATGTTGGGTTGCTGGTTTGGTGTATGATGTATACATCTAGATGCAAGGTTACCCATGTTTTTCACATTAAATTTTGGTCCTTGTTGTGGTGCATTTTGTGACAAGGATTTTTCATTTATGTTTCCTAGTACGTTTTGTCTCCATGTAATTTTTGACACATTATGAGTTACAAGTGGTGTGGAGAATGGATTCATTGAGTTTTGTGGTGATGTTTTGAGCTACCAAGATGTTAGGATCCATTTGACTATGTTGGGTAGAGAATGCTTGTTCCATGTGATATGGTTGTCTATATAGAGGATTTTCAATATGTTGTGTGTGAGATGACTCATTGATTGGTGCTTTTGATTTAGAAAAGAGAGGAGGTATCTTTGAATCTATAGTTGGTTTAGGGATTTTTCTAACCATTATGTCTTCATCCATATGAATGAGATTTGGGCCTTTGAGTGCTTTGACATTAAAGTCCACGGGTAGTTTGGCACCATGTTATGCAAGTTTGAGGAAGTATGTGTTAGGATCCAAGTTTATTATTATATCCATTACCTTTTGTAGCTTAGGATCTTGGGTGGACTCTAAGAGATATTCTTCGATAATTTTTTCATCAGTATCATCTTCTATGAGTACATCTTGCTATTGAGGGGGTTGGTTTTGTTGTTGAGAAATCATGTGTTGATGTTGAAGATGAACATTTCTTGATGAAATATTGGCGTTATGTTGTGATGAAGTAGCGTTGTGTTGTTGGGGAAGACTAACATTTTGTTTTTGTTGAGCCAAAGGAAATAGGGTTCCATATTTTAGGAGATGGAACTAGCGGGACCTATTTCACTCTTAGTTCATTAGGAAACCAAGATCCCTCAACCAAGTGACTCAATTGGGGGAATGACACAAGGGGGTTTCCTTAGGTGTGATTAAAAATGGGGGTTCACCATTAAAATGAAGCTTCAAAGGATAAATGCAAACTCTAATACATTAAACCCTAGAAACTTAAAACATGAAATCAAATTGAGAAATAAAAATTAGATAGAAAGGAACCTAGTAAACTGATGGATTCCAAGAAAGATTTGCAACTCTAAAATTATTCTTTGTGAAGTCTATTTGGACTAATACACCAGACTGGGTGATTTAGTCATACTACAAGAATCTAGGCAGAATTTGAAATCTTCTGCTAGTAAATCGGGATCTACAGAAAATTGATAAAAAGGGTATACTATGACTCATATGCCCAGAGGGGCAATTTATTCCAAGTATTAGGGTTTGATTGAAACTTTTGTAGCCTCTAGTGATCTTCTATAGCTTTCATCTTGTACGATCTCCAAGTATGAAAGTTTGAATTTTGATTTGTAGGTGAGTTTTTGTGAAGATGACAACTTCTTGACAACTTTGAAAACTTTATTCAATCTTGCAAATTTATCTTCAAATGATCATCAAGCTCCAAATCACCTAGATCTATAATCACACATGAAGAGGGGAAAATTTTGTGTTAGGGAATAGAGGTTTGCCTTGGTCAAACCCCATTTTGGTAATTAAACCTTGAAATTAAATGAAATAACATGAAGGAATGGTGAATGAACAATATGAAATGTTGCAACTCACAAAACCCTTGAAATAAAGGCTACAAACTTATGCGAAATGGCTCCAATGGATGTGTATCATGACTCTTGATTTTTGATATGAGATAATGTTTTTGAATTCTTGCTTGAATCATGAAAACCTACATCATAAATGTTAGCTCAAAAACATACCTAATGCATGAAGACTTTGTAATGATGCTTGAATCTTGAATGCTACTCCAAATGATTAATAAATTCCTCTTGAATGCTCTTGTAAACTCTTGAATTTTCCTTAGGAATGCTCTCATAGGACTTGAAAACTTGCTAGGAGAAATTATGTGAAATGACCTTTATTTGAACCACCAAAAAGGAAATTTAGGGAAAGAGGATTCCCCAATGAGCCTCTAGGGTTTTTCACTTAGAAGCTAAGTGAGAAATGGCCTCTTTCACGCTAAGTATTATTGGTATTCATTCAAGATTATTGGTTTAGATAGGTGTGTTGTGCGTGTTCCTAAGTGTTGAAAAGTAATGAAATGAACTAACTATGAAATGTAAAATAATAGAATGCAAATGTATTGAAAGCACTATGTAACATGACCTAAGAATGGCCTGAAATAAATGCAAACTGAAACAGAACTAAAGGAGGCAGAAGTGGTGCACCTAGAAATTGAAGGTTGATGAAGAGGAGCTTTGGAATCTTCCAGAGTATGTTGAAAATGTTGACTGGGACACTTACGCTAGGTTGGGCGACTTAGTCCTTCTCTCGAGAAACTTTATCGAAACAAGTTTTTGGAAAATGGGTATCCAAAAACACACAAACCAATTTTCAAGATTGGTACCATGACTAATTTGAAAATGATGGTGACTTAGTCCACCTGGAGCTTTCGGGATTCTTGAGGCTGGAATCTATAGGTACCCACTTGTACTTCTATTTTTGACAAAGACTCATGTCTGAATCTTCAAAAAGTGACCTGCAAGTTCTCTTCAAGATCCTTTTAGGGATTGTTAACTTGAAATGATGTGGATGGAATGATGACACCTTTTAGCACCTTACCCTTTGACCAATCTAAATACAAACCTGTAAATCACACATGCAAAGAGGGGAAAAAGGTTAGGTTTAGAGAATAGGGGTTTGCCTTAGTCAAACCCCATGTTGGTAATAAAACCCTAAATAATGAAATAGAATGTAAATGGAAAGATTATTGAATAACATGCAAGTACAACAACTCACCAATCCCTTGTTAAATAAGTCTAAAGATATGCAAGAACTAGCTCCAATGGATGATGCTTCAAGTGCTTAGTGCTTGAATGCCTAATGCTTGCTTGAGAAGATAGATTGCTTGATTTCTTGTGAAGGTGAAGATTGTAGGAGAGAGAGAGAGAGAGAGATAAAATGAAGAGAAAACCCCTTATTTAAACAAATGACATCCTAAGTCCTCGAAAATAACACATCACAGGCTAATCTTAGGGTTTTGGAGACAAAGTCCCACAAGAATTTTGATTTAATTTTGATTTTTATGTAAAAAGGGACTAAGTCTCCAAGGTGGTGATTTAGTCCACTTGGACAATTTCAAGTGGTTTTCAAAAATTAAAAGGTGATTAATGATGTTTGTTGGGATTGTCTTCTGAAACACACTTAAGTAGGACCTATAAGTCCATTAAGGGGCCATTTTGTCATAAGAAAGTGTTAATTTAGTCATGGCAAGCCTAGGAAAGTGTGAGGGTTGGTTACAACACCTTACAACACTTTGTAATAAGGCTTGGAAGGAGGTTATTTAGATGAATTATTATAGAAAATTCCTAGAAAAGTGAGGAAATGTGTTACAACACTTCACAACACTTTTGTAAGACATCATTAGGATTTTTTTGATTTGCAAGCATTCAAGGCCGAATGTGAATGTTTTGGCTACATTACAACATTAGATCTAAGCATAATCAAGCCAAATCCATGAAAAAAGGTGCAAATGAGTGAAAAGTGTCAAAGGTACACTTTTTTGCAACACATTTAGCCCCCACTTTAGTGAGAGGATGAACTTGCTTCAAACTCACACTAAAGCAACCAAAACATGCATATCGAGAGGGATCCAAATGCACTCATGTTAGTGAGATGAGATAACTATAAACAAGAGGGATGATAAAGCCCCTAGGATCAAGATCCCATGGAAAACCAAACATTAGTACAAAAGATCACACAAGAAAGTGATGTGAAAGAGTGAAGAGAGAGGGAAAGTTAGATTAAGCTTCGACCATTTGTCCAGCTAGTTGTGGATCAGATCTAGGTTGTTTGTCCGAAAGAAGTGTACTCACTCTGGGGCAACGGAAATTTTGGTTGTCTATCAGGTGAGAAGGCCCAAAAAGGGTGAGAGACATACAACTAGTATGTACCCACACACACGTAAGTGGCTATGGGGAAATTCATGCCACCGGTTGGGCTTCTCGCTTAACCATATTAAATTTATACCTCCTGATAACTTTGATAAGTAACCACAAAAGACAAGGGTTTTGAGGTTTATGAGACAAGCTTCATGCAGTTAGAGCTCATGAACAAGTGCAAGATGGAACCACAGACATGCAAAATGCAACATGTAAAATGCAAAAGGATTTTCAAAGGAGTCTTTCTTAGTTCATGTGAGGTCTTTAACTTAGGGGAAATTGTGTCCAATGTCTCCAAGAGAGGACCAATCAAAGAATAGTAAATCCACAACTTAGGGGATGCAGTGTGTTGCATCAGGCCACTAAGAGGAATGTAATATGCTTAGATAGATCAATTTCATGAAGAAATTACACCCAATGTCATCCATAAAGCGACAAACACATTGTTTGATGTAATAAGGCTACATTAAGAACCAAAAAAAGAAAAATGCAAAAGGAAAATAATGCTAATGTATACCCCCACTTTAAAGGAATTGCTACACATTGTATTGTGAGCAATTACTTTAAAGTATAAAAATGAAAAATGAAAGAAGAAAGAAAGGACATGAGAGCCATCTTGGAAATCCCTATGCCAAGTGATATGTTTCCAAGTGAGGCTACATCACACAAAGGAAAAAAAAGAAAACAGAAAGGGGTTTCCCCCAAAATGAAAAACACCAAACACATAAGGGGTCTATAGATTTGAGTTCAGTATGTTCATTACTGCAATATTTCTTTAGAGAGCTTAGAAATATCATCATTCCCCCAAATATATAGAACTGGAAGGACACAAAGAGAGAGAACACAAAGGAAAAGAACGAGTCATTTTGGATCAAGATGGAAGAGACATAGGATGGCTCAACGCTTTGCATCATCCCAAAAAGGGAAACAAAAGAAAAATAAAAAGACAAAGGAAAAGAGTCCTTTTGGGTCAACATGAAAGGGACATTGTGGTCTTAATGCATTGCATCATCCCCAGAAGGAAGACAAAAAGAAAAAATAAAAGGAAAAGGGTCCTTTTGGGTCAACATGAAGGAGACATTGTAGTCTCAATGCCTTGCATCATCCCCAGAAGG
This sequence comes from Sequoiadendron giganteum, assembly GCA_007115665.2. NCBI lineage: Eukaryota > Viridiplantae > Streptophyta > Pinopsida > Cupressales > Cupressaceae > Sequoiadendron > Sequoiadendron giganteum. The sequence goes on along the minus strand of CM021101.1, from coordinate 245,913,405 downwards.
AAGACAAAAAGCGAAAGCAAAGTTACGACATATAGAAGAATGAAGGTACAAATAGAAGAATGTCACAAAGAGAGAGAACATAAAACATAACAGTGCGGGGGAAACACGTCACACACAAACAAACATGAAAAAGAAAGACAAAAGACTAGTAAGGTAAATGTGCATCAACCATCAAGAAATTCATCTGCCTCCCAATCTTGTTCAGTGTAAAGTTAGGGTGGGCAACTAGCTAGAGAGACAACAACAATTGTAGAAGTAGCGTCAAGATAAATGCTTGTCCAAGAAGAGTTATCATGTAAGCTCATGGAAGAGAAAAAAAATGTATTCAAATTGTTATGCACCTCTTCATCGAATTTGGCAATCTCTTCATTGTCATCATCTAGATTGATAACAATAGGAGGGCAAATAACAATATCAATTAAAGCATGTAGTACGAGTTGTGATGGAGATATAGGATCAGTCTGCAGTGGTGGGGGAGGAGGGTCATCATGCATTGCTTTTGGAAAATGTGGATTATGATTTTTAAAATTATCTTCATCATGTGACTTGCGAGCAAGAGCACAACGGTGATGCCTACTCTCCCTAGCTCCTCTATTTCTTTTTATTCTATTGTCAAGTTGCATCTGAGGAGGAGTGGGTTGATCAACCATAAGTTGCTTGTCATTCCTAGGGGGAGGAATGGGAGGAACCATAGGTTAGTCAACCACTTTCTCCTTGGCTTTATAAACCTATTTGATGCAAGGAGGGAGGATGGAATTACTGTCATGATCTCTAAGCCTCTTTGATGATGTAAAGGAGGTTTCAAGTGTTGTCTGGTTAAGCAAGTCTGATTTGGGTTGTAGCAAGGTTTCATCAGGGATGGGAGTTTCAGAAGTGGAGGGGGACATGTTGCGAAGAGATAATTCATATATTTCCTTACCTTTAAATTTATCATAAGAGATAAAGAAAGAAGTCTCTTCGGGGAGTGATGGGTTCCATGGGCTTAGGCCAAAAGGCTTCTAAGGAAAATTTTCCTTTGGAAGATAATGGATTGAAGCCGCTACGGTGGATATTGAATATATCATTCTCAAAGGGAAACTTCAAGCATTTGTGAGGAACCGAGGGGACCGCTTTCATTGAGCGAAGCCATCGGTGGCCTAGCCGCAAATGAAATTGGTCTGACTATGAGATAATAGATAATGTAACATCGAATGTCTTGGGGCCTATTTGTAATGGCAGGGTGATTGATCCAATCGTAGGGCAAGCAAAACCATTGTGCATTTTGATCCATGCATTAGGTTTATCATAAACATCTTGATAAAGATCATGTAGTACCAAAAATTCTTCCATGATCACATTCTCTCCACAGGAATGATCTATTAGTATCCCATTAGTGGGCTTGTCGTAGATTCAATTGGCTATGTAGAGAAGACCATCAGGGAGATTTTTGGGTATGTCTTGAGGTGAAAAAGTAATATCAAGATATTTTTTGGTTTGTCCCTTACGAGGGATAACATCTATCGTGCCTACCATTTCATCCATAGGCTTGACATGGGTCACATTTGGAAGAAGATTAGAATGTGAATCTTGTGTATCAACATTCATAACATCATTTTGTGGAGTTTCACTAGATTTGACAAATGAAATGTTATGTTTAGGCATAGGATTAGTGAAAAATTGTAAATTTTGGTTTGGGGGTGCAACAAAGTTATTGCCTTTATCATTAACACTAGAAATGAATAGACAACCCAAATCAATGAGGTCTTGAACAAGGTGCTTAAGACACTTACATTGTTCGGTGTCATGTCCATTTTGTCTATGAAAATAGCAATAATAATTGGAGTTAAAAGATGGAGGTAGAGGCTTATTAGGATCAGGTGCATGGACAAAAACTAAGGTAATCATATTTTGCTATTTAAGTTGGGTCATTGTTTTATGGAGAGTATCAGGTAAAGGTGTGAAGTTTTGTTTGGGATCTCCATAACTGAAAGGCACCATGGTCTTAACAAGTGCTATTTGATTATTGGCAGGTGGAGGGGATTGTCAAGGAGGGTTAAATTTCAAAAACCCTTTATTAGGTTTTCGAAATGGTTGAGAGTTGGTTTGGCTGGTAGCATCGGATTTCTCGATTCAACTAGAGGTGGATCGCATATCACAACTAGTAGTTGAATTGTGATAATCATAGAGAATTGTGCATAAATGCATGATGGAAGGAAATTTCATCATGGTGAGTTTGTCTTGAAGTTTTGTTAGCAATTTTTTAGTAAACATATTTTGGAGATGTGTATTGGGGATCTTGACATTATTTTGAGAATAAAGCAACTGATAGCGTGAGATAAAGTTTGTTATATTTTCATCATTGTTTTGATTACATCCCATCAAATCGGCCAAGGTCTTTTTAGGAGTCATGTGTACTTGGAAATGGTTGATAAAGGAATCAACAAGTTCATTGAATGAACGAATTGAATTTTTTGGTAAAGAAGAAAACCAATCCAAGGTAGTGTCTTTTAAGGTCCTAGGAAATAGTTTAGCTAACAATTTATCATCAAGAGAAAAATCACTACACAAAGCAGTGTAAGCATTAACATGGTTAGAAGGATCACCCTTCCCTTCATACTTCTCAAATCTAGGTATTTATATTCCTTGTGGCATCAGGTTTCGCCAGATTTCTAAGGACAATGGATTGTTGCGAACATAGTATGTGGGTGAACCATTCTAGTTTTGGTTAGTGGAAAAGATTTGTTGTTACATGGATGAAACAGTGTGGAAAATTTGTGTGATGAGAGGATCAGTATAAGTGGTGTTAGGTGGAAGAGAAAGTGGTGATGAGGTGAATGTAGTTGTAGGGCAAGTGAATGGAATGCTAATGGATGGTATGGTGGAAGAAGATAAAGCATGCAATTCCACAAAGGAGGTAGGAATACCAAGGGAAGGAGCCACATTGCTAACTGGTTGCATTTTAGTTGTGAAATTAGGGGAAGCATAGGTAGGAATGGAGGCTACCTTTGAGGAAGGAGGAGTTTGGGGTCCTCCTTGGCTAACGATAGGGGCGGGTGGTTGAGAGATCCTAGATGTGGAAGAGACATGTTTATGAGATATCTTAACTATTTTCTTCACAATTGTAGACACATAAAAATGGCCTAGACCCGCAAACCACATTCTTCTATATCATGTTTCATCTCAACATAATTAAAATATTTAATTATGTCCTATAGTCCAATGTCAACTATTAATTAAATAATTCTTAATTATTTGATTAATTCACGTTTGTTATTCCTCCTGGCTATTTAAATAAATAAATTACATTTATTATTTAAATACGTCGCTAATTGCTTATGTCACTCTATAATTAAATAAATTCCTAAATTTATTTAATTATTACTTCCTCATGATTATTTAAATAAATAAACTTTATTTATTTATTTAATACGTCATTAATTATTTATGTCTTCTCATAATTAAATAAATTCTTATTATTTATTTAATTATTATCCTCTCCAATTTTCTTTCTAATTTTAAATAAAATCATTTATTTAAAATTACCCACTTTCTAATTTTCCTCCACAATTGAATAATTTTAATTATTAAATTGTCTTATTGATTTTCTTTCTAAATTTAAATAAAAGCATTTTATTTAAATTAGCAACTTCCCTCTTTCCAAGTAAATAATTTTAAATTATTATTATATTATTGTCACATGAATTCATCATTTTGGAATTAATTTAAAATATTAATTTCAAAATAGCATTTCTCTCCACAAAGTAAGTTATTTCTAAAATAACTTGATTTTCTAAATATCTTCTTCTTGTTCAATCTTTATCTTTTGATTTTTACTAATTTCATCATAAGGTCACGTTTATTCTCCACCATTGATTTAATTTCTTAAATTAAATCTTGTCCACACATTTGGGGATCTTTACCCTAACCCTAATTGAGAGTTGTCACTTTGAATCTTAACCATTGATTCTAGGGCATTTCTCAATCCCTCATCTCGTATGTCCATCCAAAATTGCATTTTCTATAAAATGTCAATTTTGTCTTCATTTTGGGATCACTTGGATCTATCTCTAATTATTATCTCATAATCTCTTAATATTACATTTTAGATTATTATCTTCTTGCATACTTACTTATTTGTCATCTTAAGCTTCTTGCATTTTAGAGTTAAATTTCTTGTGCAACAAATATTTAAATCCTTCAAAGCTTTGTTAGGGCTAGACATTTGGAGTTTTCTCACACACATAATCTGAGGGCATTCATTAGACAATGGAGTTAGGAGGTGCAATGGAAATTAGTCATGGAGGAGAGAAATGGGTGATACTTTTTTAGTTTCTTCCATTTTTCATTTATTTCTCCTTTGCATTATATTGTTTGATGTTTCATTGACTTGCAGGTATTACTAATCCACTTTTAAATCTTGCAAGAAATTATCCATCATTACATTGGTGAACCCGACAATCTAACATGTTTTTGCAGGTTTTTGTATGGCCTCAGATTTTGTTTTGCAGGTACAGGAGTATGGAACGACACAACCGTAGGCCTACGCGATGCAAATGCTATATCACACCGCATTTGTGATCGCGAACGACACATACGCTCTATCATGACGCATACAAGATCCAAAACGATGCATTTGATGGGACGCGAAGTATTTGACAGCCCTCGCACCACATTCGCTCAAGCCGCAAATGACTGGTGGTATTGTTTTTTTAATTTTGTTTTTTGGATCAAACGCGACCACGACCAGTTTTTCTTTTTGATGGGATTAAAATAAACCAACCCTAGGATAGACATTTAATTCAGAATTTACCAATCCTAGGATAGAAAATTTAATTTGGAATTTATCAATCCTAGGATAGTCACCACATTTTACTTTTGTTTGGTTAAAATGAACCCCATGCTTTTGTGAAACAATATCTTCACTTAGAATCAAAAATTTTCATTTGGGTTTAAAACTAAATATTTGTCTACTGTGTTTGATTGGATAATAGGTATATGCTCTCCCCTTTACTGGGTGACCAAAAAACCAGACTTACCCATTTTTTCTTTATGCATTTTATTGCTTTTCTTAAATCCTTTAGAAGGCCTATCGTAGTGGGAAAAAGTACTCACCCTACGGGAACGACCTAAGTGGGAACAACCAAAGCCAGGTTTTTCAACCCACTATAATCAAAAGTGAATTTTGGGGAAACCCATATTCAACGGCAGTAGGCAAGATAACCATCCCCAAAGTCTTTGTTCTAAAGATTGGGAGGTCTCCTGAGGGATTTTATCTATTGCCACACTGAACGAAAACCCTTACTAAGAACCATAGTGTAGAAGCCAGCCATGTTAGTTTCTTGACATTATTTCAATCATGGTGCAAGGGGAGGGAAGAATCTCCCCCCAAGACACTCACCATATAATCACCATGGATTGTTTGCTCAGGGGATTCGATATCCACTTTCATCACCTTGAGTATGCACCTGGAAAAGACAAAAGCATGGGTGCCCTCTAGGGGGTGACACGACTATGTGAGTCGATGCGATTTTAAGATGTGGGCTGTGATTGCTATGATGAACTTTTGACTATTAAGAGTGAGTCTATTTCAATTGATTTTTTTAGTTTCTATGTGTTTGCCAATTATTTTCAAATAAACTTCAACAAACTGAACATCAACAATCTGGGTCCAAAACTTGTCAAATCGGCCAAACTGTTTTCATTTTTCCAAAATTTGCTTCATGCGACGCAATTGGTCTATCAAACTGCAATTGCCATATTTTGAGCCATAATCACTCTATTGGGTCGCATTTGCAACATCCTGAGTCACATTTGCTATAATGAGCCGCATTTTCCAGTATTAAACCGCAATCACCCTCTGTAACACTGTAGTCCACTATCATTCAACACATTTTCCTGATAAAATGCCGCATTTGAAATTTTGAACCGCAATTGCTTATGGTTGAGCTGCATTTTCTCTCTCAAACCACAATAGACCTGTCTAACTGCATTTGCAATCCCAAATGCCGCATTTGCCATTTTGCAGAACATCTACTAAGTCCTGCAACACATTTTCTATTGTCCAACGCATTTGCCATGTTGAAACACATATGTTGCTTATAGAGACACATTTGAACCTGCACCGCATTTAAAACATTAAGCGACGTATCTGCCTGGCTTTTGGAAAAAAATTATTTCTGTCATAAACCCAAGGCCAAACATTTGCAACCAAATTTTCCTGGCATCTTTTTCTAGCAACTTCTATCCAAAACCAGGAAAGCAACTTGTCCAAGTCATCCATCCCTACATCTTTAGTTTGCATTTAGCTTGCAATCCATCATCATCAACATAGGAAAAGTCTTAAGTCGTCATTTGCACACCTTTGGGATAGGCAAAATTTCCTTAGTTTATCAAACCTTTGTCTCAAAAGTAAGTTGTCATTGGACCAATTCAAAACAAATCAATCCTTAGTCATTGTCCTTTGGTGAGCTGCTTCCAACTTATAAGTCTAGTGTGGAAATCTCACCTTGTCATTGTGTCATCTTGTCCTTCAAACTAGTCCTTTGACAATCCAAATTGAGAAATTGGCCAAACTTTGAATGGTTAGAAAACCTTTTGCTAAAATTCTTTTGACATAAGACACTCATTTTAGGCACTCATTACCACTTTGCATTTGACATTTCATTTTTTCCTCATTATCACTTTGCATAGTCTTAGTCTCATTCCATCCACCATCATGTCTTCAGGTCATTATGACATGCTTGCTAGTCGAATTGAATGCCAATTCATTAGTAATGGTCAAGCACAATTGGCTAGGGACTTCAAAATGCTATACCTCTAATCCAAGTCCAAATTCACCTCAACCTCTAGTCCTCCATCCATATATTCATCTTACCAACAATCCATGAGTCCCAGTTTGCTATCCATCTACTATCAGGAGTCCCCTAACACCATCCATGACACTAAGTCACAACAAACTTTCATTACCCACCCTAACCTTGACAAGGGAAACCAACCATCCATCAATCCTAGTCCATCATACACTTATCCCTTCCAAGTCTCCACGTCATATCCTAATCCTCCATCCACATCATATCCTAGTCTTCCATTCATGTCATATCCTAGTCCTTCATCATATCCTAGTCCACCACCCATGTCATATCCTAATCCTCCATCCACGTCATATCCTAGTCTTCAATTCATGTCATATCCTAGTTCTTCATCATATCCTAGTCCACCACCCACGTCATATCCTAATCCTCCATCCACGAAAAATCCTTGTCATGCATTCATATCCTATTCTAGCCCATCATCCCTCAACCAAGTCCAAAACTCCATGTCCTACACTAGTCCAGCATACACCAATCCATTTCAAGACACTCCATTTGGTCATGAAAATATATCTAGTCATGGTCTCCAAAATCCCACCTTCTTACCTACACTTGAGGATACATATCAAGAGGAAAGTCCAAAGCACAACATTATAACATCATTGTCATGTCAAGATCAAAGTAGTCCATTCCATGACTCCATATTTACGTCCATTCAAGAATTCCTCCTAGACAATCATGGCATACCAAATACACCTATCTTTGGTCAAGAGTCCATCCAAAACCATGTCATTCAAGAGGAACCTATCCTCGATCAAGACCCTATTTTTTATCATGTCATTCCAATTGCGCCCATCTTTGATCAAGACAGTATCTTTGATCAAGAAGTCCAAAATGATCCACTCCTTGACCTCTATGCCATTCATGATGAAACACTTGAAGATGATTCCATCCAAAATTCAAGTATTGACACTCCCAAAAGTGAGACACTTGCCCCCATGGGACACATAGATGATCTACCACTAGAACAAGAGTCTTCTAGTATGGACATATTTTCAAATGATCAAGCTATAGCTGAATTCAGTGGGCTCTATGACAATAACCATGAAGACGGTTTTGACATAGACTTGGAAGCACCAACGAAATCATAGGAGTCTGACATGTCACTTAATCAGACTGAAGATATTAATCAAAAATCTGTCCAACATGCCAGTAAAGCTACAACATCCTATCAATTAGGATCATCTATCTTTTTCAGAGCAGGCTTTCTTATAGATGAGAAGATTTCAAGCATTAATTTCTCCAATAATGATGGGTTAGCATCTTGCTTCCAAAGTAACAAGTATCCCATCAGAAATAAGATTTTTCAAAAAATGCATTATCAGGGAAAAGGATTAGGACTACACAAGCAAGGAATCTTGGAACCCGTACAAACTCAGGCACATTACAGACATCAAGGTCTTGGCTATTCATCAGTCGGAAAATCAAATGATGTTAGTGGTCCCTCTTCATTGACTTGCAGGTGTTACTAATCCACTTTTAAATCTTGTAGGAAATTATCCATCATTACAGCAACACCTAAGCCATCATCATTGTCAAGCATATAGTGAATGTTTTCTATAGTGGGGATAGTAGTGTCGAAAATGTTCTCAAAGATGACTTGATGTTGAAGGTCTACTAAGTCAGCATGAATGTGAAATATATTTTCATGTGGGAAATCATCATGTTTAGGTTTAGTATTCATGTTTTATAAATGCAAAGAGTTACTAAGGGTAGTTTCCAAGCTTGGTGTACTAGTTGCAATACTAGGAGTGGAAGTTTGAGAGAACCCAAGATCTACGACAAGTGTATTGTCATGAGATGCCATGTGTCTTGAACTTTGTCTCACTAAAGTATCAACAATAGGACACCAAAAACTCATGCAGAGGTTTCTAAATGCAGGGTGGGTGTAAATGCAATGCAAACAAAGAACACTAAAATTCTTATAATTAAAATTCTAGAAAACAAAACAGAAATGCAAAAATTGCTCTAAGAATTCTAGAAATTATAGTGTAAAATATGTAGGTGGACTAAGTCACCCAGTGTGGCGAATTACTCCCAACAGTTATATTTTGGACACTTTTCAAAAAAATTGACTAGTTTTTATGATTTTTAATCTTTTCTGATGCAAATACAGAATGAAAATGCATTATTTTTTGTACTTTTTCAATGAGAATGTAATGAAAAATGCAAGCTAGCATGAAATTTTCACTAATGCATTTTTAAGAACCCTAGAATTTGAGAAAATACAAAACCCTAATGCAATGCAAGCTTTTTCCTAGGATGCAAATGAAAAATCAGAAGTGAAAAATAAGTGTTCTAAAGACGGGTTCACCAAAATGAACCACCAAAAATGAAATTTAGGGAAAGAGGATTCCCCAATGAGCCTCTAGGGTTTTTCACCTAGAAGCTAAGTGAGAAATGGCCTCTTATGTGCTAAGTATTATTGGTATTCATTCAAGATTATGGGTTTAGATAGGTGTGTTGTGTGTATTCCTAAGTGCTGCAAAGTAATGAAATGAACTAACTATGAAATGTAAACTAATAGAATGCAAATGTATTGAAGCCACTATGTAAAATGCCCTAAGAATGACCTAAAATGCATGCAAACTGAAACAAAATTAAAGGAGGCAAAAGTGGTGCACCTAGAAACTGAATGTTGATGAAGATGATCTCTGGAATCTTTCAGAATATGCTGAAAATGCTGACTAGGACACTTACGCCAGGTTGGAAGACTTAGTCCTTCTCTCGAGAAAATTTTCCAAAACAAGTTTCTTGAAAATGTGTATCTAGAAACACATAAACCACTTTTCATACTTGGTACCAGGACTAATTCACCAATGATGGCGATGTAGTCCACTTGGAGATTTTGAGAGTCTCGAGACTAGAATCTGTAGGTACCCACTTGTACTTTTATTTTTGACAGAGACCAGTGTATGAATCTTCAAAAAGTGAGGTCTGCAAGTTGTCTTCAAGCTCCTTTTATGGATTGTTGACTTAAAATTATGTGGATTGAATGATGCCACCTTTTAGCACCTAACCCTTTGACTAATCTGCATACAAACATGCAAAGCACACATGCAAAGAGGGGAAAAAGGTTAGGGTTAGAGAATAGGTTGGTAATCAAACCCTAAATGATGAAATAGAATGTAAAGGGAAATATGATTAAATAACATGCAAGTACAACAACTCACCAAGCCCTTGTTGAAGAAGTATGAAGATATGCAAGAACCAACTCTGATGGATGATGCTTGAAGTGCTTAGTGCTTGAATGCTTGACACTTTCTTGAGAAGATAGATTGTTTGATTGCTTGTGAAGGTGAAGATTGTAGGAGAGAGAGAGAGAGATAAAATGAGGAGACAAACCCTTATTTATACAAGTGATGCCCTAATTTCTCAAAAATAACACATCACAGGGTGACCTTAGGGTTTTGGAGATAAAATCCTACTAGAATTTTGATTTAATTTTGATTTTATGTCAAATGGGACTAAGTAACCCAAGGTGGTGACATAGTCCACTTGGACAATTTCAAGTGGTTGTCGAAAATTAAAAGGTGATTAATGATGTTTGTTGGGATTGTCTTCCAAAACACACCTAGGTAGGACCTATAAGTGCATCAAGGGGCCATTTTGTCATAAGAAAGGGTTAATTTAGTGATGAAAAGCCTAGGAAAGTGTGAGGGTTGGTTAAAAAACCTTACAACACTTTGGAATAAGGCTTGGAAGGAGGTTATTTAGATGAATTATTATAAAAAATTCCTAGAAAAGTGAGGAAATTTGTTACAAAACTTCACAACACTATTGTAAGACATCATTAGGTTTTTGTTGATTTGAAAGTGTTCAAGGCCTAATGTGAATGTGTTGGCCACATTACAACATTATTTCTAAGCCGAATCAGGCCAAAATCCATGAGAAAAGGCCCAAATGAGTGAAAAGTGTCAAGGCTACACTTTTTTTGTGACACAAAATATATACTTGTTTATGCCAAAATTCCCAAAATTACAACACTACAAGTTGACATCAGATCTAGGATAATAAAATCCCACAAAGAATTTGATTTTAAATAGGTCTTGGTTAAAGCGAGACTCATACGCCAGTTGGGGTATATGAGTCCCAATGTCTTAAATATAGGACACAAACTCCAAGAAGTGTTAAGTTCGAGGCAATGTTTAAAATAAGGCCCCAAGACCTAGGTGGAACCCATACACCCAAGGTGGCATATGAGTCCCAAACCACTAGATCTGGAATGTACATAACCTCAAAAATTGAATAATGATTTGTCATTTGTTAAATGCTCGGATTATCCTTAGAAATATGCATTAAATCGGGCTTGTGGATGCAAAATAGGACCAATTAAAGCATAAATAAGCCAAGTTTTAACAAGGAGGGCCCAAACAAGTGAAAATGTAAAGGGGATACATTTTTCTACACTAGAGTTTTGAAGGATTGACATTGTGTTGTTGTGAAGGGTTGATATTATGTTGTTAAGGGGTGGAATAAGCTAGAGGAACATCATTAGGATTATAGACCCATGGCATGTGTCAACCTTAGTTTCCACTTTGGTGTTGGTAGGTCCACTAGAGCTACTTGTATAGGTTTCCATTCTCTTTCTATGTTGAGATCTTGTAGTTGTCATAAACATTCACAATAGACCGTGATGGATGAAAGGTTTGAAATGAAGATGTAATGATATGATTGTTAATTTGGGTTTGGTTTTCAAAATGAATTTCAAAAGGGGATATGTTGGTAAACCTTTTGGACAAGGGAGATGTTTTTGATTGATGTTGGTTACTTTGGATTTTGGATAGTTGATGACAAAGCTTAATTTTGGATTTTGATACTCACCCCTAAGACAAGAGGATGAGTAGATTTTGGATTCTTAGATATGATGCTAAGATATGGCTTGAAGGATGATAATTTAATTTGATTGATATAGCTAGGTCTTAAGGTGTTGATAGAAAGATAGGTGAATATCACTACTTGAACTAGACTTGTGAGTACAAGTAAAGAAGGATGATAGTGATCTAGCAAGCCTAGAGGGATGATTATTTCCACTAAATTTGACAAGACCACAAGGTGATAGGTTGATTGGATCAAGAGACACTATCAAGATGATGGGTTGATAGGTTCCAATTGACTTGATGTCCAAAGGAAATTTTGATGTTTGACGAAGAATGATGAAAAAAGGATGGTCTAAAAGACTTTGATGTTGTCTAAGGCTATTGATAATGGTCTGGTGCTTCAATTTGATTGATGTTTTTCCAAAAGGCTATGATGGAAATCCCTAGGTAAATCAAGTTGAAGGATGATATGTTTGAAATATGAAGGTGAAAATGAATGTGTAAAGGTACAAGTCCATTGTGAAAGACATTTTGATAGCAGGACAAATGTTATGATAGTGTTTGAGATCAAAATTTTACAAGTTTGAGCAAGTTTTAGGACAAACAAATGTGGTAGAGTAAGAAAATGTGATAGGATGTTGAACAGACATGACAATACTCAAAATAAAACATGGAAAAGGGAGCAAAGGTGCCACTGTGTAGAAAAAATTATATCAAAAAGCAATACAATTAGAAGTGGAAAAGTGTATAAACATGGCAATATGTTGTGCAAAGGCAGGAATATGTTATGCAAATGTGACAAAGTATAAAAGAAGACATCGCTTGATGTGCAAATGTGACAAAGTATAAAAGAAGACATTGCTTGATGTGCAAATGTCACCTTTGTGTTAGGAAAACATGGTTTTGTGTTCTATTTCAATGTTTGGTGAATTTTTTTATAGTTTTGGGGTTGATGTTAAAGGTTTGATGTTTGATATGGTTTTTTCTAAAAAAATAAAGTGATAACACATGGCAGACAAAGTAGGAAAAACTTACTCCAATGGTAGTAGAACATTTAGCACAAGCTTTCTTCCACAAAGCTCACTAATGGTGTCACTATTTTAGCACAAAGAAGACATGTGAGTAAAGTACAACCTAGCTAGTGATAAAAGGTATGTTTTCCCCATAATAGGCTTACCACCTGAAGGTTAATCCATATCAAAGGAGTGGGTGAATAGGGTATGCCAAGGTCATGTACCACCTTTACACCTCTGGCCTTGAAAGAGTGTGAACTCTAGAAAGACACCTTACACCTCAATCAGGGATCAAACATGGTAAGTAAATTCTCATGATGATGCTATCACGATGCACTAGTACAACTTGATGTGATGGCCAAGAAGTCTCAAGCTTCTAAAAATAATGGCTCATAGTGACTTAGTGAACAATGGGCTTATTTGTAATAGCCTAAGATTGGGAGAGGCTCTCCTGATCTCATCATCATCTGGTCTCAGTGGACCAAGGATCCTACGACTTGGCTTTGAATGACACTAGCAAAACCACTTTGAGGTACAACTTTTTCTCCCCGGGCCTTTTATATAGCATGCCTAAACACACATTGAAGGGTTTCCCTAGGGTGATGAAATCCCTAGGCAAGCTCTTGCTACCAAAATAAAATAGTGATTTAGCTTAAGTGTACCAATATTTCAAATCACCTAGGATCAAACAAGGCGCAAGAGGAGATGATACATATATAACACACCTTTGGTGACTCAAAAAGACTACAAGATGAAGGTATTTCTTGTCACCCAAGATCACACAAAGCGCAAGGGGGGAGGATATGCACACTTTGACCTACCAAGCACAACAAATAAGTTCATTTTAGTGCACCAAAATTAAATGTTATCTTATCTAGTAAATAAAGACATAATATTTTTGGTTGATTTTCTCTTTGACAAGTGAGGCCACAAAACAAGTATGTTAGTAGTTTGGATAATTGTTCTTTGACTGTTTAAGTCCTACAAAATAAATAATGTTAGAAGTTTGCAAAATTTGTCTTCACCCAAAGTTTTTCTGCACAAACCAATTAGATGTCAATCATAGAAATAATAGACAAGACTAATTAGGGTTAGGGTTAGCAAAATCTAAAAACCAAAATGAATTAACAGAAACTAGAAAAGAAACAAAAACAATCAAACACAACATTGTTATACCTCAAACATGATAATCCTTTGGAGCACACATGTCATTGTCAACAAACATGACCCTCTTTTGATGCATATATGGACATATGTTGAGCAAACACAGACAGATGATGCAAAGACGACTTGATTCCTGCATAGAAAGAAAAAACTAGATTGAAAACCCTAAAACAAAAAAATCAAACATGGTTACCTAATCAAACATGACCATATTTTAGAGTGAATGCGGGGTTGCTACTATCAAATGCAACCCTATCATGCAATCATGATAGTCTTCAAGTGTAGACACAACTCTATTACTTGCATAAACAGAAAATCATCAAAAACTAGAGACCCAGAATGCACAAACACGACCCTTTGTTCAATTGTGCCCATATTTGAGAATGCAAATGTGTGCAACTATCTATCAAAGGTGCATAGATGAACAAACATGACCTCTATCAAAAGCAGACATACTCATAAAACATACAAATCATAAAAAACACAAGAATTATTAAATTTAGGGATGTGGATCCCACCAGGCATGTCAAGAATGTAAGAGGGTTAAGTGGAATCACATAAACAGATCAAAATTCTTTAATTAAGGTTAGAAATCCAAAGACCCAAAACATAAAATGATCAAAAAATCACTTACTTTGAGGTACAACTTTTTCTCCCCCCCTTTTAAATAAATGAAATCAAAGCACAAATGCAAATCTTACATCCCATTTGGAAGAGAAGCTTGTTTGATGGTGTTGGATTGCTCAAAACTTAGCTCCTTATGCTTGCAAAAGATCAATGAATGACCTAGATGATGGATGAAAGATGAAATGAATGCTCAATTACTCTCAAATTTTAGGTGGTGAATATAGAAGAATGAGGGTGATTTTATAGATTTTCATGATTTAGATGAAGGGTTTAGATTGGATCTCAATGCCCACAAAGAAGTGTTAAGATTACATCTTAACACTCACAAAGGAGAGTGAATCAAGGACGATGAGGGGATGAGATTAGTTGCAACTCCAAATATCTCCTCATTTGTAGGAAATTGGTTGAGATATTTGGGGATGAAAGGTGAAGATTTGATCTCAAAATGGAGGGTTAGAAATGCTTTCAAAACAAGAATTAGTCAAGATATTTTGAAAAAGAAAATTCCTTAGAAATATGCTTTGTGGAGGGAAATTATGAAAATTAAATAATTCAAAATTATTTAATTATGGAGGATGAAAAGATGCTCTTTTTGAAAAAGAATATTCCATTGAATGAGATGAGGGTTAAAGGTGTATTAATTATAAGAGATTAGAATAATATTAAATTAACCTAATCAAATAATTAAAAAATATTCAATTAAAATGATCAAGGGAATAATTAGTAATGTAATAATGAATTAATTAAATAATTCAAAATTATTTAATCAATAGAAGAAATTAAGATTAAATGATGTTAAAAGAGGATTATTAATGCAAATGATGATAAATGATGAAAATGAAATAACAGATAATGATAAAAAAAATACAATTTAAAGATGTGTGATACACGTTAGACATTTTTACATATCTACATTTTCATTCAATTATCAACCCAAATAACCATCTTTAATATTAAAAATATTCTATTCTATCCCTAAAATTGACCACTCACTATAAAAAAAAACATTAGAAAAGAGAAAAAGAAAAAAGGGCAATTGTTTAGGTCAAAGTGGGATAGTCAAATGCTTTCGAATTAAAACCACTTGATGTAGTTGAACAGAGACGCGTAATTACGGGATTACATGATGGCGAATCATGATGATAGTCAAGCACGTTATTCCCATTGACCCAAGACACGTGTTGACATGATATCACCTTTCGAACATCCAACTGTGGCCGTCGTCACAAATTCTAATACACTTGGCAAACGCAGTGAAGTTGATGAAGATACAGTCATAGCATAAGCATAATTTACAAAGCATATTCTACTTGACAACGAAGGAATTTATATATTTCAACTGTTCTTTGGCCGCTAAACAATGTGTAGTAAAGATCTTGACCACCTTAACAGTAGTTTTCCTGCACAAAAGCTGTTGGCCACTATTTTACAGCTTAAGAACTCCACTTCACAAGTAATTGATTGTAGCTAAACAACCAAGTTTCCACATCAACAAAAAAGAAAAATCCAAAACATGACGTGCAATGAAATTCCATGATTGAAGTGGAGCCTCTGTCTCATGAAACTTTTACGGTTTCACGTTACAATCATCCAATAAAGTCTCTAAACATATTCATAAAACCATTCGATTTGCTATCTCTTTTTAATCAGTTTATGAAATGTGTTTCATCCATATGGGAAGTTTTACTGTACAGTACTGGTTTTCCATAGTGTGAAAGGGGCTTATAAGTTTTGATTCGACTCCCATTGAAGACTGTTCTATTACTCTCAAAATTTGTTAACTGTTGAAGTATAAAATAAAACAGAAGTCCCATCATGGACCACCTTACAATTAAACTACATAATTGCCTAGTTTTTTCAATAAAACAGATGTACGGTAAAGTAGTCAATCTTCAAAACAGCCCTCACTCAAATATATTTTGTGAGAAGTGCATCACTAGTGTACTGATTTTAGATTTGTTTTGGCTTTTTTTCTCTAATATAATAGTCTAGTTGTTAAACAATATATATATATTTTTTTTTCAAGAGAAACATTTCTTTGAACTTAGAATTTGAAATTGAGATACATTCAACAATTACACTCTTTCTCTATATATACCTTCAATATATTATATGGGTGATTCCACAATAGTGATTTCCAATTTTTGGTTAAATTGGACACTGAAATTATTATTTTTAACTAAATTTTCATATTCGGGCACTTATAGCGGCTAAACCATGAGGAATTTGAAGATGATGCAAACTATAGTCTCATCACATTTTGTCTTTAGATTCTAAAAAAAAAAATTTCAAATTTTTTGGAATCAAATTGCACTTTTTTTTCCATATCCCACGAAAACTGATTTTTTTCAGGAAACAACATTTTTAAAAAGTGACGCTCACCGTATACAACATAATTTTTTTTGTATGAAAGATAAAATTCTAATTTTTTCAAATTTAGATATGTAATTATGATATCTTGCACTTTCATTTGGTCTCATAGTTTTTTATTGAATATTTTTTCCTTAATCAAATTTCAAAGTCAAACCAATTGCAATTCAGACATAAACAGATTGTATACAACATAACTTTTTCTGTATGTATTGAAATTCAATTTTATTTTTTTTAATAGATCAAGGACATCAATACCCAACCCGAACGTATTTTTTAAAATTTTATTTTGATAATCTGCTATTTTTTCACATGTGCAGAACAAAGAGCTTGATTTTTAGTGAAAAACCTATGTTTAATAAAACTAAAAAAACACATACATAATAAAACCAAAACATATTAAAATTATATTCGTTGGATAGCTCGTTCTAAGGACTACCTGATTATACTTGGATTTGTGGAGATTTCTCCATTTTCATCCTCAACCCGAGCTCCGAAGTGCCAATTTTGTTTTTTTTTTTGTGTCTGAGATGGGGGATGAGGGATAAGAGGGTTCGTTCAAACCCGTTTCCTATGCATTGTTTTGGTTTTTTTGGCAGCCAAGATTCAAAGGGGTTCGGTCGAACCCTGGTTTGAGCAAACCCCTTTTTGGTTCGGTCGAACCAATAGGTTCGTACGAACCCCTAATATCACTTTTTTTGCCTTGGGGTCATTTTTTGTGAGTTTTCCTTCCTCACTTGAATTGTAAACCACTATTGTGGCTTCACCCATATAGCTACTTC
The DNA here is from genome assembly GCA_007115665.2 of Sequoiadendron giganteum. Classification (NCBI taxonomy): domain Eukaryota; kingdom Viridiplantae; phylum Streptophyta; class Pinopsida; order Cupressales; family Cupressaceae; genus Sequoiadendron; species Sequoiadendron giganteum. Next base: position 245,895,781 of record CM021101.1, on the reverse strand, counting down.
TAATGGATTTCATTAAGAGTCAAACATGTTCATACCATATGTAAACATAAGGGAAAACAAAAATTAGAAAGGGTCTCATGCAAAAAGAGCATACATAACAATTAAGACAATATATTGATCTAAGGAAACATTAGAAATGAGAAAAAATTAGCAAGAGTGATCTTCATGCTTCTCATTTCACTATCACAATCCACTTATAAATGTATACATAGCCTCATAGGATACAAAAGGCTATGAAAATATATCCGTATCTCCGCAATGCCTAAATTATACCTTTGTCTTCAAGAAACCCCTATTCTATTATTTTCACTTGGAAAATGCATGTGAAAATGAAGGATACAATGAGAGTGAACCTTTTAACCACATTTACAATGAACTTATACATTTGTTAAAACTTGTTAATTTTAGAGAAAGGAAGATCAAATATTGAAATGAAAGGAAGCAAGGTACATAGAAACAATTCCTACACTAATATTCTAAGGAGAGTGTTGTGCAAATATCAATATTTTAACAATTATAGAAAGTAGTAACACATTTAGAAAAAAAAACAATAAATACTATAGCACAAGTGTACATGGGGAAAACCCTTTTGGAAGAAAAACCCTACAATCCAATAAAACTCAATATATTATTCAATAATTCATGACTACAATACACTTGTAGATTAAGAATTCACAAAAATTTCACAAACCAAAGATCTATAGGAATTCTTAAAACTTAAATAGTACCTACAAAACTATACACACAACTTTCATCTCAAGCACCTAGTATATAGGAGATGCAAAACCTGAAACCATCAAATGTTAATTAAAAATCTATGAGTTTAAACCACCCAAATGTGGTGCCTAGATTATTCCCTAATCAAATATTACTTATGATGTGTCATAATACACATCATAGGTTGGTCAATAGGTGTAACTCCTCTGTATAGTTCTTTTATGTATCTAACCAATTTTTACATTTCCTACACAAACTTTCCAAGATCATAACTTTTGAATTAATGATCCAATTGGGTAATTTTATTACAATTGAAGTACTTGAAGAGATCTACACAATGAAGACCCCTATATGTGATGTCAAGAAATCAATCATTTTTATTTTCGCCAAAAAGTAAGCCTATAACCTAAAATTTGAGTTTTTTCATAAATTATACCCAAAAACTACACCTTTTGTAATATTAACGTTAGGAGCAATATTGAGACACCTTTCCCAACATGTAAAAGTAAACTAAAACAACAAAAAACCTTCACATTCTATGTTTTTCCTCATTTATTATGATTTTATTGCTTTACTAGGTGTCATTTTTAAAATTACCCTTTAACCAAGATTAAATTGTAAGGAATAATTTAAATTACCCTATAATATGTATTTTTAAATGAATCATATTCATTTTCTTCATTAAAGCATAAGGAAATAAATACTATAGTACATGAGATATTCTACTTAGTAAATAATAGCATAGCTAAGTTTTGTTGGAGTTGATAGTGAACTCCCACGACTCTAGAGATCCTTTGTAACCAAAAATCCTATAAAAAATGAGAGAACAAAGCAATAATTATGCTATGCAACCTTGAGAGAGATTGATCCAAAAAGGCAATTGATATGTGCAATGTATTAATCTGAATACTTGGATGAATAATTACAATGAATGTGCATGCTTATAAAATCATAAAAAAGAAAGCCCTAGATGAGGATTGCATTAGATTGTGACAAGTTTCTAATCTCATGCAATGAGACAATTTGACCTATATTTAGCTCAATCTAATTAATAAAAAAATACTCCTAAGTTTATCCTAACTGAATAAAGTAATAAGGGACTTAATAATTAATTAATGATCAATTATTTATCAAGTGATTTTCTAATTACTCTAACACCCCCCTTAAGATCAACTTAGGGAGAAGCTATAAAACTCTAATGTAGAATGTAACGGTGGAAGGACAAATCAACAACATAAGAGCATCACATAATAGAGGATTTATGTGAAGAAAATTTTGTAGAAAAAACTCCACCAAGAAGAGAGGCCAAGTATGTATTATCTTTAAACAAATGAGATTACAATACATTCACTCTAATTCTCCTCTTTTCCTCCAACATGGAAACACATGTGTACCTATGAACAAACTCTAATTATGCCTCAACCTATTCTTGTTCCTGTAAAGTAATGCTACATTCAACTATTCCTCATAATTTCTACATCCAAGGAATATATTTTATGGACTTGTGAAGACATCTTAAGCCCCAAACATGGTTCTCAAAGATGACCCTTCATTCCAAATGTCTCCAACCCTTGGATTGCCTCCTCTAAATGCAAAAGGACACTGGTTTTGGCTCCAATATTTTCCCTCCAACTTGAGCACCGAAACTTGGAAATTAAACATTATATTAAATGCAATAGATGATGGAATACAAAGAGACACATGTTGCCTCTTTCCAAGCACCCACTTGGAGAATACTAATAGTCACTCATTCATCTTTTTCATTATCCTTTATAATCCCACTTTAGGAGTTCACATGTGGGGAAATTAATATCAAATATTTATTTCCACAAATCACATTTTTAGCACTGTTAGTGGAACCCATTGCCCATTATGAATGTAATACAAATAATGGTGATAGTAAATATTACAAAATATTTTCCCAATACACTCTAAAAGTTCCTAGGAACACTTTTCAAAGATATGGGAACCATGTAATGATATATGATTTACAAGGTAGATGACACCTTAATCCTAACACAAGTGACTATCTCCTAACATGGTTGGGTGGACCTAAGGGTACCGCATGGTTGGGTAGCATGGAACTACTATTGGGAAATCAAATATCTTGGAAGCCTTAGTTATTTCAAGTGGTGTGTAAGTTGGATTTATCTACTCCTTAACTCAATTTCCTATTTTTTTTCAAATCATGAAAATATATATAAAAATATTTGACTCCTCTCATGTAATTGTGAAGAATAATTATTTTACTTTTTATTCAATGGATTGTGAACCTCTAACTTGTAATTATAATATGAACTTATTTTAACCTTTACAATAAGGATATGTATGACCTTTGTAATTATTGTATAGTTGCACCTATATATAAGATGATATATAAGATGAGGCAAGCTATATACATTTTGTGTAATAATTAAGCATGTCTTATATTGACTTCATGTGATTTTACTACTTATAACTATTGTGACTCTATTCAATAACTCGTGGAACATGTGTACGGTTGTAGAACACAACTGTAAAACTCACATTTGTGAAGACTTTCTAGGAAATGTGATGTCGAAACTAATGAGAAGATTAAATTAGAAATAAAACATTTATATTTCTGACAAATCAGAATAACCACAATATCACGTGGCATCAATTTTTCTGTAAACACCCGTATAGTAAAAAATAGGGTACAACGCTATCAGACCCTCCCCACGCGAAATTTTCTTTTTTTTATTTTCTGCTGTTAGTATTAAATTCACACTGCCTCTAAATTCCATATTGGAAATAGTAGTTGTAAGATTATCATTAGCTAATACTGTGGAGCCCATAATTGATTGATTGACGTAAAAAATGGGCTAACACAGTTTATTGAAATCTGGGGCAGAGTGGAACTGCGTGTGGAAATAGACCGCCTTTGGCCCATATTTTCCAGCTTTTAACGGTATTTTACTGTGAAATTTCTAAGTTGACTGACCATTATTACTGTCCCTTAATTTGGATAGTTGTAGTTTTGACAGGTGTAATCTGCATACCAGACTAAAATTTAATGGCAAAGACCTTTCAATAATGATATATCAAAACTGTAAAAATAATTATAAATAGTTTTTACGCAGGAAAAAGTTGACAATGATTTAAAACGTTTGTTTTAGAGGGAAATATGGTCTCGTATTTGATGCCTTACTTTTATTATTTTAAGCTGGAAGATAAGTTTAACACTCCATTAAGTTTGGATAAGATAAGACCTAAAATAATAATATACTAAAATTCTCTTGCAGCAATTATTCATGAACTAAGTGCAATGTAACGGTTTATGCAAATAGAATTTAATTATATAGTGATTTAGAATTTTCAAGAAAACGAGTTTTTGAAAAACAATAAAAAGTAAAAAATACAGTTTATTAATATATATATATATTTTTTGTTTTCATTATAAGAATAATTAGATGTTTTGTTTAACTATTATTCAAAGATGAGAAGATTTGAATTGTAATCTTCTTACTTTTGACTAATTAAAAGATTGAATAATTTAATTCATTGAGTTCAATTAATACAGATAAATTTATTCTTCATTATCCACAAAAGTTCAAATCCCACAAATAAAAGTTTACTGCAATTTAAGAGAACCAGATATAGTCAATTGTGGAACCCACGACTGCACCTCCAATTTTTTTCACTCGAGTTTATCAACTCGTAGGTTGGTTTATTTTTTACCACGTTTACTGGGCAGTAAAGGATGAACACTAATCTGAAACCAGTGGCTGCAGATTTAGAGATAGTAAGTGACGTATCTTCAGCTCAGCTTTATCCTTGGAAGTCAGTATTAAATATTTTCAAAGTAGCAGTTTTGCATGTTACATTTTTCTGAGATGGGTATCAAAGTAGGTGGTGAGGATTTCTTTGTAGGTGATTATTGGCACCTACCCAAATACGATAGAAGTTTATAAGTATAAACAATAAAATGAATTCCAATGAGAGTACAGCTTGACTACGAATGATGATAATTTGATTTGATGGCACCTCGTGATCGACGAAGGAGATGTATAGTCGTTTACTGTCAGCATATTTAGTTCCCATTATATGGCTTGTTGCGTTAAGATAAAGTTGTGTAGGTGCCTGATGATCAGTGGCTGCTGTATCATGATATGTATATCTGCCACGTACACTATTTTAGGCTTTGACAGAAACTTCAACGTTCTATATGACAACAATTCATCCGTATAACATGCATTTGAAACAATACAATGGGCCTACGTTCACATTGGATCGCTACAGGCCAAGATTTGCATTTGAAATTTTGAAAACCTATGGGTGTATGAGCCAAAATCTAAAGTAGCTTCTGCCCAGAAATGCGGTCAAGTATTCCAAACAATCAGTTATTTGACAATTCCGTGATTCTCAGAAACACTTTGAGATTTTTTTGTGGAACTGGCATCCTTGACAATTATTCGTAGTTCCATGTCTCAATCGTAGAGTTTTTCAGGTCTTAACTTATGAACAGGTCAAAGACATAGAGTATATGGTTTGGCGCCACAAGTGCTTGCTTTGAGGCTTTGTATCCCATTAGCCGCTATTTGTATAGGGCCTAGGAAAAGGTACAAATAAGACAGCTAATGATGGTGAAACGCTAGCTTTAGTCACAATCCGCTACTTCCAAAAATCCATAAAAACTCCACACCTAACTTCGACTTTAGAATTGGAAAATAAAGCCTAAACACATGGCTTTAGAACAGATCGTTCCTCTATATTAGGGACGTCAATTCGGTGGGATAATCTAACAAGATTAGGGGAGAGGAAAATGAGTGATTTTATTGATTGTGAGGTGTTTAAAGGAAAAGTTTGGAAAATGAAGCCTCTTACTTTTAGCTTAGCAGACTTCCGTATCCCTTGTCTACTCCCTGATATTCTCCTCTACAGCCATATGGGCATTATATTGTACGTTTTTTGTTTTTGGCTCGACAGAACTTTGCTGGTTTGGTCCTGTGTTGTGAGCTTTTTTATCCCTATTTACCTTCCAGACACTATAAAAATATGTGAAAAATCAACTAAATATAGAGTTTATTCTTAATTAGATTAATTGTTTTTAGAGTTTTATATCAAATTTACATAATCATTTAGCTACTTTCAATATAGAAACAGAAATCTTCGGTTGAAAGTCAAGGACTCATATTTATCTATTCCATTAAAGTTGCCTAATACACAATCCCCACTTTGATTGAAAGTCAAGGACTGATAAATATCTATTCCATTAAAGTTGTCCAATACACAACCCTCACTTTGTACCTTATAGTAGTAGAGTCTTGTACTCAACAAGACTTGATCCTTTCTAAGTTCATTTAGAACCATTCAACTTCACCAATAAACCAAAAGCCTATTAACATTTTCTATTTATTTTCATTGGAATATCGATTAAAACAAACTTAGGTAACTTAAAAATCACGTTTGAGAAATATTTGTACTAAATAGATTCAATTATTTTGAGTATTGTAATTATTCAACTAGTATTGATATCTTAAATACATCTATCTACAAATATTTGTGCTAAATAGATTCAATTATTTTGAGTATTGTAATTATTCAACTAGTATTGATATCTTAAATACATATATCTACAAAATGTGCAGAGGTATCAATTTGGAGCTATTATATTTACTTCAAAGATTTTAATTTACTTTAGAATTTTTTTATTCACTACATACATAGAGACATAAATTTTATTTGTTGCTTATTTTAAAAAATATTATATTTATTATTAAATATTAATAATTTGATATGTAAATGGTTGTTAGGTCTGAGATAAAAGGTAAGAATTTTTGTTAACACACTCATGTCATTACACTCCATCTATTGTTGCCATCTAGAATGCCTCTTGACATTAATAAAATAAATTATTATAAAGATAATTTAATATATTGTAAAGTGACAAAATATTATTTAAGATTACCCTAGACCAATTAAATAAATGTAATTAATTAAGTATAAACTAGTTTAGATTATTAATGATGATAGTGATATTATGATAATTTATAATAATTAAATATGACAATGTAAATAGAAACAATGGTGCTTAGCTATTTGATCAAAGAATGCACAAACTATATTGTAGCTTTAATTTTAATGTGCCTTAGTATTTAAAATAAGTAATAATAGTTTGGTAATACAAATGATGTGCAAATGATTCTTGATACTTTGGTATCAAAATGAATATATTGATACCTCCCCCAAGAATTGACCTTGTATTTGTAGGATACAAGGAATTGTAGGAGAGGACTTCTTGAATTAGTACATAAAAAGTAAATTTAATCTTAAAATCATGTAAGCACATAATTATTTAAGCATATATAACAATGATCTTGTAAATATTCTTTGTGTAAAATAATGGAAATGTCTCAAAAGATAAGAATGGTAAGCACATGGGATAGAGATGGTATCAAAAAATAATAATGTTGCCACCAACATGAGAAAAGAATGGTGATACAACCCTTACTGGCTAATAACTCTCCTATAAGTACATAAGCAATTATGGAATAAAGTTGGAAAAAGGCATGAGGATGCAACAAGGACATGAAGCCAAAAAAAAGGTATGAAGCCATGACAAAGGAATGAAAGTACAATAAGGGCATGAATGGACATGATAATTTCTTGAAAATTTACAACAAAGGTATGGAGCTAGAACTATGCCATAACCTCCAAGTCAGTGAAAAAGGAAACAAAATTTGTAAAGGGGAAAGTGTGATTCTCCTCAAATATAAAAAATATGTCCTACTTTTTGGCCAAAGTGGGATATTGAAATCAATATTTCTTACCAAATTTTCACTTACTGACACCTATACCCAATAAAGTGTTAAGAATTTGAAAATGATTTGAACTAGTGATTTTTGAGATTTTGTCTGTAGATTATAAATATATATATTTTTTAAAATTAAGAAATACTTTATGAGTTTTTTTATCTAAATTTTAATAAAGTATTTTAATAGTTAATAATATCTTTAAAAAGTGATGTTACTTTGGTAAAGAATAACTTTAATTGTAGAAAGGATAAAATTATAAATTTTAAACAAAGATTCATAACACCAATATTTAGTGCACATATATTTTTTCATAATTTTTTATTGCATAATTATTTTTTAACTTCTTGAAGTGAGATTAACTATAATTTAGACATAGATTACTTTGATAACACATAATTTTTAAAATAAATACCTAGTGCACTAATATTATTTAGAATATGTTTTTCTCCACATGTGTGAAATGGAGACCTTGATGTTCAATGAAAAACCTATGTTCACAAGAAATAAAAGATAAATATTATAATAAAATTAAATATATTCAAAATTATACTTTTTGGAAAATTTACAATAAGGGCTACATACTTACAATATGGATCTTCTAAATGATTTCATTTGATTCATCAAAAGGTGAAGTAAAAGTGTTTTTTTGTCAACATTTTGATAGGTGTAGAGGAGACTCTATTAAGGATTTGATTTAAGATTAGGGTAGTTTTATCCAAGGGGTTTGATCTAACCCTCTTCAATTAAAACCCTTTAGATTGAACCCCTAAAGACTTAAATAATTAAAATTTCTAAGAAATATGTGATTTTAGGAAAATATTAGGAGGTCTTAGAAGTGTGATACACTATTGTAGCACCACCAAATGATGCCCAACATGTGTAAATATACATTAATTATGACTAAAATATAAAGGAGCAATGCATGAAACTTCCCAATGCATCTCAAAAGATGTATCAATGTAAGCTCATGATCAATCTATACTAATGGAATACCATAGCCCTTAATATCTCAATAAAAATTATGTGATGAGTGATAATGTGAACCATGTTGAAAGATGTGTGTGAAAGAATATGTTGATAGGATATGAGTGTGAATTCATATCTTTATCTATAAAAAATATGTTCCATGGTCCAATAAAGATAAAGAAATAAATACACATGGAATATTGCATAAATGACAAAATCAAGGATAGTATGGAACATGCATGGATAAGAATCATAAATGAATGTGGTCCTCTAATTATGTCATAGGTCAAAAAGTGTCATTGATGTAAGAAAAGGGCTATAATTAATGTCATATGCATCAAAAACAAGCCCAAGCATGCACAAGTCATGCACCAATATAAATAATATGTGTTATTATGATATGATCACATTGGTTTGAAAATATGGGTCATAGGATGAATGGTTTATAATATGTAAAATTTTACTTGAAGCTATATAAGGATGGATAAATAGTAAAATATTATTTTCATTTGCATATTCACCCTTATGAAACTAATACATTTAAAGCTCCAACATATTCTTACATTATATAATGATGGTGGTTTTGATGGAATAATGTACTAACCAAGGATGACCATGCATGATCTCATATTGAGTGAGGAATGACTAGGGTATGTGCAGGATCATGATGGGCCAAAAAGTGGCGATATCTAAGTGATATGATGATCCATGTGGCTGACGACTTTTTTTTTACCCAAAATTGATGAAACGAAAAGGGTTTTGAAAGGAGATTCTTAGATTTCCACCAATATAAATTATGCTTTAATTTGAATTTAATAAATAATTATTATTCATTTTCTATTTGAATTACAACTAAAGTCCTAATTGATAGGCTGATTGAAAAATATCTATAACTTTCAAACGGTATCACATTTTTTGAATTCGAAACATGTGTTCACATTCTATGCTTCGCATACTATAGGATTAAAAAAAAAAAATCATGAATTTTTGACCAAGTTAAGGTGGTTAGACATACGAGTTTTTATATTTTTTTAAATTTGTAATTAAAAAATCATAATTAATTATTACTTGGAAAAAAATTACAAAAAAATATGCATCACATCGGGACATGAGTTCTCTACTTATATCTAAAATATTATAAAAAATATTATCATTTTATTGTGGGTAGTGTGGTCAGACATACACCTACTTCTTATTTTTTCCCTGAAATTTAAGTACTACTACATTGAAATTTTAAATTTTCACCAAATAGATTTTAAAAAGAAAAAAAAAAACCTAGTAGTTTAGAAACTACATTCAATTTTCTACATATTCTATTCTTACATATTTTTGAAATAATATAGATAACTTATTCAAATTTTTATGTCAAGTTGCCTAACTCTGATTTTCTAATCCATGATGATCTTGCACATACTCACTATCAACACAAAACAACACCCCAAAACCTTAACTTTATCAAAAATTTGAATGTTTTGATATTGTTGAGTTTTGTACTTCTTTAAATAATATGCAATTTTATTGATTTTTTAGGGACCCAAAAAATTATATTAGATGGTGTAAAATTTTCTCATGGAGTAGTCCCTAGGTCATAAAATTATCCTATAGATATACCCACAAAATTATCCCTAACTAGTATATTAAAAATTTAGCTTAAATGATTTATCATTTTATTTAGATTTTAGCATTGAGTATTATCTAATATGTTTCTTTCCTTTTCTAAATATATATATGAAGATATTTATTCACAAGAATCTATAGAAACTCTAGGTCCAATTAGTCTACATATATTTTCCATCTTGTTCAGGATGATGTATAATAGGCACTCCTATTGGCAGTAGGAATTCTTAGACATATGGTTTTGCTACCCAAATTATACTATGACACATGCATGCTTATTGCAACATGTCCATTGAGTGATTGGACTTAGGCACCACCATATTTAAACTTTTGATATGTGAGATGGTAGTGAGAGTCAAGGATGTGGGAGGATACTATATATTGCTAATAGAGGGTAGAGAATAGAGGATTGAAACACAACCCTACAAGAGAATTATGAGCTATATTAGTGGTGCACAGGTTAAATGGGCTATCAAAAAGGTTTTGTATCATTCATTGAGATCATAATGGGTACAACATACCAAGGGTACAAATGGATACTATTAATTATTGGTCTCTTTATTCTTCTAAATGGATAGATTTCTCATATAGACTATGGTTTTATAAAATTGTATTGAGGGGTTGAGAAGTAATTATAATGTTTGCATGTAGTTATTGTTTCCTCAATTATCTCTATGAGAATATATGCATATCTACTGATGAGGAAACCATGTCTTTGTAAGGGGAATATTTAATTATTTTTTATTCTACAAGTTTCTATTATAGGTCATATGCCCCTAGGGCTACCATTAGCCATAGTAGGTCCATAAGTAGCATTGAAGACCCAATGTGACACCATTAATGTAGGTATATGGAGAGAGGGGAGGACCCTCAAAGAATAGAGGTAGGATTTAAACATATTAAATCCCATAGAAATCCCTTAGATTTCATACAAAAAATTCTCCATGGATGTAGACAATAGATTTAACTAGGTCATATTAGGTGGTCTAGGCGGGTATATGATAGGTGTGTCATAGTAATGTATTTATTTAACTATGAGCTACACTAGTTTGGATACGATAGATGATGCCTTTAGACTGTTACTATATAGAAGACATCATATACATCATAATTATTTCTAGGGAAGGGTGAGCTCTCCATCCATGTAGTAGATATACATTAATGATCTTGATGATAAAACCCCATACTGTAAACACTAGACATAATGATGTAGCTTGGATCTCACCCAACAATGATAAATGGTTGGATAGATGGGATCACCCTCATTGTATCCTCTTAATGCACTTACCACTACACTTATTAGAGGAGAATATAATTCATAAGGTATTATAGACATTTCCCCTACACTAGGTACTCATTTGTGCTAACTAGCAAGTTAGAGAACTAGGCATATTAATTATGTGGTTGCATTTGAAATTATATCTTATTTCTACCATCTATCCAGTTATGTGGCTAATAAAATAATTTTATTCAAGGAGCATATATCCAAGTTATAGGCTCTCATCTCTCTTATGACAAGCATTTGAACTAAGGTATACTAGTCATCTCAATAGAGTAGATAGTATGAGATCCTACAAACACTATAAATTTTGCACCATATTTCAACCTTGTGAGTTAGATTATGATTTCCTATAAATGTGTCTCTATGAAGATTGCATCAATGTCATAGGAGTGAGATACAATAGATTTGGAGAGAGATGTATCTAAGAGTAATTAATAAAGGCTCTATTTAGACCTAGATCAAGAGAGAGATAAGGTTGAGTGAGAGGCCACAAAGTTTGATACATGTGTAGAGACATATTTATACACCATTAAATGATACTTTTATTTCTTATTTTATGGGTTAGTTTGAGAGTGCACTTGACACCATCCAAGCATAGTAAACAACTCTTAGATCACTACACAAGGTGGTTAATCATTTATGTAGAATGAACATAGTGTTGTAAGAAACTATAGATCATCAACACATTCTAACGAGGACCCATGGTAATGGTTGAAGTGATGCAAACAAAGGATTATCAAGAATACCTCCCCTTAAACATAGCCTCAATTTCATTTGCTCACGTAATTTTTTTTATTTTTACATTTGATAAACATATGAATATTTTATGATTTTATACAATGAGAAATTGTATATTTATGATTCTATATTTTTGACTATTATGTTGTCATGTGGTTTAATTTATGTTATGTGTTTAGATTTTTTATTATATGCACATGTTATAATATTTATATAATTTTTAGGGATCATATATATGCACGCATATACATAAAATGTATCATAAATAATATCACACATTCTCCCAAATGTAATTGAAATGAAACACAATGATGGTATGGAACCCTAACATGATAAATTGATCAATGACCTAAAAGGAGCCTCATAATCAATATCACACATAATAAAAGAAAAATAAACCTCATTAAGGTTAGGATGAATACCAGTGTGAGGTTATTTTCCTTTTTTCTCAACACTCTTCTAACCATTTAGTCATGTCCTTAAAGCTTGATTGGTTATTCCATGATGTATTCTATTTTTGCTTGGTTGAATAGATCATCTATAACATTTTTTTTCTTTCCAAGTCATGTCCCTCTATATCTAGTATTTTTCATAGGTTTTTATCTAAGAACATAAATATTTTTAAGGAATGTCTTAGGAGGGGATGGTGGTAATGTAGAATATGTATCAATTTTAGGACCATTTTCACACAAAATGTCTCCTTTGCATCTTTATATGCCTTGTGTTTTTTGCTATATATAGAGGGATCCATATATAAAGATCAAATTCCATAAACCTTAGGATCCATATATATTGAAACCACATGGTGTAAAATCTAATGAACCCCAATCATCACCATCTAAAGTGTTGGAAATATTTGATAAAGATTCATTTTGTGTATTGCAATTATTAAATGACCAATTTGAGTGCACTTGTTATATGGTTTGAGATTGAGACATAAGTGACAAATTTTTCATCATGCCAATATTTGACACATTATTACAAAGTACGAGAAACCTCTCTCACAGCATGCAATCATGGGCATTCAAGAAGGATATCATAATTCAAATTTCTAGACATCATATATTTACAATATTATATTTAATTTAAAATATTTTGATAGTGCATTAGTTCTTGTCTTATAAGTATCTTATTTAAATAAAGTGCTTTATTCATCTAGAAGACTTCAAGATATGTAGTGTCTAAGCCTGTTTTCCTTTTTCTTGATGAATTTGATTTTTTTTAATAAAAAATAGGATTTTATGGTTTTTAAAGGTTGAGTGTAAATAATGAATATGTTCTAATAATGACCTTGTTAAAAATGAGTTCCAATTTTTGTCATGAATTTGTACTTTTTTCTAAACATTTATTTTGGTCTCTTATATTTTATAGATTTAATGTAAATAATGAGTATGTTTTGCATATGATTTGACTTTTTTCCTTAAAAAAAATATTTGATTTATAATATATATTAAAGGTTGAATATAAATAATAGGTATTTTATAAAAATGACGTTAAAAATGAGATCCAATTTTCATCATAAATTGATTTAATTTGTTTTCTAAACATTTATTTTGTTCTCATATATGTTTTATGTTGAATGTAAATGATAAGTATGTTTTAAATATGATTTGACTCTTTTATCTTAAAACATTATCTTGATTTATATATTTTAAAGATTGCATGTAAATAAAAATACATTCTTATATCAATTTGATAAAAAAACAAATTCCAAAATTTGACTTTTTAATTAATTACTACATCTATTATCATAATATATTTCTTCTTAATTTATAAAATATTTTTTCTAAACTACCTTGATTACCCTTGAACTTTATTTTTGACTTACAAAATTATTGAAAAAAAACAAAAAAAAAACAAAAACAAACACAAACTCAAGAGAATGAGACAATCCCTAATGTCTGGATTTCACCACCATAATGGTAAAATCAGAATATTGAGATAATCCCGATTTTACAGGAAAATGATGTATCAAGAGTACAACGTAATAGATGACGTTATGTAACTTCCAAATAATGGTTGACAAAACAGACATTTCCTTGGCAGCTGCACCAGGTACGTTGTATTAGTTTAACCACAATGGACATCGCCTTGCCTTGTCTGAATGTGGAATAATAACGAGATCAATTCATTTTCTTGTATTTATATTGGATTTTATTAAAGACAGTGCAAAAGTTATATTCTTTTCTTCGTTTTTTGTTTTTTCTTGACTGAATTATCAGTGAAAAATTCAGTGAGAAAAAGACAGGTCTACCAAATTCTAGAACCGTGCAGACCGATGACAGGGTTAAGATAATCGGGGGAGAGAAATGGCAGAAAGCCTCCATTAACTGCAAGAGAATAATTGAGAGAAAAAATAAAACATCGGGAGTGAGATCGTGGGATTCGGTAGAAAGAATTCACGTGTGCATATGGATAGATATTGGATTTGACAAAAGTGTTAATTGGTGCACCGAAAAAAGATGATAAATTTCGTCAAAAGAGATGACATGATTCGTAAAGTCTGCAATTGTTTAATCAACTCGCCATTCGCATGACACGCAGCGTGTGGCCCAATTTCTTCAACTTATTTTGTCCTCATCCTCCACCCCATCGCCATCCCTCGCCTGCCTCTCCACCATGCTTACACGCAATTCTTGCTTATTATATTCATCAATATCCGCCTCAACCAATAACTGTATTTCAATTAACAGCCGATGATGCGGCAGATAAGTTATATTTGGGGGAAATTTGACTTTCAGACGGACTGACATTTTTCAATCGGGAAATTCCTCATGTGTATTTGGAGTTCCCAGGCTTTATCTCTTTGTGGGCGTCGCAGTCATTCCAGCTCAGGCGGATACGTGCTAGATATCTAGCGGGTGGGGGAAAGCAACGTCATTGGCTGCACCCTTGCCATAACGCGCCAACACTTCCATTTCAACCATTGCCCCAGTATTAAACTAATAAGTTTTTTATTATTATTTTATTCCATCTTCAAGCATAAAAGGACCAGGTATTGCCCGCTACAACATTTCAAACACCTCTCCTTTCCTTGGAGCCCATAGCCCTGGTGTTCACCCCTTCTTGTCTATGTGAGGTGCTTACTAGTTGTAGTAATTGCGTCTTTGTCTATTCCTCATGGAATCTGGGCCAGTTGAAATGAACCCCCATGACCTTCCTCCTGGCTTTAGATTCCACCCCACAGACGAAGAGCTTATTCTTCACTATTTGAAGAAAAAGGTTTCGTCTGTTCCCATCCCAGTGCCCATTATTGCAGAGATTGACCTTTACAAATTCGACCCCTGGGAATTGCCAGGTATGCTTAGCTCTCGCTCTCTCTCTCTCTCTCTCTCTATGTATGTTTTCTTGTTCTTCTTTCTACAATTTATCATCAACTCCATTGCGAAGAGAACAAATGTTCAGATAATTTATTTGGTTTTCTGGTTTATGGGTGTTTCAGGAAAGGCGGCGTTTGGTGAACGAGAGTGGTATTTTTTCAGTCCGCGTGACCGGAAGTATCCAAATGGAGCTCGGCCCAACCGGGCTGCAGCTTCTGGTTACTGGAAGGCCACCGGCACGGACAAACCAATCCTCATGTCCGGTGGCACACACGCTGTTGGTGTGAAGAAGGCTTTGGTGTTTTACCGGGGAAAACCACCAAAGGGGGTGAAAACTAGCTGGATTATGCACGAGTACCGCCTCGCCGAAGTCGGCGCGAGAACAAATAGTTTCAGCCTCAGAAAAGGATCTATGCGAGTAAGCACATACCTACATCTTCCTATCTCTCTACTATTTAATTGGTTTTCTCACAACCACCTAATATTCCCTCAATTTGTATCTTCAATGTATTTGCTTTGGAATATTTCTATCAAATCTCAGCCTCGTGTACAAACGCCAAAGGCGATATTCCATATCTGTACCATTCTAGAATAAGTAATGTGTGGAGCCCTTGCTTGGGGTACTTTACTGTAGCCTTGCTTTTGTCTTCAGTGCATTAAAGTGATAGATTTTGTCTTGTTTGAAAAATCCCAATACAACAAAATACTAAATTCAACGTCATTAACTTCATAGACAAATGGGTGCCGCAAAATTCAAAGAGGAGACTATTGAAAATTATTATATCTAATGTGATGACCTTCCTATGGGCATTGTTTTAATGAGTAAATTGTGTTTGAAGTAAGGATTTACCTAGTCTTACGGAGAGATGTCAGGAACATCATTAATTTGGTGGTTTGGCATTTTAGAGGAGTTTTAAGGGCTTAAAAAGTAGTGTTATTTGTGGGTTTTTAGTGATGAAACAGACAGTTAATGGACACCATTTAATCTCTGCGGTTTCACAATGTAGGTGGTTTGAAATGCAAGAGACCGCATAAGCAAATGATAATATTCGAAATCAATCAGGCTAATGTTAATATGTATGCCTCAATCAAATAAATTGTACGAATGATAATTTCAAAGTAGATATAAAGTTTGAATTTGTCAGCATTATTTAATTGCTGCTTTCAGTCTTCTGCACTTTGTTTCAGTTTAGATATTGAGGCCAAAATACTTTTTGCTAAACTGTATTGTTTGATTTTGTGTGTCTTTCTTGCAGTTGGATGACTGGGTTCTTTGCCGAATCTACAAAAAGAAGAACACTCAAATCCCCAATTCCAAGTTCTCAATGAAATCTGAGGAAGAAGAGTCTGGAGTGGAGGACATGATGGCCACTTTGCCTGACATTGACAATGATCAGAAGCCCATCCTGCCCAAAATTGGATCTTTCTCTGGTCTACTGGATGCAGAGTATAATCCATTCTTATCATGTGTTTTCACGGAGCAGGAGGCCTCAGAAAGCAGTGGGCTGGTGGGCTCTGGGCATGACTTTGATCTGTCCAACAAGAACAACATGCACAAACAACAGCAGCTCTCAGCAACAACAGTGTTGCCGTCAATTGACAGCAAATCTGTTCTGGAGTCTATAAAGAGGACTCTCTCTTTAGGATGCATGGACGATGTACTTCAACCATCAAAGAGGCCGAAAAACAATAACTACAGCAACAACAACAACAGTAACTATGTGCCAGCCTTTCTCAACGCCCAACAAGCAGGCCAAATCTATTATCAATACCCACAGAAGCTCACATTCAATCCCTGGGATGACTTTCAACAAATGTATAGATCATCCTTCGCTGCAGAAAACAGACCTTAAGTGCCTGTATCACTAATAACTATACATATAGTATATAAGTCCTCATTGTGTGTTGTGGAGTTTCAGCTTATATTTTACCAATACATTCAGTAGCCCAAACAATAAAGCAGTTTACTGCATCAAGAAATACCCAATATGTCTATAGACCCGCTTTTTATCAAGCTTCATTAAGGAAGTCTGTATAACTAACTGGTACATACATATGGTGGGATATGGTTAAAGTTTTTCTGGAATCAGAGTTTCTATGAAGAATGCATCTGCCATGTAGTTTTAGCATCAAGAGACAGGAATCCATCCCTGCAACAACAGAGCAGGCAAATCAGATTTTGTACATCCCGGAATTTTTCATGCATAGATGTGGACCACATTCAGAGTCAAATCAGCGTTCAATCCATGGACCAGATGAAACCATCCTTGAATTAAGACCCAGATAACTTATCTGTACAAGGGGACTGTTCTCTACTCTTTTCTGCATCTAGGCAGAGGTTAATAAAAGTTGTTAGTAGGAAGGCGAGGAAACTAGGTAAAGGGATGGATGCATTCAAGCTGTACATTAGAATTGCTTCTTTTAAACTGTAGTACAAATCGACTTGTTCATACTTCAGGAGGGAAATATGGCTTCCCAATGAGAGAAGTAATCAATTATGTAGCGAAATAGTATTGCTATTATTAATGTTTTACAATCTTCATTTGGCTAAAGTGCATATAAGGAAACTGTAAATCATTTGTTTCTTTTTCCCGAAATAGAAAGCTTGAGACAAATTCAAAACACTCTTTTGTCTGCTCCTGCTTTGACTGTGAAAAGTAATGTATTTATTGATTTACTTGGCCCATAAACGTCAACTATAGAGTTAGATGGGCCTGATATCTAAGATTCTTCAACAGAGAAGGTGGGACACAATTCACTTGAAATCTGCCCAGTATCAAACAAATGTTAAATAATTGTGTGAAAGATAAATTATAATTCTTTAAAGATAATGTGGACAATTATGAAAAGCGTGTGAACTGTATGAATGGTAACCATATCTATTCAAGAACGTTTGTTACGATAAATTCTTTCATAAAAGTTGTTGACGTCGTGTCTCCAAAATACGAAGAGATTATAACCAATATCCCGGGCCAAAGCTTTTACAGTAATATTTATATTTTTTCTATTGATTAGACTGAAAAATTATTCTTTTGGGTGGACCATCCTTGATGGAGCTAATATTCATTATCAACATTATCTTTTCTGGAAGATTACGAGATATATTCTTGGATTTAGCATTTTTCTGTAATCTTCCTGAAATAAAGTTCACCGTCTTCAAGATAAAGAAACAGTACCGATATTTTTTTAAAGCTGTTTCCCACTTGTTTTGGATTTGGTTTAATTGTTTAATGTTTAAATGCATGTTTTTGTAAAAGTTTATATTTAATTTGAACTTGAATCTTATTCATATATTTGTTTATCAGAGGCCAAGTTCAAAATTATATGGGCAATCAAGATTTGGAGGCAATCTTGCATTTGGTTCAAGATCACAAGCGTGGTCTTAACATTCCTTTTTCAATACAAAATTTAATCATTGATTCATATTGATCTAATTTTCAATTAGTCACTAATTGCTAATTCAAGATAAACTTATCAAATTTAAAGTTATTGGATTCATTTTAATTGTTTAATGTTTAAATGACACATGTTTTTGTAAGAGTTTATATTTAACTTGAACCTGAATCTTATTCATATATTTGTCTATCAGAGTCCAAGTTCAAGATTATATGGGCAATCAAGATTATGGGGGGCAATCTTGCATTTGGTTCAAGATCACAAGCGTGGTCTTAACATTTCTTTTTCAATACAAAATTTAATCATTGATTCATAGTGATCTAATTTTCAATTAGTCATTAATTGCTATTTCAAGATAAACTAATCAAATTTAAAGTTAGAATATTGTATAAAATGACAAATCTCTAAGTTGTTTTAGATCTATCGCATATCTATTGATTATATTATTCATACATATCATTATAAGAGCATTACATCATCTATAATTATAGGGATAGATTCATAAGTATTTACATTCTACTAAGCATTGCTTCAAACTTTTTTAAACACCTTTGAATTAGTACAAATATTTTGACTACCATTAAGACAAGACACAAATTCCTCCTTGATAATCGGTTCTATAAGTCTTTTTTCAGCACCATTTAATCCTCAATACACAAGGAAAACATGATTTTAAAGATTATAAATTTCTAGTTCAAGGTTATGGTTTCCATATGAGGGCCACATACACAATTTAGAATCTTGAGAAACCATAAGAGTTGTTTCAAATCTATTAGAGCTCCACTATTACAAATATGATAGCATTTTAGTCTTTAATATTAGACCAATGAAAATGCACACTGCAATAGAACATACATTGTTGCATATAAAATGAAGCACCTTAATCCTTCTTTGTGAATTTTAACATTTATTTCAATATATGATTTTAAAGTACATAGAAATGGAGGGAAAAAGGGGTCAAAAGTGAACCATTTTTTTAATTAGCTAAATTTGAATTTATGAGTAATATGAGATGCGATACATTCAAAATCCAGAAAAATAATAAGAATAAAAAAAATTGTACTTTGAATCTAGTCTCTAAACCACTAAATATTTTTAAAAATGGTGAAGATTAAAGAGTTAAAATGATGAATGTACAGGTAAAAGTGTTTATATTTTTATCAATAAAATATAACATAGTGTTTGGTGTGTTCCAACTTATTTTCTTGTTGCATTAGGTATTTTTTTAAAATCATTTAATAAAAATGTAGCTTAGATTGAGAAAAATAAATTGTGTATTTATTATTATTTTTTTATCAATATTTTTGTGTGATTTTTTAAAGTGGATGCATCTTGAAAAGCACATTACTATGCATGCACATCGAATGTAAGTTGCACAAAATTAACCTTTCTTTTAATGCATATAGAATGGAGCATATAACAACCCTATATATAATTGTTGGTCATTTTTTGTTTTCTCTAGTCTCATTTTTGCTAAGACTTATCTATCTTCATTGCTATTTTGTAATGGATTTGGGATCTTCTTGAGTTTATCTAATAAAAAAAATCCTATATAATTTTAAAATTTTAAATAAGTGTATCAAAAATTGTTAAAAAGTCAATACATGTGTATTTGAGGAATATAAAGACACTAGTAAAAGAGAATAAAAATTATGTTAATACATTCAATATATATATATGATTAAAATATTAAGAAGAAAAATGAAATATTGCTGGAAATTTTATCAAGTATTGATATCAAATGAGTAAATTTGGTGATGTTGAAGTTAAAAAATCCTTTTGAATAAGAAAATGTATATTCTAGAGATAAAAAGGATGCCTAAACCTATTCTCATCACCCAAGCTTGAAATCATACCTCAAATAGAGGGAATGGATATTTAAATAATTAATGCGAGTGTGTTACATAGCATGCTTATGTAACATACTCATGTTATGTAGGGGACAAAATGATCAAAAATAGGAACACAAGTTAGTCATGGTTTGGTCTCACAATATGGTTTGCACATAGTTTCAGTGCAATTTTTAGGATATTTTATGATATTTTTGAATTGATATCATTATAAATAATTTATTTGCATTAAAAATTAAAAATTATTTAATCACTACATAATATTTATTTAATTAGAAATTTTAATTATCATTTTTTTACCATTAACATAAATTTAGTAATTTATACATTTTTGTGACTTTCATTTTATTTTATTTTAAGAGATTAATTGTAATAATTATATTCATTTTGAGTGATCATTATATATTTTTATTTAATTGATAATTTGAATAAAGTCATATTGTTAATAGTATGTAGAAAGAAAGAATTAACAATTATGATGGGGAGGAACAAGTAGTAAACAATCAAGAAAATCGAAGTGGAGAAAGAAAAGTAAGGGAGTGCATGAAAATACTTTGTCCAATTTGAGAAAAGTTAGAGGTGAATCTACATCATCATTACCAATAGAATTGAGTATAGAAATAATTCCTAAATCAATTATAGAAATATGAAATATTCAAATTATGTTTGATAATGAAACACTAATTATTGATAATATCTGAATTCCTAATTTAGAAATCACACAAAATTATCAATTGATAATAAATAAATAAATATACCTTATTACAAAATTCAAAAGCATACATAAATTGAAGAAAACATTGAAAATGACAAAGTTTTACATAATATAGCAAGCTAAGAACACATGCTAATGAAAAAGTACCTAAATTTATTCATAAGAAATGAAAGTATCTATCTAGTAATAATTTTGAAAGGTTAAGTGAAATAGAAAAGTATCAATTACTTATTGATATAAGAAAAAATATTAATTTTAGAAACACTATGAAGATTCTTGGTCTAAGATCCTCCAATATCAATGATAAAAAAACTATTGTAAAAAATAATTAATGCATACTAATCAATAGGATCAACCTGACACTCTAAAGATAGTAATTCTATCCAATATTATATTTCTATTTAGTAAATATGTTTGTACATATAGCATTCATTTATACACTTAAGAGTATAGATGAATTTAGAAAGATCTTGAGGGAGTATCACTTCCATATTAGTGATGATCATATCAATTCTACCAAGTTTATAGTAGAATATCACTTTTATATGTTCTATGATAATTTAAGGAATAGAAATATCATAGTTTCTCAACACATTATATAGTTAGATAATTATACATCATAATTTAAGAATTTTTGAATGTTCTATTAGCTAAGTAGGATGTATATGATCAACAATTTTTAACATATTTATAATTTCACTAAGAAAAAACATGGGAAATAAGAGAATGATGGTGTGGAAGGATGTGTGAAAATACCCTTAGCATAAGAAGAGTTGAAGTATTGAGGTGATGCCAAGTTGATAGATGCAATAAAAATCATGAAATATTGTAATTAAACAATGGGATTAGGTAATGAAGGAAAATCTATAATTTATAGATTTTTTTAGTTAGTAGAAGAATCTAAAAAAAGATATGAAGATTATTATATAATAGTAGGATGGAGTGAGTTACACCTATTTAAAACTTCAAATGAAAGTTTATGGACTATTTATACAAGAGAAATGACATGTTTTTTAATCTTTGTGTATGAAGTATATTTAAAAATAATGTAACTCAAAAGAGCGGTTTAATGAATGGTATTGTAGACCTTTAGTTCCTTGTGATACATATCAACTTCCATTTACACATGATAATTGAAATAGATGGAAGTATCAATTGAATTTAACCATATTTCAAATCTATTACAACTAGATATATTATTTTATTATTCAATTAAAATCGTTATTTTAGCTTAGTATATTATATTATAGATCATTTAGTAGAAGTAAATGTTGGTAAAAAAACGATAGAAAAATGAGAAGGGGGGGTGAATCACTTGTTCCAAAATTTAAACTTATTTAACCTTTATCAACCTTTAATCTCAGATCAGATAATTATCAGTGAAAGCATGAATCAATAACACATCAGAAACACACAACACCAAGATTTTTGCGTGGAAATCCTATTAGGAGAAATACCACAGGGTGATCCCACAATAGTGGTTTATAATTTTTGGCCAAACTAGACACTCAAATTATTATTTTTAACTAAATCTTCACATTCGGGCACCTATAGTGGCTAAACCGTGAAGAATTTGAAGATGATCCAAACTAGAGTCTCATCAAATTTTGTTTGTAGATTCTAAAACTAGTTTTATAAAAAAAATTGGAATCAGATTGCACTTCCTTTTCCATCTCCCACAAAAACTGGGTTTTTTCATAAAACAACATTTAAAAAAAGTGATGATCACTGTATACAACATAATTTTTTTTGTATGAAGGATAGAATTCTATTTTTTTCAAATTTAGATTTGTAACTACAATATCTAGCAGTTTCATTTGGTCTCATAGTTTTTTATTGAATATTTTTTCCTTAATCAAGTTTCGAAGTCAAACCAATTGCAATTTAGACATAGGCGGACTGTATACAACATAAATTTTTTTGTATGTATCAAAATTCATTTCTTTTTTTTTAATGGATCAAGGACATCAATACCCAACACGACCATATTTTTAAAAAACTTATTTTGATAATTTTCTATTTTTCCACATGTGCAAAACAAAGAGCTTAATTTTCGATGAAAAACCTATATTTACTAAAACTAAAAAAACATAATAAAACCAAAACATATTAAAATTATATTCATTGGATAACTTGTTCCGAGGACTACCATCTTCCATTTGGATCTGTGAAGTCTCCTCCATTTTCATCCTCAACCCACGCTTTGAAGGGAAAAAATATGGAAGTTTTTTCTGAGAGAGGGTGGGAAGGTGGG
>CM021101.1:245808803-245868696 GCA_007115665.2 Sequoiadendron giganteum | reverse complement strand
CATAATATTTGGATGATCTGTCAGTATCCTCATCAACTCTGACATTTGAACTTTCAACCATTTTCTTCAATCTTCTATTGTAGCACTGGTAGGCTTTGATCTTAGTAGAATAACTCGGAAAGATTCCTTCATCACTTCTAGCATCAAACATGCCAATATATTCATCTCTCTTGATATAACATCTACTTCCAAATATTTTGAAATATTTAATAGTAGGCTTATAACCAAACCACGGCTCAAAAAGAGTCTTACCAGAATTACCATTAACATTTACCTGGTTGATAGTATATACAATAGTGCTTACATCTTCTCTCCAGTAGATATGAGGAACATGACCTTCCAAAATCATAATTCTAGTAGCAACCAAGATTGTTTTGTTATTTCTCTCAACAAATCCATTCTGTTGAGGAGTTCGGGGAGCAGATAACTATCTTTTGATTCCATTCTCTTCACAAAATGAATTGAACTCCTGGGAAGTGAATTCACCACCTCTGTCTGATCTTAAGCATTTAACCTTCAAACTTGTCTTGTTTTCTACCATAGCTTTGAAAAATTTGAACTTTACTAGTGCTTCATGTTTTTCTCTCAAGAAAGCAACCCATATCATCCTAGAGTAATCATCAATAAGAAACATAATGTACCTTTCTCCTTGTAGACTTCTGATTATGGATGGATCACATAGATCAGTATGAACCAACTCTAGTACTCCATTAGAATGATGTTGTTTGCTTCGAAAATAAATTCTTGTCTACTTTCCCATTTGGCATTCCTTGCATATAGTGTTAGTAGGCTTCACTAACCTAGGTAGATCTCTGATTGCTTGAGTGGAGCTTACTTTGACAATGTTATCAAAATTCACATGACACAACCTCCTATTTCATAACTATCTTACATCAACTTGAGAAATCAAACAAATTTTACTAGCGGCACTTAGGTGAAAAATGTTACCTCTTGTCTTTGTACCTGAAGCAATTACATTTCTAGAACTTACCAATATCCCGCACTTTCCATATTTGAATTGGAGATTGTATCCCTTGTCTACCATTTGTCCAACACTCAACAAATTATGCTTCAATCCTTCAACATAAAGGACATCATCAGTATTATATTTACCACCAAGAGAAATAGTGCCTCTACCACACATCACACCAAGATTGTTATCTCTAAATCTTACAACACCACCGTCATACTTTTCTAAGTTTATGAACTTTCTTTTGTCACTAGTCATATGATGTGAGCATTCACTGCCAATCACCCACTCATCCTTTTCATCAATTCTAGCTATAAGAGCTTTCTCAATATTTTGATTGTTAGCAGATTCAGTGGACGCTAGACCATTTTCCTTGATAGCAATGAATACCCATCCATCTTCATTTCCAGTTTCTTTATTAGATTATGTTGGAATATGCCTTAGCTTTCTGGCATGTTTATCCTTTTTGGCCTTGATGATTTTCTTCATGTTTATGGCATTTACCGCCATACCGCATGCGGTCTCCTTCCTCACTGCGGTGCCCGCAGTAATGTTCTTTGGTCTAGCTTTGGCGGTTACTACCATACCGTAGATGAACGGTCATCGCACCGTGGTAGTATGGTGAGACTTCCTGTGGTCGGGTCAGGTGGTTACCGCTGTACCACAGCCAATGCTTTGGTTGACTGTGGTGGTTGCAGTAAGACCACCAGCGGCTTCGCTGGCGGTTACCGCCATACCGTGGCCAGTAATTTGGCTGACCGTGGTGGCCGCGGTAAGACCGCCAGCGGCCTAGCTGGCGGTTACCGCCATACCGTGGCTAGTACTTTGGTTGACCGCAGTGGCCATGGTAAGACCGCCAACGGCCTGGCTGGCAGTTACCACCATACCACGGCTAGTACTTTGGCTGACCGCGGTGGCTGCAGTAAGACCACTTGCGGCCTGCCAAGGCATTTACTGCCATACAACGAGGCATTGCCAGTAGGGCTATGGTAGCGCAGTAGGAGCTCGGATGAGCTCGGGTAAGGTTTGACTGAGTTGGACTTGGTGTCAGAACGATAGGCAAATGACAGGGTGACACATGGTAGGTTCACAGCATCTGGTTGGCCAAAGGACAAAGAATGTCAGAGCACGGTGGAGATTTGGGCCAGAGTTCAAGGGAGCTCGGATGGCTTACCACCATACCGCGAGGTGAGTCGGTCTAGGTTGTGGTAGTGCAGTAGATGGCGAGGTGAGCTTGGGCGAGCTCACTGCCATACCACGACAAGTGTTTGAGCTCAGTGTGGTAGCACAGTGGAGTCAGGGTGCAAGCCTGGATGGCTTACTGCTATACCGCAAGGTGGTTAGGCTGGGGTTGCGGTAACGCAGTATGAGCTTGGAGCTCAGTTGACCGAGTTGGACCAACTATCTATATGACCATCGAATGGATGGTGGACACGTGGCTCGACTCAGCAGGTTCTTTGGCTAAAATCCAAAAGCAATTATTGTTGCTATCACAAGGTGGCGAACTGGAACTCGATTATGGCAAGGAGTTATTGCCTGGGTGGCTCAATGCAAGGAAGTCAATATGGGGAGATCTATCAGTGATTTCTTGAGGATGGTTTTGACTATTTGGATGACAGGTCTTGTTGGTGTATGAAAATAGAGTTGTTGAGCGAGTGAGGGATGAGAAGTGTGTTTGAGCAGTATGCTAAGGCATTGGAACTGAAAACACTCTGTCTCCTAGATCTGCTCGATGTGAACCTGCTGTGAGGCCTTGGGGCCGTGCTGGCTATGATAGTCTATTATGAGGACTTGAAGGGAATCTATGTAGTAATGACAGTTGGATGTCATTGGAACTACATGAAGGTTCTAGTTTTGTTGCCTGCCTGTATTCTCCTGTTGGACAAGATGTAAAACTCTTGGAGGAGCATAGCTCTGGCCTTGTATTGTAACCGTTTTAGTTATTAAATAATACATGTGAGCTGAATGTTTTGGAGGTGGGGTTTTTTACCTGAAAAGGTTTTCCCCATGTATATCTATGTGTTCATCATTTTATCTTTCATGGTTGTTTGATTCATGTTCTTGAATCAATGCTTGTGTTGAATCTGTCTACTATTTGCATTCACTTTCCTTAGTAGGATCAATGGGGGATCAACTGTGTCTGTTTCTGCTTTATGGTATAGTTGGTTGTGTCTTTGTTGTGATTTTGAATTGAAATCACTAAGGCACTGCTATCTTAGATGCATATCTTGATGATAGAACTGATTCCTTATCTCCAACAGTGGTATCAAAGCTAGTAGCTTGTTGCTCATGATACCAACAAGTGGTATTAGAGCATGTCTTTGCTGAAGTTCTACATTTCTCCTATGAATATTTCTTAGCCTAGAAAGCTTGAGGAAGTTTGGAGAAATTGGTTGGTGATTGATCCTTCGATGAGTGGAAGTGTGTGCTTCATTGATTCAACACACAGTTTTGAAAGTCGGTGGAGATGATTGGAGTTGGTCATGTTGTGGCAACATGGTCTGAAGCTCCTGGATCACAAAAAAGTTCCTGGTGCAAAGGGCGTGAGATGTGTTCATAACTGAGTTGCAGTGAAGCGTGGTGTTCATACTGGGTGTCTGTGTGAGAGGCTCCCTGGTGGTATGGACTAGCTTATGTTGTTGGTCAGCTATGGAGAGTTGTGCTTGTGCTGGGTGTTTTTTGACTTAGCACTGAAGGTAGTTTCTCTGGTGCTCTGATTGCATTGAGGCTATGAAGTGACCATGGTGGTCTGCAACTTCAGGATAGCCCGACTCTCTCTTTTGCTTGTGCATTACTGTGGTGGTGGAACTGGTCTGAAATGGACCTATTGTTCCTGTGTGCCTATGTCTTGCACTTGCATGGTTCAGATTCATGTTGTTTGGCTCTAAAGGTTTTGCGTAGATTTTCCTATAAAGTCTATGTTTCATTTTCATGTTCTTTCATTGTTCTAGTTAATTGTGATGGTTTTGTGCAAACTCTTGAGTCATCTAGATGAGCAATGAATATGGAGGTGCGTGGGTGTTTTGGAAACACTGTGGTTTTGCAGGTTTTACACGGTCAAGATTAAACTTGCATTGTGTGGAGCTATTGTCTGCTATTTTCTAGATCCTAGCTTCTGGGGTGTAACTAGATGAAATAGATGCAACTCGACATGTTTAGAGGAGGTGTGATGTCTTCTCTACATGGGAGTGTTGGTATGGTTTTCTCCTTTAGCATTCTTTTGGTATGCTTTGTTGGTTTCCTAGACTATGGTGCTTGATTTGTGGACGTGATTGGCAAATCAGATCTGGTCTTTGATTTGGTGTTTGAGTCATGGTTGTCTACATGGTCGTTCTCTTTGTTTATCTCAATTTTGCAGTTTCTAGTGCGATGATAGATTTGCAGGTTTACTTTTGGTTGCATCCATGAGTTGTGCAATGTTGTGGGCTTTCCTTACCTACATGTTTTCTATGAGACAACTCAGAAGTGGACTGTCTATATCCATGAGGTTGTAACTATGTTGTACAGATTTGTTAGTTGACCTTGTCTGTGGTCACTTGTGCATTGGCATAGCTGTTTTGAGATGAGAGGAGGAATGGCATTTGAGTACTGCATAGTCAGTGATGGGGATCTGAAGCATGTGAATCACGATGTCATGGTGAGCTGGGTACACTGGAATAGTGTAATCTTTTGGTAGTGATGGGGTGGTCAGTCATGGTGCTTGGAGAGCTCAGTGTCACAGTTCAGTGGGAACTTTAGCAGTGACTGTGGATTCGTCATTTGTTGGTGAATGGTCTTCTTTGGTGTTGTAGATTTTGCATCTGTATGTTCACCATTTGAAGGTGTACAACATCTTGAAGCCATGAAGGACCTTGATAGTCTTTGGCTGAGATGCTGGTGGTGCTTGATAGGTGATGTTGGTTTAGAGTTTGTTTGCTTTATGCCATGGTACACTCTTGCTTGTGGTTTAGATTTTTGGCATGCTGCATTGGCTCTTGAAGACAATGGATAGTTCACTTGAAGCATGGTATCTCCTATGGGGATATGTAGATCATGGTGTCATGATAAGTTCTTGTTCTAGGTTTGGAGCTTTGACAGTGGTCTGGGGGTTCTCTCTATGTTTTGAGTGCATTAGTCATATGTTGGTGGACTTTAGGGTTGCTACAGTATTGTAGATTGAAGTCAGCATGAGATGATAGGTTGTTGATACTCATGGATGCATAGAGAATAAGGTGAAGCTGGAATTCTTATGAGAATGTTGCTGTTACAGCTGAAAGTCTGAGAAGCTTGCACCTTGATTGAATGTGAATTCAACAAAGACCTTGAAAGGAGAATGCTCTTGGGTAAGTCACTGTGACTTGTATATCTTGGATGAGCATGTCTTCTTTTCTTCTTGGTCTACTCAGCAGTGGTGTCACTTTGAAAGGTATTTGCCCATTATATTTTTCGGTTGTGTGTTATGATTTATCTTTCATGGATATGAATCTTGAGTTGTTTGAGATTTTGGAGGATTCATAATGGAAGATGGATAGCATTGTTTATCTCCTTGTGCTTTTGAGGATTGATAGGAGATGGTTATATGGGTAAGTCTAATCTTCTTTGAGGTGCTTACATCCATGGCATTGTTGGATGTTGTTAAGGCTTTTCTCTTTTGGGATGTGTAGAAGATCATACTTGTCATAGCTTGCATTTAGAAGTGTGTGTAGAAGGTGGCTACATGTTTTGATTTGCTTTTTCTCTCTAATCTGGTCTTGGTCTTCTTGTTTGTTCCTTTGACTTTAGATGTGGGTTACCTTTTGTGGTGCCTAGTTGGTCACAGTTTGTGATCATGTGTTGTCACTTGGGTGATGACACGAAGGTGCATGTGCTTCTTTCTTCAGTTAGTTTTGGAGGAGTTTGGAAGAACTATGGAAGACAATAGAGAGAAATGTTCCTTGCAATAGGTGGTTGCAAGTGTTGTAGATTAGTGTGGTTTTTCCTTGGAACTACTTAGTTATTATTTTCTTTGTGTAGGGTTGGTGGACATAGTATGCCTAGATCATGTGTGATGGTGCTTTGCTTGCATTCATCTGGATAGTACCCTTGCAGTGGGAGTACTTGGACGTGTTTGGTCTTTTGACTGGTTGACACAAGGTGCATGGTTGCTACTGAGATGGGTGGCTATATGATGGCATGAGTTCACTGATGGACATACCTTTAAGGTATGGGTGGTTGGATGTTTCAGTATGAGTTGTGGGTGTTGGTTTTCAATTATGTGGGTTTGATCAGAATAGATGAGGGTAGTCAATTTTGTGGCTACTGTTCTAGCTGATGGTGTCTTGTTCTAGTTCGTGTGGTGCCTTGTTGTTTGCTATTGTGTTTCCTTTGTCACCTGGAGGATCAATTTATTTCGTTCCTAAGACTAGTGCATATTCACCTTGGTGTGTTCTTGTGTTTGGAGCTAGTGCCTGAGTTGGTGGACATCTTTTGAATTTTTTGTAGAGGCCTTGGTTGGACCGTGGAAGCATGTTTTTTGGTCCTATTTTAGATGTTTGGAGGATGCCTGAAAGCCTGCATCAAGTGGGAGTTTGTTAGAATATGCCTTAGCTTTCTGGCATGTTTCTCCTTTTTGGCCTTGATGGTTTTCTTCATGTTTATGGAATTTATTGCCATACTGTGTGTGGTCTCCTTCCTCACCACAGTGCATGTGGTAACGTTCTTCAGTCTGGCTTTGGCGGTTACCACCATACTGTAAACAATGGGTTATCTCACCGTGGTAGCGTGGTGAGATCGCTTGCGATCGGGTCGAGCGATTATCATTGTACTGTAGCCAGTGCTTTGGTTGACCGCGGTGGCAGCAGTAAGACTACCAGCGGCCTGGTTGGCGGTTACCACCATACTGTGACCAGTACTTTGGCTAATCATGGTGGCCGCGATAAGACCGCTAGCGACCTAGCTGGCAGTTATCGTGATACTGCGACTAGTACTTTGGCTGACCGCGGTGGCCGAGGTAAGACTGCCAATGGCCTAGCTGGCAGTTACCGCTATACCGCAACTAGTACTTTGCCTGACTACGGTGGCCACGGTAAGACCACTTGTGGTCTACCAAGGGGTTTACTGCCATACCACGAGGCATTACCAACAGGGGTGCGGTAGCGCGATAGGAGTTCGAATGAGCTCGGGTTAGGTTTGACCGAGTTGGACTCGGTGTTAGAATGACAGGAAAATGATAGGGCGACACATGGCAAGTTGGCAGCATCTAGTTGGCCAAAGGACAAAGAATGTCAAAGCATGGTGGAGACTTGGGCCAGAGTTCGAGGGAGCTTGGATGGCTTATCGCCATACTATGAGGCAAGTCAGTCTAGGTTGCGGTAGTGCAGTAGATGGCGAGGTGAGCTCGAGCGAGCTCACTGCCATACCGCGGCAGGTGTTTGAGCTCGGTGTGGTAGCGCGGTGGAGTTAGGGTGTGAGCCTGGATGGCTTATTACCATACCGCGAGCTGGTTCGGTTGGGGCTGCGGTAATGCGGTATGAGCTCGAAGCTCGGTTGACCGAGCTAGACTGAGCTTAACCGAGCTGGACCGACTATCTGTATGACCATCGAATGGATGGTGGACACGTGGCTCAACTCAACAGGTTGTTTGGCTAAAAGCCAAAAGCAGTTATTGTTGTTGTCACAGGGTGGCAGATTGTAACCCGATTATGGCAAGGAGTTATTGCCTGGGTGGCTTGATGTAAGGAAGTCGATATGGGGAGATCTATCAGTGATTTCCAAAGGACAGTTTTGACTATTTGGATCATAGGTCTTGTTGGCACATGAAAAGAGAGTTGTTGACTGAGTGAGGGATGAGAAGTGTGTTTGAGCAGTATGCTAAGGTATTGGAACTGAAAACACTCTGTCTCCTGGATCTGCTCGATGTGAACCTGCTATGAGGCCTTCGGGCCATGTTGGCCGAGAGGTTGGCTGTGATAGTCTATTATGAAGAGTTGAAGGGAATCTATGTAGTAATGACAGTTGGATGTCATTGGAACTACATGAAGGTTCTAGTTTTGTTGCCTTCCTATATTCTCCTATTGGACAAGATGTAAAACTCTTGCAGGAGCATAGCTCTGGCCTTGTATTGTAAACTTTTTAGTTATTGAATAATACATGTGAGCTGAATGTTTTGGAGGTGGGGTTTTTTACCTGAAAAGGTTTTCCTCATGTATATCTATGTGTTCATCATTTTGTCTTTCATGTTTGTTTGATTCATGTTCTTGAATCAATGCTTGTGTTGAATCTGTCTATTGTTTGCATTCACTTTCCTCAATAGGATCAATGGGGGATCAACTGTGCCTATTTCTGCTTTATGGTATAGTTGGTTGTGTGTTTGTTGTGATTTTGAATTGAAATCACTAAGGCATTGCTGTCTTAGATGCATATCTTGATGACATAACCGATTCCTTATCCCCAACAGATTCATCATTAGTAACACCTTCTTCAACATAATAACATTTCTTTTGAAATCTAGACTTGTTAGGTATTTTCTTAGAAACTCTGGACACCTTGATGCAAAGTGACCTATCTTACTGCAAGAGAAACATTTAATAGGTAGGTTTCCTTTATACTTACCTTTTCCTCTGGCTTCTCTTTTCACAATCAATGCTTCTAGCTCTTCTAGCTCTCTTTCTCGATCTTCAATTTATTTCATCTCATATTCATATTTTAATGTCTTTCTGGAACTTTCTCCTAGATCATATCTCTATTGGATTTTTTTGGATACCGTAGCCTTGAATGCAGATTCTATTTTAGGACTAGACTCACCAAATTCACTCAACTCAAAGGCAACAAGTTTACCAATCAACATGTCTCTTGTCACATTTTTTACTATCTCGAGTTCTTCAATAGCATGAGCTTTCATTTTGTAAGAAGTAGGCACTGATCTGAGCACTTTAGCCAAAATCTCATCTTCTTCCAAAATTTCACTAGCACATCTAATACCCATCACTAGTTCAATTACCTTCTACATGAAAGCAACAATGTTTTCACCTTCACTCATCTTCATGTTTTCTCATTTTCCTTTCAAAATTTGCAGCTTAGGAACTCTCACTTGATCATCTCCTTCATACAATGTTTCTAGCTTCTTCTAGATCTCATGCATTGTTTTCAGACCTATGACATTTGTCATCTCTAAATCTACCAAAGTAGTCAACAATGCTTCTATAGCCCTGATATTAGTTTCAGCTTGTTTGATCTCATCAGGAGTAGAGGGACCATTATGAGGAATAGTATATGTGTTCTTTGTAATCTTCCAGAAGGGTTCACCAATCCACTTCAAATGGCACTCCATTCTAACCTTCCATGGAGAGTAATTTGTACCATTGAATCTAGGACTATCCTTCTTGTATGATGCCATATTGGATCACCTCAAGCTATTAAAATTCTTCAGAGGAACCTACTATGATACCAATTGTTGGAAAAAGAAGGATAGACAACTGAGAGGGGGGGTGAATCAGTTGTTACAGAATTTAAACTTATTTAACCTTTATCAAACTTTAATCTCAGATCAGATAATTATCAATGAAAGAATGAATCAACAACACATCAGAAACACACAACACCAAGATTTTTGTGTGGAAACCCTATTAGGGGAAAAACCACGGTGGAGGTTAATCCACAATTTATACCCAGTTAAAAGTATAAAGAAAAATGAATAAGGAATGCACATGTATTCAAGCACAATGCCTAGAGCTCACTACTCAGAAGGGAAGGCTCACTGCCTTACACAAAATAATCAGATTAAATCCATTCGATGAGGTTGAACTAAGAAATTAGCTTCTACAAAAGCCTGATGAGAGTTCCGGTTAGGCACATAAACACTTCTTCAGACTTTTCTCAATATCCTTCACACTCTGCTATGAAATCAAAATATTTATTCACACATTTGGCATACACACTTCACACTTGTGAATTTAAAATGAAGAAAATAATCTCTCTTATATATCCGCTTCATGGAATTACATCAACAACTTTGTCGGCCAAAGATAAAAGATGAAATTACAAATTGTTCGCCCAATTCAAGAACAAATCTCAATGTGTACCAACTGTAGTCAGTGACAACATAATGAAGACCTAAATCAACATCCTTGAACATGCCAAACATTAAAATATTAATCCACAAGGATCCGTAACACACTACAACCACCATGTCAGCCAAGAACATGAAAACTTGAACAAACAAAGGAAAAATCATTGATCACAAGCACATTGATCAACACAGATGTACAAAAATGATAGAGAATGATTTAGAACCATCATTGAACATCACAGGAGCATACACAAAAACTTAATTTACCATAATTGCATTCTCCTCTTCTAGAAACACCTACTACAGTAACATAATAACTGTAGGAACTCAGAAACTTATAAGTCACTCCAATCTTGATGCACACCTCTGAAACTTCC
Source organism: Sequoiadendron giganteum (assembly GCA_007115665.2). Taxonomy (NCBI): domain Eukaryota; kingdom Viridiplantae; phylum Streptophyta; class Pinopsida; order Cupressales; family Cupressaceae; genus Sequoiadendron; species Sequoiadendron giganteum. Next base: position 245,858,324 of record CM021101.1, on the reverse strand, counting down.
AAAGAACATACTAGATAGGCTCAACAATAAACCCTTTAATGTGTGACTTCTAAATTCCAACTTATAGAACTTTCCACCATTATGATCATCATAACTTTATAGACTGCCTGCAACATATTTATTATTATTTTCTCAATATCCTCAACATATACAACCTTCAAAATCATCAATGCTAATATTTTTGACATCAATGATAGCCACATATCAGCAACACAACCACAACATCCAACAATAAATTATTCATATATGTAATTCACAGTATAGGTAATGTATGTGTAGTTATTATTGATGAGATAAATAAAGAGCGAATAAATTATTACTTGTGTCATTGCATAAAGGCTAAAATAATTGACTACATAACCTTTTATGGAAAACATATTAATTATGTTATATTCTTATTTTTTTTATATTGAAACATAGTTTAGAAGACACCCAAAAATAAGTTTGTGTAATAACAAAAAAGTGTCCTCCTTTTCCTTGCTTAATTTGGGAATAATCAATGATAAATTGGACTTGATATCACCTTGATGTAGTGTTGTGAGGTGTTTTATACATCCACATTAGGTTTTGGGCCCTTCTAAGTTAAATAAACTTAACTTTTCCCTAATTTAATGTTGTAAAGTGTATTTATTGACACTTTCACATTAAAATTAGGAGGCTTGTAAACTAAGGTGGACCTAATCTAGTGTTGTAATGTGTTTTACATATTCGCATGGGATTTAGGGCCCTTTTTAGCCAAATAAACCTATTTTTGCCTTAATTTAGTGTTGTAAAGTGTATGTATTTACACTTTCACATTGGATTTTTGGGCCCTATTGCATTTATGAACTCTATATCATAATTATTAGCCGCTATGACCCCAGATTATACATACCAAGGCATATTTTAACTAAAAACCCAATAAGATGAACATAAAAACTTAATTTCCTGACTCCCCGACATTCTAGCAAGCAAAAAAGCCCCTGTGGGACCCATTCACCTAGGATGTTGAATGAGTCTCATTTGGCCTATATTTGAGGCTTTGAGCAAGAAATTTGGGTTTTAAGATTGAATTTCTTCCATGTCGGGCTTTGAGATCAAATAAATGGTCATTTGAGTGCATTGTCTATATAAATAATCTTTCAAATCATTATTTAACCTAATTAATATATGCCTACATGTTATCAAGTCAAGCAAGCAAGAGTTACTTCACAAGAGCATCAAGAGAGCACTTAAGATCATTTCTAAGGAATTCAAGGGTAGAATTATTCATCAATTGTTGTAGAAATTCAAGATCCATCATAATGTCAAGCATATCAAGCATCAAGAATGTTAGTGAGCTAGTTTTGTGATGTAGCATTGAAGATCCAAGATCAAGCATTATTCTACTCCTATTGTGAAATATCAAGATCTACATCCTTCATGGCCATTTCATGTTGGGCTACATATTTACAAGACATCATCTACAAGGAATCATTCAAGGTATCATTTTACATGATTCATTTTCTTTAGTTCATGATTCATGCCTTCATTTCATTATCTCATCATTTGGTTTGATTACCTAAAAGGGGTTTGACCAAGGAAAACCCCTATTCTCTAACAATCAACACTTCTTATCTCTCTTTGTGTGATTGCAAATATAGGTTTCTTGGAGCTTGAAATATTATTGAAGACTAGGTTACAAGATTTTTGGAGTTGTCTCCCCATTTTCAAGGTCATAATATTCACTAAAATTTCATCTATAGCCCTGAAATCAGAGTTTCAGACCCAAAAACTTGGAGAAGTAGATTGAGCAGACTGAGAGGTGTAGATCTGAAATTTGAAGTTCCAAAAATCCAAACTAGACTCATTTTCCACAAGTGGTGAATGAGTCCCACTATAGGTGTTTTTCAGAGATATTTGCATATTTAGATACCCATTTTCCTTAAACCTTCCCTTGTGTAGAAATCCAGAACTGGGACTGATTCACCCAAAATGGTGAATGAGTCCCAATAGTCCAAAATTCCAAAAAATTTAGAATTTATAATCTCCATTCAAGTCTGTACATGTTTCTAGGTTCACACATTATGTTATGTAGCTTTCTATTGCATTTCCAGGTCATTTAAATCAAGCTTGCATCATATTAGGGTTTTTCATTTCATCTTGCATTTCATTGTCTTTTCCAAGTCTAACCTTGGTGGTGAACCAGTCATTAATCTTTAAACACACCCTAGGATATTCCCCTAGTAGATCTCTTACCTTTATTCCACTCTTGGGTTGAGATCTCTAGGGCATCCTTGAATGTTAGTTGGGAAAAGTGATGTTCTATGTCCTAAACCATAAAGAATGCATTTTTCAACTAAACACTTTAGTGAACTTGTATTTAGAATACCTTATTTTCTGATTTGGAGTCCATCATCATCTTAGATCTAGCTTTCATTGACTTTGCATTAGGATTTACATTAGTTAATTGGCATCTAGGGTTTCTAAATTTTGTATTATTGAAAATGCATATAGGTTGAATTTTTGCATCTCAAATCATCTAAAAACTACATTTGAATTTAGTCTACAACTCATACAAACTAAAAATAATAAAAATCACTCAAAAATCTTTGAAAATCTTTGAAAAAAATCCCTACTAGGACTCATTTGCCACCCTAGGCGAATCAGTCCTAGTGCACCCCTAAAACTACCTTTAACAACACTGAAAACCTCATTTTTACACGTCTATTTTCTGGCATTAACTATATTTTTCAGTTGGTTGACTTTCAGTTACATGCATTTCCCTAAATCTAGCTTAAATTGGTCCATTTCATGCATTGCTCAATTCAAAATTTGCATTTACAACATTTTATCTTTCAGGTTTTTGCATAGTGTAATAAAAAAATTACCTTGTTTCAAATTTTAAAATTGCATTTAAACATTTCACTATAGGTCATAGAATTTCTCTTTATTTAATTTTCCATAATAGCATGTTTTCTTTCAAGAGATGTGGCTTTGATATGGTTAAAAATGGATTGTATATTAAGTATAACATCCCCTCTTATGAGTTCAATTTAGATTACAACAATGACGTCATTAAGAGACATATTAGTCATCCTTCTGCTATCTTTCATAGTTATGAGAACACCTTAGAGAAAGTGGATCAAACAATTGACACAATCCTTAATATTGCATTGCCTATTGGTGAGTATGGTATGATACAAGAGGATACAAGTGCAGAAAATCATAACAATCATACTTGTTCTTCTCCTGATACCTCTCCTATTAGTGATGAAGGTATCTTGGTGAATGAAGATACAATCATTGAGAATCTTGATTGTCCCTCTCCTCATCCCATTTTGGAAGATATTAGAAAACAAGAAGATGATATCATAGAAATATTACTAAACATCACCTTACCTAGTCTCCATTCATCCCTTGCTTGTGAGAATGTTTTAGCAAAAGAGGTTGATATCATAGATATCCATGATAATAAAAAATTCCCTTCTCCTAATATCCCTCCTCGATGCAAAGAGGATAGGTTGGTGTTAGAAGATGCACCTGTTGAGATTCATGAGAATCATGTTCCTTCCTTCCCTAATGCTCCTACCATTTGGAAAGATCTATTTGGTAAGCATGAAAATAATAGTTGTCCTTCTCTTTGTGCCCCCCTACTTGTGATGAAGCTAATTTTTAAAATTTAACCATGGAATGTGATGAACATCTTACAAGATCTCCTACTAGGTCAGATAGTATGATACAAGAGAATGAGACCTTAGAGAAAAAGGATAATCAAATAGAAACTTCTCCTAATATTTCCACTATTGATAAACAACAAAATCCAACAATTCATAACTCCCTTGCATGGGATGAAGCCATTTTAGAAGAACCAACCTTTGAGTGTCAAGAACATTTGGTTTGTAGTTCTCCTAGAAACTCTCCTCCTAGGGAGTATATCATGGTGCAAAAAATGGATAACATTGACAATAATGATATACTATCCTTAGATAAAGATGATGAAGTAACATTAGAATCTCCTTCACTAATGGAATTTAATATTATTCAACCTCAACTCATCCTTTACCCACTTTCACACAAATCAAAAACTCAAAACAAACCTAAATTTATCCTTTACCCACCTAAGAATAATGTTTTGCAGCAACCGAGTCATAATACCATTGCTCATACATATAACACTAGAAACAATCTAAAACCAAGACATAAACCTTCAACATCCTTCCCATTGCCTAATCATATTTTGTTGTTGGAAAAAAAAGGAAAGACAACTAAGAGGTGGGGGGGGTGAATCAGTTGTCACAAAATTTCAAACTTATTAAACTTATTAACCTTTAATCTCTGATCTTATTAATAATAGTGAAAGCATGAATCAACAACACATCAAAAACACACATAACACCAATATTTTTTCATGGAAACCTTGTTAGGGGAAAAACCACAGTGGAGGTCAATCCATAATTTATACCCTACTAAAAGTATAAGAAGAATAAATGAGGAATGCACATGCATTCAAGAACACTGCCTAGAGATCACTGCTCAAAGGAAGACTCACTGTCTTAAAAAAAATATTTAGATTAAATCCATTTGAAGAATTTTAACTAAGAAAGTAGCATCTACTAATGCCTGAGTACAGTTCTGGTTAAGCACATGAACACTTCTTTACTTTCTTTCACTCTTCTTTACACTCTGCTTTTCCTTCGAATGATTTGAACCTTTTTCACACATAGCACTCACACACTTCACATACATCTCAAATGAAGAAACAATCACTTATATATGTCCACAACAAGAATTTATATTTCTTTATGTCAGATTCAACACAATAAAAGAATGAATGCAAATTGTCAGCCCAAAACAATAAAGGTTATCAATGCACATCAATCAAGGTCAACCACAACATAGTAGAGACCTAAAAAAATATCCTCGAACACAAAACACCTTCAAATATTCTTGCTCAAAGATCCACAACACACTTCAAACACCTTGTCAGCCATGAACATGAAAAACATGAACACACAAGAGAAAATCTCAGATCGTGATCACAATGATCAATGCAGACATGCAACACAGATAGAATATGATATGGAAACATCCATGAACACCTTAGAAAAATATGAAACAACTCAGATTACTAGAATCACATTATCTTCTTGCATGAACACCATTTGAAGTAACAAAATAGCTATCAAAACACAAAAACTTATAAATTTCTCAAATATTCATGCACAGCTCTGAAACGTTTGAATTAGAAACTAGATAGGATTGAAAAAATCCCTTTAATCCACAACATCTAGTTATCAGAATACTAAAATTTCTACAATACTGATCTTCACTGATTCATAGACAACCTATAACATATTTTATTTTAATTTTCTCAATATCCTCTACATATAAAGTCTTAAAGAAATTAATACTAATAGTGTTGAAATCAATGACAACCACATATCATAAATACAACCACAACATCCAACAATTTCCACCTTTGGCATTGATGGCAACACATGATGTGAAAAATATACCATCAACACAACTAACTCTTCTTCCAACAGTCTCCTCTTTACACATTGCTCTTCTCCCCCTTAGTTCTCCAAGAGTTTTTCACATTACTCTTCTCCCCCTTTGACAACAATGGAAAAGGTACACAAGCTCCGAACCACATATCTGAATCATCTGACTACTCCCCTGGAGTAGCAACCACCACAACATCAATCTAAATCAAGATATGATTGTGAATGCATTGACTGATGCAAAGACTATGCATCTTAGTTATTATTAGGAGGGGTAATCACCCCTAACTTCCATCTATGATACTCAAAAGTATTTTTAGGAAAAGGCTTAGTAAAGATGTCTGCAATATGTTCCTTAGTAAGCACATAATCCAATCTAACTTCCATATCACTCACTTTGTCTCTCAAAAAGTGGTACTTGATAGATATATGTTTGGTCTTTGAATGCAACACCAGATTCTTAGAAATGTTTATAGCACTTGAGTTATCACAGAATATGGAAATAGGTTCATCATACACAACTCTGATATCTTTTAGAATTTGTTTCATCCACAATACTCGTGTATAATTGTTAGCAGCAACAATATATTTTCCCTCTGTAGTAGACAAGGAGACAACATTCTATTTTTTGCTTAACCATGAAATCAATTTGTTTCCCAAGAAAAATGCACCACCACTAGTACTTTTCCTGTCATTCACATCTCCTACCAATTAGCATCAGTAAAGGCACTTAAAGTAAGATCATCATCTTTAGGATACCATAGGCCGGAATCAACTGTTCCCTTCAAGAATCTAAAAATTCTCTTCACAACAGTCACATGAGATTCTTTAGGATCAACATGAAATCTAGCAACAATGCATACAACATTCATGATATTAGGTCTAGTTTGACTCAAATACAACAATACACCAATCATTGATCTATATCTAGTCTAATTTTCCTTTGAAGAATCGTCATCTTGTGTCAACTTACATCCGGTCACCATAGCTGTACCGACTAGTTTTGAATCTTCCATACCAAACTTCTTTAGCATTTCTCTCACATACTTGGACTGAGATATAAAGATCCCTTTATTTACCTAAGTAATTTGCAATCCCAAAAATAATTTCAACTCTCCAATCTTTGACATCTCAACTCATTCTGCATCTCATTAGCAAACTTCATGCACAAACCGTCATCTCCTCCAAAAATGATATCATCAACAAAGACTTCCACAATTTTTTTTTTTATCATCATCAATCTTAAAATATAGATTACTATAAGAAGTACCTTTGTTAAATCCAAGCTTCAACAAGTATCTATCTAATCTGGCATACCAAGTTCTAGGGGCTTTCTTGAGTCCATACAATGCTTTCTTCAACTGACAAACCATATCTCCCTGATTAGTCAATTGAAATCCATCTGGTTGCTCAATATACACCTCTTCTTCTAATTCACCATTTATAAATGTTGACTTGATATTCATTTGATAAAACTTGTAGTATTTGTAAGCAACATAAGCGAGAAACAATCTCACAGCTTCAATTCTAGCAACAAGAGAAATTTTTTCTTCAAAGTCAATTCCTTCCATCTGAGAGTATCCTTTACACACCAATCTTGCTTTGTTTCCAATAACTTCACCTTATTCATTCAGTTTGTTTCTAAAATCCCATTTAGTTCCAATTACATTTTTATCTTTAGGTCTAGGAACAAGAATTCATGTATTATTCTTCTCAATTTGTTGTAGTTCTTCTTTCCTTGCTTCAATCCAATGTTCATCTTTGCATGCTTCATTGACACTACTTGGCTTAGCCTTTAAAATTAAACAATATTTTTCTGCAACTTTTCTCCTAGTCTAGACACCTTTGTTCTTATCTCCTATAATCTAATTTTCTAAATGATTTAATCTCACATACCTTGGAGACTTAGAGTGTTCTTTAATATCAAGCTCTTGTGGTCTCTCTTCTATACTTTCACTAGTCTCTCCTTCTTGTTCTTCTTGATTCACTAGAACAATTTGAACTTGATTTGAAGTCTAACTATTGTTTGTATTGTCATTCTGATCATCATAATCTTATCCACAGGTTTTGGAGGGTCTAGCAATGTCTTCATCAACATTAACATTTGCACTTTCAACTATTTTCTTCAATCTCTTGTTGTAGCACTGGTAGGGCTTTCTCTTAGTAGAATAACTAAGAAATATTCCTTCATCACTTCTAGCATCAAACTTTCCTAGATCTTCATCTCTCTTGATATAGCATTTACTCCCAAATGTTTTGAAATTTCTAACAATAGGCTTATGACCAAACCATAGCTCAAAATGAGCCTTACCAGTTGTAGACATCCAAATTTGACCACTCCCATATGGTCAAAATCCTATCATTTACTTGTCTAATTCATTTATATTAATTAAATGAGATATTTAATTAATACTATCCTATTTTCTAAGGTTCCTAAAATTATTTAATTAAATACTTTATCCTTTACCATTTCCTCTCTAAATTAAATAAATGTATCAATTTATTTAATTTAGTCAATTATCTTCTTCACTTTTCAATTCATTATTTCTCTCTCCTTGTCCCATCCTCCATAACCCTTTCATTAATTTGGGTTAATCTAATTAATCCTTAATTAGAATGTACATATCCTTAATCAAAATTAATGTCACATCCTCCATATTTAGCCACTTGCTTCCAATCCTCATTAATTTTGCTAATCATCTATTTGCACAAGCTTAATCCTAATCACTTACCTTTTCTAGCATGTCCTTAAGTCAACCTTTCATGGTACTCACCTTATTTGGTTTGACCTCTTTCCCATGTGAATTAAAAATTCACACTTATTCCCCTCATGCATTTCTCTTCCTTATGACCTCTCAAAGGTCACATCAAATACATGGGACAAGGACCTCCTTTTGGAGGACATTGTCTTATCCATAGGTTTATTCCAATCTTGTGAGTTTTAAATTTACTTTTATTTCTCCAATGCCCTTTCAAATCCCCATGGTGACAAGAATGGACTTTCTAAAATTCCTCACTTGTCACTTTCAGCCCCACTTGGGGACAAGGAATCCCTTTTTAGAGAAATCCTCTTCAATCCCAAGGTACCACATGGCCTTTTACATGTCACTTTGTAATTCTTCCATCGCACCCTCCACATGGAAAAATGTGAGGGCTTGTGAGCCCTCAACTCACCACAACCCTTAATCTTTTCCATGGTGGATCAATCTCGACCGCCCATTTTTCTTTAAATGGATGGATTTGGCCTCAAGTTAGAGGTTAAAACTTTTAGTATTTGTGAAGATTTTAAAGAGTTCTAAGATTGTTAAGCCATTATTGAATAGCCATTATTGCAACATTGAAGCCATTTTTCATTCTCACCTACCATCTTCCATCATTCAACCACCTTCATTATTACAAGCTTGCCATCAAGGAGCATACATCAAGAATATCTTCAAGGGCCAACCACTTCATCAAGCTAAACAAGTGAAAGGTATAATCTTTATTTTTGATTGTTTAGTTTCAACTAGGTCTAATCTTTGAAGTGTTGTTGTGTTTCCTTTATCTTACATATATTTATTTTTGCATTCTAGACTAAGGATTTTCATTGCACACATTTCTGGCATGCCCGGTGGAACCCACGTCACGGGTCTATCACTTTTACTTTTCTATTTTTTGAAATTTTGCAAGTTCAGGAACACAAAGGAAACTCCGCCCTCAAAGGGGTGGTTCCACCCACAAAAGGGCGACCTCGCCCACGAATAGGCAACCCCACCCACAAAGGGGTGACCCTGCCCAAAAATCTAGATTTTTAGTTTCTTTATTCTGTGTTGTTAAATGTTCCTGGAGTTTTTGGACAAATAGGCGACCTCGCCCAAAACCCTAATTTTCTACTTTTTTGTTTTTCTCTACTTTTGACTTTTCTGTAGATTCTAGATTGATTGAATAGGTGACCTTTCCCACAAAGGGGTGACCCCGCCCAAAAATCTAGATTTTTAGTTTCTATTTTTCTGTGTTTTTAACTATTTCTACAGATTTTGGACAAATAGGCAACCCCGCCTACAAATAGGCGACCCCACCCACAAAGGGGCGACCCCACCCTAAGAGCCAGCTATGCCCAAAACATAGAGGAAACCACGCCCGAAAGAAAGAAAAAACAGGTAAATAGACAGTAAGTTTGTCATTTCAGAAACCAGATTTAGGCTATTTTTTGCTATTTTCGACCTACTAATGTGTTTTTGTTTGTAAGTAATGTTTCGTTACTAACATTTGTGTAGATCGATTATCAAGATGATAAAAATGAAACTACTAACACATTTGTTGTAGGAGGAGAAAGTTCATTTCTTTTCTAATTAACTTGTCATTTACATTTTTAACTAGGAACATAGACTTAATTAAGAGGGGTCAAAAAACTTGTTTGGTGTGCTTGTTTAAGTGGGATATTGATGTATCCAATCCCCTTGTTCCATTTGGTGATCGTGGGTGAAGAGAAATCATAGTCCACTTAAGTCCTTTTTACCCCTTTTTAATTTTCTTAGCGAGACTTGCTTGGGGATTTCATCACCCCAAGGGATGATTCCAACCACACCTACTGACGAGGTATATAAAGGGGGGAGGTGAAAGCTATACCTCAATCTAGTCACATCATGTTTGGAGAAGTATCAAAGTTAGGGTGATACCTAGACAAGACGCGAAGAGTTGGTCTGAGCTCCCAGTCTCTCATTGGAAGTTCCTGACTCACGTCTGTGATGGTTTGGTGTTCATGGTTGTGCCCCTTGTACCATGCGTATATCGAGGACGCCCTTAGTTTCCTTGTTCAACCTAGATATAGGATCGTTTTGACCATACCCTTAACACTAAACTTAGGCTTGTGCTATCTGAATTGTTTTCTTGTACAAAACCAGTGTTTATCAGTTAGTCTTGGCCATTTGTTTGTTGTTTTTGGTCCTATTTCATAGCTATTTTTTCTTAAGTTAGGTTCAGAACAAAACATAGAGGTGACCCTACCGAAGTTTGGGTGATCCTACCCTAAAAGGGGTGACCCCACCCTTAAACATATGACCTTGCCCTCAAAGGGGCGACCTTGCCCTTCCTGTTTCAACTATTTTTCACCTACACTAAGTCAAAATTCACCAATTTTTTTGAAACAAGCAACCTTTCCCTCAAAGGGGTGACCTCGCCCTCAAACAGGCGACCTTTCCCTCAAAATTTTAGTAGTTTTCAATGTTTGGGTGACCTTGCCTCTTGTTTGGGTGACCCTACCCTCTAAAGGGGTGGCCCTACCCTAAAGGGTGTGACCCTATCCTCCGAACATTCATTTTAACCCTCTGTTTGCTAGTCGTTACCCCATTTCAGATACCCATTTTTCAGTTCCAAGTGTCATTCCCTTCTTTCGGGTAGTTGTTTACCCATTCTAATCATCTATCGACCCATTCTAGATATCTATTTTCCCATTTCAAACATCATTCCCTCTTTTCGACTGGTCATTTACTTGTTCTGAGTGTCATTCCTCTATCTCATGCATCCATTCATTTGTTCTGAGTGATCATTCGCCCGTTCTATGAACCCATTTGCCCATTTTGGAAATCTGTTTATTGATACCACTTGACCATTTTTTGAACTATGTCAAAACCATGATCTTTTTGGGTGACCCTACCCTTGTTAAGGTGACCTTGCCCCTGTTTGGGTGACCCTGCCCAAGTTTGGATGGCCCTTCCCTAAAATCGTATCTATTTCGCAAGTCTAATTTGACAAGCCAATTTCCTGGGATTCCAAAAATCTTGTTGTCTGCCCAACTATTTGCACATCTTGTTCACGTGCAATCCTCACATCAGTCCACATGCATCATGATCCATTTGCATTCAAATAATTATCCAAATCATATAGTTGCATCCTTAATAATCCTTAGGATACACATCCACTATCGATCCAAATCCTCTGAACTTTGTTTGAATTTGTTTTCCAAGTTGACCTAAGTTCCTGAAACTGATCATCATCCTTCAACATCTATCCTAAGTCGATCATCATCCTCAGCCCTATCAATCCCCTTCCATCTCAAGGCGGATTTGGTGTCATAATCATCAGTTCATCCTTTAATCTAATCAATCAACACCTTAAGTCACCTAGGATGATCTCTGAACCTAGTTTAGAAACCCTTCCAATCATCCAATCAATTGATCTTTAATACTATTCCATCCAATTCTATCAATCATTTTATTGACCAATCCTATCCAATCTAATCCAATCCAATCCAATCCAATCACATCTTTATCCAATTATCCAATCAATTTATCTAACTCTCCAATCAATTGAATCTTTTAAATCCAATCAATCAATCAATCTTTGTTTAGATCATCTTTGCATTGCATCTTAGAAACTTAGTTACATCTTAGACAAACTAGTTGATTTTGCACTTTCATTCCCATTCAAACCCGCTCACAAGAAAAAAAGAAAATTGCAGAACAACAAGCCCAAGGTTCCCAACCGAACATCCCACAAGATCCTAACAATGTCCCAAATATCCGACAAGATCCTCCTAATGGTGCCTCCTCACAATCCAACACCAACATCCAAAACACCACACCCCTCGGTGATGAAAACATGGTTAACCAACCTGAAGTCACTATTGATGAATACCTTAATGATCCTATTAATATTTAGATGATGGATCATCTCCTCAATGAATGTGGGGATAATATTCATGCCACTCTACTCATGAGAGGAGTCAAACCACCATCCGAGTTTGATGCATCACAATATGCTAGTACCCACACTCTTCCCACACCCACTGACCCGCAAAATTCACAAAATGTTCCAAGGAATTCATATGTCTCTGAAAGTGCACCCACAGAGAATTAGTATCATCTTGAGTTTGGAAACGTTGTGATACACCAAGTTGCTAGTTATTCTCACCTCCCAACCACAACCTCTACAGCACAACCTGAGCATCATGACCCCTATGCCTATAACATGCCCTCATACATCCCATCCACTTTGCCAATTCCATCTCAACATCCCAGTCAACCACCCATCAATAATAGGGGCACACCTATCTTTACATTAATGCCACCTCTAGGATCTACACCCGCTAACAACTTACCACCACCTGGATTCTAGTAGCCTCCTACTAATCCTCACCAATCCACTTCATTACCAACACCACAACAACACACTATTACTAATATTGCTTCATCCCTACCACCTCATTACCAAGCTCTTTAGCACAACATCCCCATCCCACAAAAAAATTATTCAATTCCTACAAAACCACCACATCAGGTGACACAAAATACATCCCAACCACCACAATTGCTGCATGGAACTTCTACAACAGTCCCACAACAACAACATATTCCATTTGAACCCTCTTACCAACAATAACCACAACAACAAACTCCACCACAACATATACATATTTCTACACAACCTCAAAATAATCCTCTTACAAAATATGTTTATCATCCATCCAACACATGCATTGCTCCATCCCATCCTAATCCTCATCAGGCTTCTCAAAATCAAACGCAGACCCAACCACCACTTTACACCAATCCTATATAGTCACATACCAATCCCTATCAATAGCCATCAAATCAATTAGGATTCAGTCAGAAAGATAGGCCATGCCTTGACTCAATTCATAACCATCCCCTTCAGCTTGAGATTGGGGTGAATTTTCATAAAGTGAAAAGGGTACTAGTAGATAATGGTTCTACCCTAAATCTTTGTACATTAAAATTTATACAATAGGTGGGATACACCCAAGCTGACTAAAATGATCAGGTTATCACCATCAAAGCATATGATAACACATAACGAGATTCTGAGGGCACTATTTGTCTTCCTATTCAGGTGGGCCCCATTGTGCAGTATACTATGTGTCATGTTCTGTACCTGGAACTTCCATATAACATCCTTCTTGTCCACCCATGAATTCACTCTATGCAAGACATCCCATCAACCTATCACCAATGTCTTAAATTCCTATTTCAAGGAATGGAAGTAACTATACAAGATGACCCTCATCCATTTGAATATTGTCATGCCCTGAAAGCTTCCTTTCCACATTCTCATTACTACCCTGGGGTAGAAATGGGGGCATCTCAGACATCAGATTCTCATCCATCCACTAGCACCTCTTCATCCATGCCATCATCCATACTTGATTCCACCATCACTAAGGTCTAGATAATTGACAAGGGGTGTGGTGAGTACAAAATGCATACAAAATTGAACATGGAAACCATGCCAACCTCACCATGTATATATGGTCAACCATCTCAGTATGTTCCAAAAGATGAAGAGAAGACAATCACCCTCCACGCTCCAATTGTGGGGTCTAGCACTTTTCGCTCTCCTGGATTACGACAAGATACACCCAATGAAAACGTCAGCCAGTGGGTGTACTATGAGGAACCTGAACCATATCCCCCCTTAAAGGAATACTTCCAAGAGGCCTATCATTATCCTTCTAATATTGAAGAAAAACATAACTATTAGGGGGGAGGCATTGGTGTAATCGAACAGGGTAGACGACAACCAATAGAAGCTTCTCTACATTCGAAGAAGATAGGTTTGGGCTATGCTACTAAACAAAGGGTCCTGTAGCATCCTCTAGTGCTTCTAACAATGTTAGTATAGACAACAGTTCTCTCGAGGACATACTAGAGGAGGAATCCATTGTTCATGCATATGATGATCTAGATCATGTTGACCTCCCAACCATGTTCGATTGCCTATCCGTTTGCATCATCACCTTATCCATCAAACACCCCAAGCTTATAGACTATGATCTACAAGGTATCACACCTAAAAAATTTCCCTCAGTGGACCAGTATGTGCATCTTATGGGATTGGGGGAAGATGAATTCTCCACCCACTAAATAAAAAGAAACAAAATCAAAATGGGTTACCTAGTGAAAACCTCCCTAAGTCACTTTGTGACTTTGAAAAAGTATAAACAAAGGGTGTATCTACTAGTGAAAACTTTGACGAGGTGCTAGAAGATGGGGATGCTCATTTTCCCCTTGTAGGGACTCAACTATTTGGTCGATCATCCATCTTGATTGAAGAAACAAAAGCAGTAAACTTGGGAATTGAGGAGAACCCCAAGATCACCTATGTGGCTAAGGAACTATCAAAAGAAGAAAAATCTACCATCACCAAGCTCCTTAAAGAAAGAATCATCAACTTCACCTAGACATACTCAGACATGCCTAGCCTTGATCTTTCTTTGGTGGTACATCACCTCGACATCCATCCTGATGCAAAACTTGTCAAACAAAAACTCAAGAAAATGCACCCTCAAGTGGCTTTACTGGTTAAGAAAGAATTGGTAAAACTATTGGAGGAAGGATTCATCTGACCAATTGACTACTCCGACTGGATCTCCAATATAATCCCAATTGCTAAACCCAATGGAGATATTAAAATTTATATAGATTTATGAGATCTTAACATAGCCTGTCCCAAGGATGACTTTCCCTTACCAAATATCGATATGCTGGTTGATCTCATCATAGGACATGAGATGTTGTCCATTATGGATGGTTTCTTCAGCTACAATCAGATTAAGATTTCCCTTGAGGATCAACACAAGACCACCTTTACTACACCTTGGGGTACATTTTGGTATAATGTCATGCCTTTTGGACTCAATAATGCAAGGGCAACATATCAACGTGCTATGACAGTCATCTTCCATGACCTCATCCGCATAATAATGGGAGATTACATTGATGACCTACTAGGAAAATCAAGAACGAGGGAAGAGCACCTTGCCATTCTCAAGAAGATATTTGAATGTCTGGAACAATACAAGCTACGTCTCAATCCAAAGAAATATGTCTTTGGTGTCGCATCCGAAAAAATCTTGGGGTTAATTGTCTCCCACATAGGACTTGAGTTCGATCTTGCTAAGGTCAAGGCAATCATGGAAATTCCTCCACCCCGCAATCTGAAACAACTAAGTAGTCTACAAGGTAAACTCCAATCCATCTGAAGGTTTGCTGCTCAACTAGTTGACAAGTGTCAGTTGTTCACGCATCTCCTAAAGAAAAATAATGCATTTAAGAGGAACCAATAGTGTCAACTCGACTTTGATCAGATTAAAGAATATTTGGATCATCCACCTATTCCTATGCTGCCTATTTTGGGAAAGCCGCTCCTACTTTATATTTTAGCTACTTCTATGGCACTAGGGGCATTGTTAGCACAACATGATGAGTCATCCAAAGAAAGATAAATTTACTACATCAGTCAACCTTAGTAGGCTATGAGCTCAACTATTCCCCAATGGAGAAGGATTGTCTCACCATAGTCTTCAGCTCACAAAAAATTAGACACTACATGCTTAGTCATCTGGTCAAGCTAATTTCTAAGGTTGATCTGCTTAAATATATGTTATCTAGAACAACACTAACTGGTCACATGGCTAAATGGGTCATGTTTCTAAGTGAATTCAACATAGAGTATGTGGATCGTAAAGAAATCAAAGGACAAGTCATTACAGATAAACTAGAAGATGCTCCACTAGTGGATGCTTATCATTTAGAAACATAGTTTTCTGATGAAGGGGTCTTTGTAGTTTCAGAAGCCACCACATGGACACTATACTTTGATGGATCACACACAAACAATGGATCAAGAGCAAGAGTCTTTCTCGTCACCCCCCAAGGTGACTACATATTGAAGTCATTCAGATTAACCTTTCCTTGTACCAACAACATTACTAAATATGAAGCTCTTCTTACAGGCCTTAAGATTGTAGTCCAATGGCGTATCTCTCACTTGCACATCTTTGGTGACTCCCAACTAGTTATCAAGCAGGTCAATGATGAGTTCCTAAAAAAATATGATAAGTTGTTACCCTAAAAATGAATGGTAGATGACTTCAAGAAGTACTTCACCTCCATCCAATTTGATCAAATACCTAGAGTACACAATAAAGCAGCTGATGCCATGGCCACCATCAGTTCTCTCCTTGACATGCCCAAAGATCATACTGAATGTGAGTTCCTCGTGGAGCAACTATTAATCCCTGCATATGACATCCTTGAGAGTGAAATGGTATGTGACATTGTGGGTCCCGAATCCCCCTGGTACTAGGACATCTACACTTATCTTCATGACAACACCTTACCCCCTGACCTCACATGTAACCAACAAAAATCCTTTATCCAATGCACCACTTGTTACAGCATCATAGGTGATATGCTTTATTGATGTGGGTATGATGGAACCCTCCTCTGGTGTTTAAATGAGACCAAAGCCCACACCACATTGATAGAAGTACATAGTGGTATATGTAGCACCCATTCTAATGGCATGACCCTAGCCAAGAGGATTCTCAGAGCAGGATATTATTGGCCTACTATGGTACATGATTCTTGCGAGCTCATAAAGAGGTGTCTTCCTTGTCAACAATATGCAAACTTGATTTATGCTCCTGCATAAGAGTTACAACCTAGCACAACACCATGGCCATTTTCACAATAGGGTTTTGATTTGGTTGGCAAGATCTACCCTCCATCCTCTGAAGGTCATACTTTCATCATCACAACCACTAAATACTTTACTAAGTGGGTGGAAGCCATACCACTCACCCAAATTACTGGTGTTCAGATATCCAAATTCATCCTTTACCATATCCTCTATAGGTATGGAATCCCCTCCACCATCATTACTGATAATGGAAAGCCATTCAAAAATAAGTGCATGAAATTCCTCTATGAGACTTATCATATCCAACATCGTTGGTCTACCCCATATTACACCCAGGGTAATGGTCAAGCAGAAGAATCCAACAAAACCCTGATTAAAATCATTAAAAATATGGTTAAAAACATTGGTCGAGATTGGCATCTCCACCTCCATCCTACCCTTTGGGCCTACCACACTTCCATCTGCACCCCCATCGGTACCACTCCATACTAATTAGTTTATGGTGTTGAAGCTATCCTACCAATTGAAGTCAAAATCCCATCATTTTGCATCTCTTTGAAGAATATAATTAGTGATGAGGACACCTAGGTTGCATGACTTACTCAGTTAGAAATCCTAGATGAAAAATGGATCAAAGCCTACAACCATCTATAAGCCTATCAACACTGGCTCAAGAGAAGATTGAATAAAAAGGTTTGCCCTCGCTAGTTTAATGTTGGTGACTTAGTCCTTAAAGAAAATCAATAGAATCAACAAGATTGGGATAAGAAAGGAAAGTTTGAAGAAAATTGGTTAGGCCCCTACGTCATCACCACAAAATATGGTTCTAGAGCATACAAGATGTCTACACTTAAAGGAGAACCCTTGGAAGAACCCATCAATATCATACATCTGAAGAAGTTTTATACTTAGATCAATAGGGGTATCCTTCCTCTAAAATCTCAAAAATACAAAAACAAGTAAAAAATTGTCAAGATACAAAAAAATCCATAAATCCAAAAAATCCAAAAAATATTAAAGAGAAATAATTCATCCTATGGTTAAAAAACCCTTGGTGGCACCTTGGATATGTATGATTGGTGAAAACTTGGCAACATGCACCATTCGTATAGGGCTTAATCATTATCTACCTCTCGTCCTAGATACTTTATGATTTATCCATCTAGATCTCCTATCCTCATCATCCTATCAATCTTATCCTTCCATCTACTTGCATCATCAGGTCATTTGGTATATTTTGGTTGACCAGTGGATGAACCTCATCTGCTATTATATGATTTCACGTAGGCAAGGCTGATCACTTGATCCGCCCCCAGGGCTATTTTTGGTTTTGTTTGTCATCCTCTTGTCCCACTCTCACCACATTTGGCTTGAACACATTGATGTGTTCCTAGGCCCATACCTGAAGCAATGCAACATGACACACTCTGAGTCCCTCCTGGTAGAAGACCACATGCATATCTTTGTACTATTATGCAAGCACACATGGACCCCATGCGAACTCTCCATCCCTCACCTCGAAAATATGATGAATAACCTCCATGTAGCTGAGGCTACAAAATTGACCACTCCTATCTGGTATGATTATCCCACTGATCATCCACATAGGTACAAGGGCAGTGGTGGTATTCTCAATCCCAAGCATCTATCCACATATAGCCCCTTCTTTTGCATAGGTAGGTCCTCTCGCTTGAAGATGACCCACACGGTATAATCCAATGCCTCTCCCTCTGATCTTGTCTCACTCACCATACACTTTGCTATGGGAAACCTCAATATCTGCCAGAAATCCTCTAGCATCACTGTCATCTCCCTTGTTAGAAGATGAAAAGTCAAAGTCATTGAATCCTAGTGCTCAATCAGGGCTCACAACATCGCTCGATGCACCCTGATAGATAGACACCTGAACATACGCAGTAGCCCAACCTGGGCAAGAGCCTAATGATTTTCTCCCATCATCGCTCGTCACATCGCCTCTATCACCTCATACCTCCTCTCTCAATTCCACAATCAATCAAACCACTCCTACCATACCACACAACCTATCAGTCACCGAATCCTTGCCTCGGGTTCCTTTTCACACTAAATTTTCCTAACACTCCTTCTTGGGATCACTTTCCTAAGTTTTCCCCCTTTACAATATTTTTCTTTCTAACCCTTTACTCTTGGTTTTATCTTCTTTTTGGCCCCTCTTCACGCCCTTGGCATCTTCCCTTTTTTTGGGTGTGGCCGCCCCTTGGGGCATGGCTACCCTTCGAGGCGGGGCTGCCCCTCGAGGTGTGGTTGCCTCTGGGGGTGGGGTTTCCCTAGCAGGGGCACAACCACCTTGCTAGGGTGGGGCTGCCCCTTTCCGGGGTGGGGCTGCCCTAACTGAGGCAAGACCACCCCTCCCTGGGGTGTGACCGCTTTGCCAGGGTGGGGCCGCCCTGCCAAGTTGGGGCCGCGGCTTCCTTTTGGTGGGTGGGGTTGCCCTTCCTAGGGCATGACCACCCCTATGTGGGCAGCCAAATCCTAAATTTTATGCTAACCTACTATTTTTCTTCCATTTAACCCCTCTTCCCCCCCCACGTCATTATTTGACGTTTCTTCCTATCTAGTAGGCATAATTGATTTTTACCCTTTACCCATTTTTCCAACTATGAACCCCCAATCTTATAACTGCACAAAAATAGCAAACAAAAAAAATATTAGATTCAAATGCAAGTAAGAACAAGGATTCCCCATGAAATTAATTAGCAATACTAAAAATAGGAAATGAAATGAAGAACAAACAAGAAACTAAGTTAAATCCTATTCAAGCAATGCAAACACTTAATCCCATGGGAGACTTGGTGCCAATTATGTGTAGAAAATTTTCCTTTCCCAACTCCTTTGTAAGCTTGATGATGATTGATCCACTTGATGGTGAAGAAAACTGTGACTCCTTGCTAAAAATCTGTAATAACCTAGGCATGGTGATGGCAAATGCTCAAGAAGATGAGTAGAATTGCTCTAGATATGAAGATAATAACTTTGCTTTCAAATTGTGGATGAAGATTGAGGAAAAGGGGCTCTTATTTATAGATTTCAAAATTGGAAGAATGAGAAAGATTGAGAAATGTGGTATCATTCAACATTCAAATTCCAAGTGTCACTTGTTAAGATGTGAATGGATGAAGGTTGTGCACATTTTGATCAAAGTGCCAATAAATGTTATTAGGTGGATTTCAAATTTGTGAAATGACTTGTTGAAGAGGGAAGAAAAATGACTTAAATTCCACTTGGTTCAATGAACAAGGACATGTAAGAGGAGTTAAATGCCTTTTGGAAGGAAAAATCCCTAATAGGGATTTTCAAATTTGGAGGAATATTCCCTTTTTATGCCATGTGAGGGAAAATAGAATTTTTTTTTGTAAATCAAAATAAATGATTTATTGTGCAAATTGCATTCTCTAGAGGATGTGGCATGGATTAAGATTAAATTAATCAAAGGATAATTAATTTAATGGGAGATTAGGGGATGTGACAATTTTGACTTAAATTTATAAATTGATTTAAATCAAAATTGAGAAAAAAGGTTTAGTTAAACAAATGATTTGATTTATTTAACTAAAGGGGATAATGTTAGATTAAATTAAATAGGTTTAATTTATTCAATTTAATAAGAAGACTTTAGAGACTTAATTTAAATAAAATAGATTATTTAAATGAACAGAGACTTAGGGTTAATTAAATTAAATTGATTAATTTAATCAATAGGGAAGAATGACTTAATTAGATAAATAATAATTTATTTAATTAAGGGATGAAAAGTGATGACAACCTGAGAAGATGATTAAGGACAAAATGATCTTAGTAATCAAGATCAAGTGTGTCCGTCAACTTGGTTCATTTTTCATGTCTACATTTTGCCCCTCTTTGAAGCAATACACTTGTTGTATTGGTTCAAAGAATAAATTGTTGTGATCAAAGTTCAAAAAATTTCTCAATTTTTCTAGATGCCCCACTGCTACCCCAGCGAGAAGGATTATGCTGGTATATTGCCCCCTCAAGAGATTGAGATAAAATTCGATAAAATGTGAACCTTAATCCTATACTTGCACAAACATGGCAAACAAGCACATTATTATATTGAAATGCAAGTTAGAACAAGGATTCCCCATGAAATTCATCTACAATATTTAAGATAGGAAATGAAATGAACAAACAAAAAACTAAGTTAAATCCTATTTAAGCAATGCAAACACTTAATTCCATGGGGGAATTGGTGCCAATTATTTGTAGAAATTGTCCCTTTTCCAACTCCTTTTTAAGGTTGATGATGATTGATCCACTTGATGGTGATTAACAATGTGACTCCTTGCTAAAAATCTACAATAACCTAGCTATGGTGATGGAAAATTCTCAAGAAGATGAGTAGAATTGCTCTAGTTATGAAGATAATAACTTTGCTTTCAAATTGTGGATGATATTGCAATAGAGGAGGCCTCTATTTATAGATTTGAAGAATGGAAGATTGAAGGATTTGGGTGAATTTGGGACTAAATACCAACCAATGAGAGAATTGCACTTGTCCACATGTGATTGGAGGAGGAATGAGCACATTTTGGTCAATGTGCATGATAAATGCTATGAGATTCAAATTTTGAAATTTGAAAGTGACATTTTTATAGGGAAGTGAAATGGAGTTAATGTCACTTGGTTCAAGGCCAATGACATGTAAGAAGCATTAAATGCCTTGTTGGAAGTACCCATCCCTTTTGGAGGTATTTTTGAATTGGAAGAATATTCCACAAAAGATACCCTTTTGAATGGAAATTGATGAATTTATAAATGAAATAAATTGATTTATTGTGCAAGTTGAAAAATTTAGAGGATTGGAGTGATTAGGATTAGATTTAATCATGATTTGATCAAATTAAGTAGAGATTAGGTGATTTCACAATTTGACTTAGTTTTTTGGATTAAATAAATCAAAGTTGAGAGGAATAAAGATTTTTAGATTTAATTAAATAAAGATTGATTTATTTAACTAAGGAGAATGATGTTAGATTAAATCAAATAAAGATTAATTTATTTAATTTAAGGGGATGAATTTAGAGATTTAATTAAATAAAGTTAATTATTTAATTAAAAGAGAGACTATAGAATTAATTAAATAAATTGATTTATTTAATTAATAGGAGATGATAACTTAATCAGATAAATAACGATTTATTTAATTAAGGGATGAAAAGTGATGACAAGCTGAGAAGGTGATTCAGAATGAAGAAAAACTAGTAGTCAGGATCAAGTGTGTAGGATCAATTTGTATATTTTTCATGTCTACATTTTGCCCCTCTTTGAAGCAATGCACTTGTTTGGTTCAAAGAATAAACTGCTATGATCAAAAATTCAAAAATTTCTTGATTTTTTCAAATGCCCCACTGCTGCTCCAACAAGAAGAATTACAATGGTATTTTTCCCCCTTGAGATATTGAGTGGAAATGCTAATTTTCTAATCGAGATAATGATAAAATGTGAGAGGAGTTGTTCTATTGATCAGAGGAAGAAAGATAATTCTTTGATGTAGACAATTCTGATGATGTATAGACAGTCATTGTCCATGGGTAGTCTCATGTATATTTTGATACAACACACCAATTTTGGATAGAAATGTTAGTAAATATAGAAGAAAGGAGATCCGACAAGCTTACATTATTAATGATGATGATGATGATTTGCTTACCAGGAGTTGGGATTTTAAAATGGACAATTGCTTTATGTTTGATAATACACATAGGTACGATTCATCAAGGTATAAATAACAAGGATGGTGTTGTACGTAGTGTGATGGAATTTGAATCGACAAATAGATAGGATTATTCTTGTTCACACCTGACATACATAAACCTTACTAGGATGCACCTAACAAATAAAGTATTCGCCAAGTATATTTTACAAGAATATCCAACAAGCACATTAGATAAAAAATATAATGGTCATTGCCCCATTCCTTTCTCTCTAAACTTGTGTTGATTAGGCATCATCAAGATCCTTGGAATGAGTGCAATAAGATAAATCCAAAGAAAAGATAAAGTAAACAAACAAGCTAATGTTCTTCTTACCACTAGCCAAGACTACACTATGGTGATTCCTGATGTTGATGCCCATAGTAGGAAGGATACATCCTAGGAAATGTTGTGATTAGGTGATGATGAGATTGATTTAGATGATAAGCTATTGATACTCCGAGTTGATCAACTTACTGACTTACTGACCTAGACTTAAGACTTTCGATAATTAGGTGTTCACTTTTGAACCTGCTAGACTTGCTTCTGATTAATTTACCAAAGGATGAAGATGTTGATTGATTTATTATGGGTTCAATGATTATTGCAGGTGAAAGCGAGATGAAATGGTGCACCATTTTGGGTTTTTCAAATTTTTGATGTTTTTGGTGTTTTTGAATATTTTGAGGCTGGTTTTGGGATTTTGATATTTTCAATGTTTTTTGGTATTTTCAAAATTTTGACCAAGAGACTAGATTAAAGACCTATCCTAGGGGTCTTGGGAGCTGATCAATGGATTAGTCTTTCCTACATTATACACGCACATACCACGTAGTTTGACTGATGAAATACTTGATTACTGATGAGATAGATGGGCAAACGGTTTGCCATTGTGACAGACGCCTAAAGGACTGACCAAAAATGTCTCAGGGAATGATCAAAAGATCAACCTTCCCTATGTTCAAGCTTAGAGAAGATGTAGTTCAGTTGACAAAGACTTGATTACCAATGAGAGAGATGGACAAACAAATTTCCATTTCTATTGTGACGGATGCCTAAAGGACTGACCTAAAATGTCTTGGGGAATGATCAAAGATCAACCTTGCCTACATTCAAGCTTAGAGATGATGTAGTTTGGTCAGATGACTCTATTTTTTATTTTTTAGATTTTCGACATGCTTTGGATTTTTGACATGATTTGGATGATTTTGGATTTTTTTTTTGATGTTTTTGGATTTTCGCATGATTTTGACGATTTGGATATGGATATGATATCAGTGCTCTGTTTTAGGATTTTTTTGGAAACCAATCTAAGGTTGATTGATCAGATTTATGGATTGATGATGATAACATTGTTGAGGATATACAACAATGCAAGGATAGTGTTAAGCAACACGAGGATTGGGAAGGATATCCTGAGATGATGATGGATTGGTAAGCTTTGACTGATCAAGATTGATTGTGATAACATTGTTGAGGATACACAACAATGTAAGGATAATGTTAAGAAACACAAAGATTGGGAGGGATATCCAGAGATGATGATGGATTGATTAGATTATGATTGATCAGGATTTGGAAGCTTGGTTTGGAACAAAATTATTTTGATGATTTGATGTGACATTGAAGTACACATTAGATGCAACTAATATTGATTGTTCAGATTGGATTTTGATGAAAGATAAGGCTTGATAAGGAACATCTTCTCGTCAAAAAATCCATGGGCTAGTGATTTGGTTTTGTTTCTCACAAATGCTTTAACCAATTTGATTTTACATTTGCCAATGTTTGGATCACCACATAATTTGGAAGATATAGATCAAGATTTATTCCTGAAGTAAGATATAAATATCTACCCCCAATGTCTATCATCTTTGGGATTGCCATGGCTTGATGCTTGGATAGGTGGATGGATGGATATGGTAAGAATGCAAAGGATGCCAAGGATTATCATGTGATAAGATAAGTTGTTCGAATAGAGGATGCTCATTTGGACAGTGCTACATGGCTTGGATAATGTTGGATCGGATAAGATCAATGAAAATGACCCATGTCAAGATGTTTACCATAAAAAAGTGTAAAGCATGCACCAAATTTTTTCAAGATCAAGATAATGTGGATGATGGAAGGAAATATATGAAAATGGATTAGATAAATGGTTCATGGATGAATGGTTTTATTATGGATAAGATGCATAGAATGTTGGATTTATTATGGATGGGATGAGATGCTTCCAACTAAAATGATGCATGTAGATGATCAATTCTACACATGAAACTTGTTTCCCAAGTTTTTATCATGGTACTTGTCCAAAGAGCCACCAAAGTGGTTTTCACTAGAGGACGATTTTTTTCTTTATTGTTTTCAATCCTTTTTTTTATTTTTTTATTTTTATTATTTTTATGAATTTTTTGCTGAAAGATTTTAAGCTCATGTTGTTCCACCTAGTGTTGTCGATGTAGATGCTTTTGTCATAATGTTCCATTGATATCCTTCTTGAAGAAGCTTCTTTGCTAAGATACATGCATTTGAATGCAACTTATGAGAATTTTGTTCTGCTTTACTGATACCAGAGTTAACTCTGTCTTTGTGTGCACATCGTGATAGAGTACCTTCTGAATCCTTATGATTAAAGGTAATTTGCAACACATGTTCAATGTGAGAATTGGATATCATGCATGGAGGAGTGGATGGTGGAGTGTGTTTAGGAATGAAAGATGGATTGGTTGAAAACTTGGAACCTTTGACTCTGCAAACTTGGGAAGATGAGCAATGATGGGTGGATACAAAAGTGTGCATGGAATTAGGGCCAATTGCTTGATATAATTTGTATGCTGCTTGAGAAGACTTCTTTTTCCTTTGTGGACATCTTTGATGGATACTTTTCCCTTTTTAATTTTTCCCCATAGTTTCTTTGACTGATGGAGTTTGATAGGGATAATATTTCTTTGTATTTTTTGGTATCCACTTGTATTTGATTTTTCCTTCATGCTTTTCTTATTATTTTTCTTTGATGATGTTCTTCATGCTTTGATTCAAATATTTCGTTTGATGTTGGTCCCAATTCATGGATGGGGTGATGGGTGGATGGAGATTTATGACATGGTTGATTGTAGTACTAGCATTAGTTTCATCATAAGGATTCTTCATGCCCCCTATGTTGATGTTTCCTTGAGACGAATTTTCTCCTAGTATGGTGGTAGTATTATATTTGTTCTTTGATTCTCCCTATTTTGAGATGTCTTGTTAGAATGCATTCTCTAATAAATAACCACTGTAGATGACGTTATTTTAATTTGCTACTCTATTGACTTTGGAATATCCTATTCTATCTGACTTGTTCCCTTGAGTGGATAATACTAGATATCTTCATACATGATGTCCTCAGTCTAAATTTGGGATATATCTGATCCTAATGTTGACAACTGAGTTTGACTATAGGAATCAATATCCTGCTCTTTTTGTGTAATAATATTAGGAGTAAAGGAATCTTGTTTTGAATGAAGACCATCTATGTTTCCATCCAAAGAAATCATCTCATGGGTAGATGGATGAGTATGTGCTATATGGATATGATTATCATTTATAGATAGGAGAGTATCCATTACATCATTGTAGTAGCTTGGAGATGCAAATTCTTGATCTCGAATGATTTCATAATTGCTTTTGACATGCTTTGGATCATGTTCTTGACAGGGGTCAATTTCAAAGAATGGATTGCTTATAAAGGGTTCTTGGATATATTCACTAGGCATAGGAATTTTCTCAAATGTCATGAGGTCAAAGGATGTCCATATGTTTTGGAAAGGATCATTGCTAGACCTTGGTGAAAGATAATGATCATGCTTTGGAATAAATTCTTGAGATATGTCCTCTAACTCATTTGGTGATGTAAAGACATTTTCAACATGATCATCAGTCAAAGTATCTTGATCATCATTTTCAACAATTATGGTGGGAATCTGTTGCAAGATTTTTTGAGCAAGTAATGCCTACATTTGCTGATGATTCAACAATGCTTGTTGTTAGTTGTGTTTTTGTTGTGCCAACAATGCTTGTTGTTGGTCATGCTATTGTTGTACTTGATAATCTTGCAAGGCTTGTTGATATGCTTCTTAGTGAGCTTCTTGCAATTGTGATTTGTATTGTTCTTGTGCTTGTTGGGCTTGATATTGGGCTCGATCTTGAGCATGCACTTGTTGGATTTCTTGTATGATTTGAGTAACTTGTGTGGCTTGTGAAACTTGAGTGGCTTGCATAGCTTAGGCAGCTTGTGTAGCTTGTTGTTGCTATAGTAAGGCTTGGGCTTGTGCAGTCTACTATGCATGTTGTGCTTGTTGTGTTGCCAATTGGGCTTGCACTTGCTGAGCAACTAGTTGTGTAGCTTGTTGATTTTGGATTGCCTTTTGATGGGCAGCTTGTCGAGCAGCTTGTAACGTCATGGTGAATGAATTGGCCATGTTGTGTTTTGGCGGTGGTGGTGGTGGATTGGGAATGGTGTTGACCGTTGTGATGAGTGGAATGGTCATGCTGATGATTGGGGTTTGAGTTATGGATGGTGTGATTTGAGGGATGCTTTGAGTGATATTTTAACATGGAGGTATGGGTGGGATTGGAGGCATGATCCAAAGAGGTCTTTCCACAATTGTGCTTATCTCATAGTCAGAAGGGAATTTAGCCCCTTCTTTTTCCAACTCAAGCATGTATTGGGAGGGATATAAATTTATCATAACATTGACAATTCGATGATTTTTTGGATTTTTCACCATCACTAGGATTTCCTCTTGTGTCATCCCTAAGACATTGTTAGTGATGTCCTCTACTTGACCCTCCTCTTGAGGATTTTGTGATGGTAGAGAGAAGTTGCTTGGGGGATTTCTTCTTTGGACACAATTAATTTCGGGAGTAGTTTGACTTAGATCAATTGAATTTGATGTTTCCTTGGTGATTTCCATATTCTTTTTGTGTTGTGATATTGTTTGCACCATAAAATAGAGATCGATTGATCTAATCTTAGGCACAAAAAAGGAAGAAATAGAGTAAATTGAGAATCAAAGTGATGATGAAATGAAAGATGGATGATGAAAACTCTTAAAGAACCTTAAGGGAGATGCTAAACTTTAGGGCTTGATTTGATTTGATTTTGATTGATTTGGATAATGAACTTATAAACTCTAGGAAGGTGTGTTATCCTAGAGTAAACTCGTACATAAGAGGATAATTTGACTAAGTGTGTTAAGTCAAACAAAGTGATTTTTGATAATGAAATCCTAGACCCCAAGATGTTGGATTTAATCAAGAGATAAATTTGCTCACATGGATAACTTGACTAAGTGTGTTAAGTCAAACAAGATGATTTGTTCCCAAGAGTTTTTTGGTGAAATGACTTTTGATTTTTGGTGGTTGAGAGATGGGTGAAAGTGATGATTTTGATCCTAGACTTGACCTAGATAAAACTCCTTCTTACAAGACCTCAGTTTTAAAGAACATGCCATACTTGCTATGTGAGAATTTCAAACCAAAAGACCAATGTTTGCATGGAAAACTATATGACCAAAAGATACCAAGCACATGTGTGGGGTTCAATTGGAGTTAATTTTGATTAATGAATCTCTTTTACCACATCCACTTCTTGATTAGTTTTTCAAACTGAACATCTATGTCTCAATTCATTTTCATTCCACAAGGTCCATTATGTCAAAATCAAGGTTTCAAGAGCATAGTTTCCTAGGTTGAATTTACAGAGAGAAAATTGTAATTGAACCCAAATACTTAGAAGTGTCTAATGATGAAATCCCTAGGGCAAGCAAGAGCACTTGAATTCGTAAAAGGTATTTGCTTCCCTAAAGGGTTTAAAATTTTGAGGATCTTGTGAATGTTTATTTTCAAATAC
This sequence comes from Sequoiadendron giganteum, assembly GCA_007115665.2. Lineage (NCBI taxonomy): Eukaryota > Viridiplantae > Streptophyta > Pinopsida > Cupressales > Cupressaceae > Sequoiadendron > Sequoiadendron giganteum. Next base: position 245,829,795 of record CM021101.1, on the reverse strand, counting down.
TTTAAGACCCAAGAAAAGTGTTTTTTTAATTCCAAGAGCATGCACAATCCTAGGATGTAAAGACAATATTTGTTTGGATTGCCACTTTGATTTTACTCCAGTTGCACATATTCAATGTAGATGACTAGATACTTGACCACAAAGGCTCCCCATGCAGTGCACTCACTTCTCAATTCAACCAAGCATCATTACCCATGAAACTCCCATGGCATACTTTTCATCTCTACAACAAAATCATATGTATATGTGGGGTGGCTTCAAAGGACATGACCTTTTGCACCAAAAAATAGTTAAGGATTGTGACCTTTGCTAAACAAGGGTTTTAATGGAGGAATTCCATTTGTGGGGGACTATCTATGTGGTGAGAGACCATTGCTGCCCTTCTCATCAAAATAATCCTCATGATTCTCGAACTTTCCTCGAGAATCCACACTTATATACCAGTTGGAAGTTGCTTGTCCTTAGCATGTTCCCGGTTGGATCATTCTCTTGGGTGATTAATTTTTCCCACAAGATAGGCCCTCTAAGATAAACAAAATTTAGCAAGCATATCCCATAGTTCAATCGACCTTCATTGAAAAAAAAAGGGAGAACACTCACAATATGCCACACTCACACTCGCAAGGTTGGTTCAATTTTTAAGACTGAAATGAAATGTGAAACCAATTACTTACACAACTTAAGATCACTACCAATAATTTTGATTCTCAAGATCACTATAAAGCACGAGAGAAGAGCATACGTATTTTTGGTGATATTACCTTGGGTAAGTAATTACAAGACAAGAAAACACTTGTTCATTTTAATCCGTCAAAGAAAAAGTGAATTATTTCTCAACACCAAAATAAATATGAAATTTTCCTTGTTCAATTGTTAACCTTAAACCAAATCTAGTGATTTTATCCTAAAGTTCATTTTAACCCTTTGTTTGCAAAATTAAAATATTTGTAGTGTTCTTTTTAGAGCCCAAAAGAAATTTTAGTGTTTCCTATAAGCATACAAGATAACAAATTTTGTAAGAGAGATTATGAACTCTCTAAGAGTTTTAAACAAACACTAAAGTGTTCAAAAACACTTGGTACATTATGATGATGATTCTATAATGTAAGCTTCAAATTAATTTTCCTCCTTTCCCTAACCTACAAAAGCTGATTAAAACCAGAAAACATAGAGACAACAAATAGGTTAGAAGTCCAAAAAGTTAAGATTTAAAAAGAATATGTCAAAATTAAACTAATTTGCACTTTTTAGTTTAACCTAGTGGTGCTGTTAGCATGTGCAATGAAGTTTAGAAACTCCAGTGGTGCAAATAGTGCCACTAAATTTTTGAAAGCAATGCTCTGCGGTGAAACAAAGACTGCAATTGTGGCTCTGTTTGTGCAGTGACACAATTTGAAATTTGAAAAGTTGGCGGTTGACTTTGTAAATTTGAATTTTCAGGCGAGAAGAGCTCAATGACGAAGTTTGGAACTTCAATCGGTTCAATATTGCATCACTTCACATTCAATGGTTGAGTTTTTTGGAACCTACAAAAAAATAAAAAAACATAGAATTTCTTTAAAAAATGTGATTAAAACTTGAGATTTGCCCTCCTTCTAGTGCTAAAATGTGAACCCCCAATCCTATACCCACACAAACATAGAAAGAAAACACAATATTAGATTCAAATTCAAGTAAGAGCAAGGATTCCCCATGAAATTCATTAGAAATACTCAAAATAGGAAATAAAATGAAGAACAAACAAGAAACTAAGTTAAATCCTATTCAAGCAATGCAAACACTTAATCCCATGGGGGAATTGGTTCCAATTATGTGTATAAATTGGCCCTTTCCCAACTCTTTTGTAATATTCATGATGATTGATCCACTTGATGGTGAAGAACAGTGTGACTCCTTGCTAAAAATCTGCAATAACCTAGCTATGGTGATGGAAAATGCTCAAGAAGATGAGTAGAATTGCTCTAGATATGAAGATAATAACTTTTCTTTCAAATTGTGGATGAAGATTGAGGAAAAGGGCCTCTTATTTATAGATTTTAAAATTGGAAGAATGAGACATATTGAGCAATGTGGGATCATTCAACATCTAATGGCCAAGTGCCACTTGTCAATATGTGAATGGATAAAGGTTGTGCACATTTTGATCAAAGTGCCAATAAATGTTATTAGGTAGATTTCAAATTTGTGAAATGACTTGTTGAAGAGGGAAGAAAAATGACTTATATGCCACTTGGCTCAATGGACAAGGACATGTAAGAGGAGTTAAATGCCTTGTTGGAAGGAAAAATTCCTATTCGAGGGATTTTCAAATTTGGAGGAATATTCCCTTTTTATGCCATGTGAGGGAAAATAGAGATTTTAATAAATCAAAATAAATGATTTATTGTGCAAGTTGCATTCTCTAGAGGATGTGACACGGATTATGATTAAATTAATCAAAGGTTAATTAATTTAATGGGAGATTAGGGGATGTGACAATTTTGACTTAAATTTATGAATTGGTTTAAATCAAAATTGAGAAGAAAGGTTTAATTAAACAAATGATTTGATTTATTTAACTAAAGGGGATAATGTTAGATTAAATTAAATAAGGTTTAATTTATTCAATTTAATAAGAGGACTTTAGAGACTTAATTTAAATAAAATGGATTATTTAAATGAACAGAGACTTAGGGTTAATTAAATTAAATTGATTAATTTAATCAACAAGGAAGAATGACTTAATTAGATAAATAATAATTTATTTAATTAAGGGATGAAAAGATGAGAAGATGATTAAGGATGAAATGATGTTTTTAATTAGGATCAAGTACATCGATCAACTTGGTACATTTTCTATGTCTACAATAACCTACCCCTACTCCCAAAATGAGGTTTTCAAATTGCATTTTAACTCCAAAATAAATCATTAAATTCTAGAAATCACAAAGAGGGTTTTGAACCTAACTTGGTGTAGGACCACACACTTGGTGTAGAAGCTCTGCACGTCATCTCCTTGGTGGATGATGTCAACATCATAATCCTCCTACATCTTCTCTCCCCTTCTCCTTCCTCTTATCTCCTCTCTCTCTCTCAACTACCAGCTATGCAAATGAGGAATAGTAATTCTAAAATTACTATTTATACCTTCCTTCTTTTCCCCCTTTTTGAAATAGAGGGTATGTTTTCCCTTTATTTACCTTTTTCTCCTTCGATTAATCGTGCACCTTCTCGAGACCACCATTTGTGCCTTGTGTGTCTGTTTAACTCCATTTGAAATCCATTCTTCATGATTTTTCGAGCTCTATCCAATGGTTCCTTCCATTTCTTCATATCAAAAATTCGCTCGGGGCCCCTATTTCTTCCCCTACCACCCTCTCGAGGGGGCATACCCTACCATATCCATCCATACCTCCTTCTCAATCATTTTCCCACGTGATTGGGGCATCTCCTTTCACTCCCCTCCATTTGGGCAGCTCATGCAACCTCTCCCGTGCTGGGGCATATTTTTTCTAGTCACTTCCTCTATAGAGTCATCTACATTTTATTTTTCTTCGAAACACTGTTATTCTAACAATATTTCAAAGAGGGGAAAAATGTAGACATCCAAATTTGACCACTCCCATATGGTCAAAATCCTATCATTTACTTGTCTAATTTGTTTATATTAATTAAATGACATATTTAATTATTATTATCCCATTTTCTAAAGTTCCTAAAAGTATTTAATTAAATACTTTATCCTTTACCATTTCCTCTCTAAATTAAATAAATGTATCAATTTATTTAATTTAATCAATTATCTTCTTCAATTATAAATTCATTATTTATCTCTCCTTGTCCATCTTTCATAACCTTTTCATTAATCTAGGTTAATGTAATTAATCCTTCATTAGGATGTGCATATCCTTAATCAGAATTAATGTCACATCCTCCATATTTAGCCACTTGCCTCTAATCCTCATTAATTTTCCTAATCACTTGCTTTTTCTAGCATGTCCTTAAGTCAACCTTTCATGGTACTTACCTTATTTGGTTTGACCTCTTCCCCAAGTGAATTAAAAATTCATAATTATTCCCCCCATGCATTTCTCTTCCCCATGACCTCTCAAAGGTCACATCAAGTACATGGGACAAGAACCTCATTTTGGAGGACCTTGTCTTATCCATAGGTTTATTCCAAGCTTGTGAATTTTAAATTTACCTTTATTTCTCCAATGCCCTTTCAAATCTCCATGGTGACAAGGGTGGACTTTCTAAAAGTCCTCACTTGTCACTTTCAGCCCCACTTGGGGACAAGGAATCCTTTTTTAGGGAAATCTTCTTCAATCCCAAGGTACTTGCAAGTACATTGGGACCACATGGCCTTTTCCATGTCACTTTATACTTCTTCCATCTCACCCTCCATATGGAAAGATGTGAGGGCTTGTGAGTCCTCAACTCACCATAGCCCTTCATTTTGTCCATGGTGGATCAATCTCGACCGTCCATTTTTCTTTAAATGGAGGGCCTTGGCCTCAAGTTAGAGGTTAAAATTTTTAAGATTTGTGAATATTTTCAAGAGTTCTAAGATTGTTAAGCCATTATTGCATAGCCATTATTGCAGCATTCAAGCCATTTTGCATTCTCACCTACCATCTTCCATCATTCAACCACCTCCATTATTACAAGTTTTCCATCAAGGAGCATACATCAAGATAATCTTCAAGGGCCAACCACTTCATCAAGCTAAACAAGTGAAAGGTATAATCTTTATTGTTGTTTTATTATTGTTTTTTTAGTTTCAGCTAGGTCAAATTTTTGAGGTGTTGTTGTGTTTCCTTTATCTTGTATTCATTTAGTTTTGCATTCTAGAGTAAGGATTTTCATTGCACACACCAGTATTGCCTTTGATTTGTACCTAGTTAAGGATATAAATAACAGTACTCACAGCTTCTCTCCAATGGATATGAGGGGCATTTCCTTCCAACATCATAGTTCTAGAAGCATCTTGAGATTTCATGTTCTTCCTTTCCACAACTCCATTCTATTGAGGGGTCTACAGTGTAGATAATTTTCTCTTTATCCCATGTTCTTCATAAAAATAATTAAACTCACTGAGAGTAAATTCACCTCCTCTATCTAATCTTAGACACTTAATCTTCAAACCTGTCTCTATCTCAACCATAGCCTTAAAGATCTTGAAATTTTCAAGAGCTTCAGATTTATCCCTTAAGAAATTAACCCAAATCATCCTAGACCAATCATCAATAAGCAACATGAAGTACCTATAGCTTTGTAGACTTTTTATTCTAGCAATAACACACAAGTTAGTATGCACAAGCTCCAACAATTCATTTGAATGCTGTTGTTTGTGGTGAAATGAAATTCTAGTTTGTTTTCCTAGATGATATTCCTTACATATGGTATTAGTAAGCTTCACCAACTTAGGAAGATCTCTCACAGACTATGAGGAACTTATCTTGATAATATTGTCAAAGTTTACATGACACATTCTTCTATACCATAGCCAAATTTTATCAACTTGAGCAATCAAACAACTTTTACTACCAACATTCAAATGAAAGGTGTTACCTTTTTTTTTAGTATCTGAAGCAATCACATTTCCAAAACTTCCTAGTATGCTACATTTTCCATGTTTGAATTGAATATTATATCCCTTATCAACCATCTATCCAACACTCAGAAGATTATGCTTCAAATCTTCAACATAAAGAACATCATTTGTATTATGCTTACCATCAAAATAAATAAATCCTCTACCACATTATACCGCCATTGTTATCACCAAATATTACAACACCACCATCATACTTCTTGAATATTATAAATTTTATTTTATCACCTATCATGTGATGTGAACATCCACTGTCAATTAATCATTCATCTTTTTCTTCAACTTGAGCAACTAGAGATTTCTCCACATTTGTATAGCTAGAAAATTCAGTAGACACATAATTATTTTCCTTGACATCAATAAACAAAAAATCATCTTCACTTGCATTCCCTTTGTCAGATTCATCATCTGTCACACCTTCATCAAAAACATACTAACACTTCTTTTGAAATTTAGGCTTGTAAGTTCTTGGCTTACGAAATCTTTCTGGACACCTTGACGTAAAATCACATATCTTGTTGCAAGGGAAAAATTTAATAGGAATCTTTCCTTTATACTTACCTTCTCCTTTGGCTTCCCTTTTGACAATAAGTGCTTCAAGCTCATTCAGTTCTCTTTCTTCTTCTTCAATCTGTCTCATTTCTTCCTCATATCTAAATACCTTTCTAGAAGAACTTTCACTGAGATCATATCTCTTCTTGTCTCTCCTAGAATTAGTAGCTTTAAATATAGATTTTGTCTTAGGAAGGGCATCACTAAATTCACTCAACTCAAAAATAGTAAGTTTTCCAACCAACATATCTCTAGTTATAGTTGTCATAGTTCAAAGCTCCTCAATGGCTAGAACTTTGATTTTGTATGCATCAGGAAAGGATCTAAGCACTTTAGCAATAATATTTGATTCATTCACCTATCCACCAACACATTTGATACCACACACAAGTTCATTCACTCTTTGCATGAAAGTAGTAATATTTTCATCATTACCCATCTTCAATAGTTCATATTTTTCTTTCAAACACAGTAGCTTAGCCATCTTCACATTAGAATCACCTTCCTATAAAGTTTCCAACCTTTTCCAGATCTCATAAGTAGTTCTCAGATCCATAAAAGTTTTCATCTTAGAATCAGTCAAAGCACTCAACAATGGTTCCTTAGCCCTGATGTTATATTCAACATCCCTAATCCCAACAGTAGTAGTAGGACCATTCAGAGGAATAACATAACTATTGCATGTAATGTTCTAGTAGGATTCACCAATGCATCTCAGATGACACTCCATTCAAGTCTTCCATAGAGAATAATTTGTTCCATCAAATCTCAGACTATCCTTCTTGTATGTTGCCATCTCGAATCACCTTAAGCTGTTAAAAATATTCCAAGGAACCTACTCTGATACCAATTGTTGGAAACACAAGGGTAGAAAACTAGGGGAAGGTGTGAATCAATTGTCACAAAATTTCAAACTTATTAAACTTATTAACCTTTAATATTTGATCTTATTAATAATAGTGAAAGCATGAATCAACAAGACATCAAAAATACACATAACGCCAAGATTTTTGCGTGAAAACCTTGTTAGGGGAAAAACCACAGTGGAGGTTAATCCACAAGTTATAACCTATTAAAAGTATAAGAAGAATAAATGAGGAATGCACATGCATTAAAGCACACTGCGTAGAGATCATTTCTTAAAGGGAGACTCACTATCTTACATAAAATATTTAGATTAAATCCATTAGAAGAATTTGAGCTAAGAAAGTAGCATCTACTAATGCCTGAGTATAGTTCTGGTTAATCACATGAACACTTCTTTACTTTATTTCACTTTTCTTCACACTTTTCTCTACCTTCGAATGATCTTAACCTTTTTCACACATAGAACTCACATAGTTTGCATACACACTCTTCACATACATCTCAAATGAAGAAACAATCACTTATATATATCCACAACAAGAATTTACATTGCTTTATGTTGGCTTCAACACAATAATAGAATGAATGAAAATTGACAGCCAAAAACCGTAAATATTATCAATGTGCATCAACCAAGGTCAGCCACAACATAGTAGAGACCTAAAAAAATTTCCTTGAACACAAAAAACCTTCAAAGCTTCTTCCTTAAAGATCCACAACATGCTTCAAACACCTTGTCGGTCATGAATATGAAAAACATGAACACACAAGAGAAAATCTAGTATCACAAGCACAATGATCAATGCGGATGTGAAACACATATATAATATGATATATAAACATCCATGAACACCTTAGGAACATACACAACAACTTAGATTACCAAAATTAAATTATCTTCTTCCATGAACACATTTACAGTAAAAAAATAGCTATCAGAACACATAAACTTATAACTTGCTCAAATCTTAATGCACACCTCTAAAAATTTCAGAGTAGAAACTAGTTAGGATTGAAAAAAACCCTCTCATTTTAAACATCTAGTTATCAACATACTAAAATTTCTACCATATTGATCTTCACTACTTCATAGACAACCTGTAACATATTTTATTACAATTTCCTCAATATCGTAGACATATGCAGTCTTAAGGAAATTAATGCTAATAGTTTTGACATCAATGACAACCACATATAAAAAATAAAACCACAACATCCAACACTTACCTGGTCATCCTCGTTTTCCTTCGGAAAGTGGAAAGGAGTATGATCTTGTTGAACAACTAAAGAATACTCCTGCTAATATATCATTATGGGACCTTATTCAAGCCTCCCCTAAATATCACACTATGCTTCAAACCACCTTACAACAAGCTCCTATCCCTTCTAATGCACAACCAAATGACATAGTAGCCACGATTCAAGGAATAAATGCTGACATTATTTTCCACCAAAGTGAGCTCCCTCCTTTGGAAGTGCAAACACAAAATGATGCTTTCATGAATAGAGCTAAATACAATACAAAAGGGATAAAGAGAACCCTTTTCAACAATGGATCCACTCTTAATGTGTATAGTTTAAACCTTTTGGATAGGCTTGGTGTGGATAAATCAAATATTCAACCCGACTCTTTATCTATTAATGGATTTGACAATGTCAGAAAACAACCGCTTGGCATTATCAATTTACCTATTAAAGCTGGAAAGGCCACATTAGAAACACCTATCCATTTTATGCATCATGATATTTCATATAATCTTCTTTTAGGAAGACCATGGATTCATACTATGAATGGGGTGCCTTCTATTATACATCAAAAAAATAAAGTATGTTAACAACAATAAAGTATACATACTCAAAGTTGTCCCTGAACAAAATAGTTGTCTAAACATTGAGAAAGGTAAAGAGAATCTTAAAAACATTGACACCAACTACAGAAGCAGAAACCGTGCAACAAAAAGACAAAGAAAAACATATTGAACAAATCACAAAGTTATTAGAATATGATTGGGGTTCCTTAAAATTCACACCTACATTCATGGGTGAATACAAGATCATAAATAAAGATTCTAAAAAGGGAAAAGAAAAAGAGGTAATGTCAACAGAAAATTTGGAAGACCCTTCGAAAGCATCCACCTCAACCATTTTAGACAACAAAGCAAATTACACAACAAACTTTGATGAAATTAATCATGAGCAACCACCAAATCCAAAAGAGATGAAAAATATTTATCGAAAAGGTTATGAAATGGTGAAACAACTTGGTTACAGCAGAAAGGGATGTGGTGCTAGAGAACAAGGTAAATGTGTCCCTATAGAGCCTCACATGCAAGGAAATACTAGTAGTCTTGGTTATTGTCCCTCGAAAGAAAAAAACACGGTTTCACTCAATATTAACACTATTATAAAAGATTCTTCTAAGCCAAATTTAATATTAATATCCTAAACTAATAGACATCAATGCTCCTAATTATTATCCTTTGAAAGACATGAAATAAATAAAGAAATCCTTGATTAATGTTAATTTCATCTTGCAAAACACTTATGATTGAAATTTGATAGATTTTACACACTCCTATAAAGGAGAGTAAAAAATATTGCAATCTAAAGAGTCTTGTGTAGGTATGACATCTTATACAAAGAAAGAGACATCTTTGTCACAAAAAAAAGAAACATCTACTACTTTTTATCAAGAAAGTATCTTATTTAGACTCCTCCAAGATCATTTGATATCCCTTCCTCGAAGAACATGAAATAAATTATACCACAAGAGTTCATTTTGTACATATCATAGAGTTCATGGCCATTATACTAATGAATGTAAGGCTTTGAGTAATCCAATTCAACATCTAAAGGAGTGTGGTGCTCTTCCTTGTGTTGAAGCACCTAGTTCCTCTAATTGATTTTTTTTTTTATCCTATTCAACTCATCCTTTTCCTGCACTAAGTGGGGGAAAGGGTTTAGTTATCCTTGTCCTTGTATGTCACTTGTTGTCTCTTTTGGCTAGTTGAGTACCTTTCATGTACATATAAGAGAAAGCTTGAGATGTGGATGACATGCCTTAAGTTGACTCACATGTGACATACTTATGCATGATGTATTTGTATTCAGAAATATTTGACTTGGAAAAAGGATTTCCGAATAACCTTTCATATCTTCTACTTTAAAGCAATTTCCCACAACAATGATGTTGGAAATAGCTTTAAAGTGGGGGCATACATCTACACTCATATTTTAATTTGCGATTTTGTTTATTCTTGTGATGTTTCCTTTTCTTTGTGGTGTCATTCAGTTTGATTAACTCTAAGAGTGTAATATTTATTTGGCTTGTCCTCTCTTGGATACATTAGGCATGATGTTCCTTAAGAAGAGACCTTCCCTTTGAATAAATCTTACACTGTTTTCCATCTACAATGTTTATGAGTTTCAAGAATATGAAGCTTTTCTTGCCTCATGGAGCTCTAAGTTCATCATTGTGTGGCACCTTATCAAATTTATCAAGAGGTATAACTTTGGTATGGTTGGATGGGAAGGCATTTCAAGGTGTGAATTTCCCTTAGCCACTTGCATGTGTGTGTGAGTGTATATTGGCCATGAGTGTATGTGTCTTACCTCCTAGGAATTCACACCCAACGAACAACCAAGAGTTCCAATTCCTCAGAGTGAGTGTGAATTTTTGGACAAACAACCTAGATCTAATCCATGTCATGTTGGACAAACAGTCGAGGCTTGATCCAACTCTTTTTACTTTGTTTTTATCTACAACATTGCATGTTCGTGTATCTTATTTTTCTGCATATTATACACCTTGTGTGTTTCCTTTCATGCTTATGTTGGTTTGACTTAAGATATTGTATCTTGAGGGCTTGACTGCTTCCTCAATCTTTGTTATCCTAGACCATCCGCATTGGTACACTTGGACCCCTCTTGAATGTCTACTTTAGTGTGATTTTGAAGAAAGTTCATCCTCTCACTAAAGTGGGGGCTAGATGTAATGATGGAAAAGAGTACTCCTTTTATTTTTTTAATTTGGGAATAATCAATCATAAATTGGAACTGATATTGCCATGATCTAGTGTTGTGAGGTGTTTTACACATCCAAATCAGGTTTTGGGCCCTTCTAAGCTAAGTAAACTTAACTTTTCCCTAATTTAATGTTGTAAAGTGTAATTATTGACACTTTCACATTAAATTTAGTAGGATTTTAAACTAAGGTGGACCTAATCTAGTGTTTTAATGCTTTTTACACATTCACATGGGATTTAGGGCCCTTTTTAGCTAAATAAACCTATTTTTGCCTTCATTTAGTGTTGTAAAGTGTATGTATTTACACTTTCACATTGGATTTTGGGCCATATTGAATTTATGACCTCTATATAATCATTAATAGGCCCCTATGAACTCATATTGCATATTCCAAAGTTTATTTTAACTAAAAACCAAACAAGATCAACATATAAGCTTAATTTCTTGACTCCCCAAGATTCTAGCAAGTAAAATAGCCCCTGTGGCACCCATTCACCACCTTGGGCGAATGAGTCACATCCAAGTGGGACTCATTCACCTAGGATGGTGAATGAGTCCCATTTGGCCTATTTTTGAGGCTTTGAGTAGGAAATTTGGGTTTTAAGTTTGAATTTCTTCCATGTCGGCCTTTGGGATCAAATAAACGGCCATTTGAGTGCATTTCCCATATAAAAAATCTCTAAAAAGATTATTTCACCTAAGAAAAATAATCCTACATGTTATCAAGTCAATCAAGCAAGAGTTAAGCATTCCAAGATTTCACAAGAGTATCAAGAGAGCATTCAAGATCATTTCTAAGGTGTTCAAGGGTAGAATTCTTTATCAATTATTGCAAAATTTCATCATCCATCATCATGCCAAGCATATCAATAATCCATCATGTTAGTGAGCTAGTGTTGTCATGTAGCATTGAAGATCAAAGATCAAGCATTGTTTTACTCCTATTGTCAAAGATCAAAATCTACATCCTTCATGGCCTTTTCATGTTGAGTTGCAGATTTACAAGACACCATCTACAAGGTATCATTTTCCATGATTCATTTTATTTAGTTCATGTTTCATACTTTCATTTCATTGTCTCATCCTTTGCTTTGATTACCTAAAATGGGTTTGACCAAGGTAAACCCTTATTCTCTAGCAACCAACACTTCTCTCTCTCTCTCTCTCTTTGTGTGATTGTAGATCTTAGTTTCTTGGATCTTGAAATATTATTGAAGAATAGGTTACAAGCATTTTGTATTTGTCTCCCCATTTTCAAGGTCATAATCTTCACTAAAATCTCATTTACAATCCTGAAATTAGAGTTTCGGATGCAAAAACCTAGAGAAGAGGATTGAGAAAACTGAGAGGTGTAGAATAGAACTTTGAAGTTTTACAAAATCCAAATTGGAATCATTCACCACAAGTGGTGAATGAGTCCCACTATAGGTGGTTTTTAGAGATCTTTGTAGATTTGGATACCCATTTTCTTGAAACTTGCTCTTGTGCAGTAACCCAAAACTGGGTTTGATTTACCCAGAAAGGTGAATGAGTCCTAGTAGGCCAGAATTCGAAAATTTACAGAATTTCCAATCTCAATTCAAGTCTCTACAAGATTCCAGGTGCACACATTATGTTTTGTAGCTTTCTATTGCATTTCTAGGTCATTTAAATTAAGCTTGCATCATATTAGGGTTTTGCATTTCATCTTGCATTTCAATGTCTTTTCCAAGTCTAAGCTTGGTGGTGAACCACTCATTAATCTTTAAACACACCCTAGGATAGTTCCTTGGCATATCTCTTACCTTTATTCCACTCTTGGGTTGAGATCTCTAGGGCATCCTTGAATGTTAGTTGGGGAAAAGTGATGTTTTGTGTCCTAAACCATAAAGCATCCATTTTTCAGCTAAACAGTTTGATTTTGGTTATTCAATGACTTTAACACACATAGGGAGATTTTCAATTATTCCATAAATATTATTACATCAAATTTTCATTTGATATAATGTTGAGGTTGAGTAGATAATAAGAATGAGAGTTTGTAAGTCTAACCATAAGGAAATACTTGACACAATAAAGAGTAGTGGTGGTAATTTTTACAATTTTAGCCTTCTATGGTACTTTAGTAATTTAAATCCATGAGAATACTAAAATTTTGGAAGAGCATGTTAAAATTTGTACATTAGGGCTTCTAAAACCCTAAATTTTACCCAAAACCCTAGTTCCTAACTAAAATCCTTGCACTTTTCTTATATTTCATCGTTGAACTTTAACCAAGGTTTCCTATTATTTAATTTATAAATTTAAGGTTCCTACCCCATGTGTTTGCTAGGCCCTTTTGTTAGAATACTGAGTGATCCCATTTTTATATATATTTTGTTTTATTGCTAAAATGCCTTTCATTATTCTAGGTCTCATTGGACATGTGTCAATATTTTGTATAGTTTCTTTGGTTCGTTCAAACCTTTTATGTTTTATTATTCTCCTTGCAAGCTCATAACACACCTTTTATCTTCAATACAAGAATTGATGTGTATGAGTCCCTAGCTAATTAAATTATAAGCTACATTTTCACACTAATAACTTATGTCCCCTAGAAAATCCCCCCATTTATCATTCATTATGGCCCCCTTTTCTCAAGTAACCTAAAGATGTTCTTTAAATCACATGTTTTAATCTTTGAGTTGTGTAAAGCCTTTGCATTGCAAGGTATTTATTTATAATAGCATTAGTCCCCGTGAATTAGAAAAATGTCTTTGTAAAAATTATGTGTCTTATCTTTTCTTGATAGCTATAACCTTTATGGGGAGATATTAAACCAAGCTATTATTCCCCCAAACTCCTAAAATTGTACCACATGTCCAGTTTTTCTTATGGCTAGTGTTTCATAGAGAAATGAATTGTTGGGGAAGCCTTAAGGCTTTTCCTTCTACTCTCATGAGTCTTAGAAATTATGACACATGTCTTAGATCTATGCAAAAATAAAGAAGCCTTTCTCATCAGGGAAGGTATTTCAAATTTCCGTGATCACCATTGATTTTCTAAGATTGACATCTCATATTTAAAAATGGAGAAAATGACTACCATTGGTCACACACTCAAGCATGTGAGAACACTAATGACTGATGTAATCTATATCTACCAAATTATTGAGGGTACTGGCTTAATTACCTCATATTTCATTACTCAACAAAACAAAGGCAAAATATTAAAGGGAAATTACTAAAGATTTTTTAGAAAATGAGGGTTTTCATACAAAAATTAGGATTTCTAGTGGATAAAAAACAAGTAAATCCAACCATAATATGAAATTTGGAACTTAGAGATAGTGGTGATTATCTATTTTTAAGAATTCAAAGAAAAAATTAAGGATTTTTAAGGGTTACATTGTGAAGTTTAACATAATTCTTCTTTGAAGTGTAAAATTAAAACCCTGGTTTTTGAATTTTAACACCCTAAGTAGGAAATCATGGTTGCAATGTCAAGGGGTTTAAAGAGGGGGTTGAATGATGATATCATTACACACATTCCTAAGTTATTCAAGAGGCTAACAATGGCCCAAGGGTCTAGAATTTTAGTTGATAGGGTTTTTTATAAGAATGTAAATTGTAGAGACCCTATAATTCCGATCCAGGGATATTCCCTATTTAAGCATGCATTCTAAAAATCTCTAGCAGACAAGCCCATTTGAACACATATGGAGATTAGGGATAGAAAGGCTGGTTGTACCAAATGTGTTTATAAATTTTTACTTGATTTGAGTAGTTGCAAGGGCTTATAACCCTAAAAAGAGAGCATTATTCATTGCAAATATAAATTTCATCATGCCCCTAAATAAAGCTCTTATATGTAAGGTTTGTAGTTCGAATCCTAATTCTCAGTTGCCAATAGATTTGGGTGCCCTTACTAGAGAATACCAAAGGCACTAAGATAGTTATAGAGTTAAATTGTTGCCATGTTTCAAGCCTAGAGGGCTTAGAAGAGAGTTGAAGATGTTCACCAGTGGAGATTTGTAACCTTTTGGATATGATATCTTTGAGGACTATTTTGTAAAGACATATTTCTCACTATGCCAAGTTTTAAGGTTGGATAGAAAAATTTAGATGCCAATGAATTTGATGGTAATGGTTGTGGATATTCAAAGTAGAGATGTGAATATTCCATATGAATATGATGGTTATATTATAGAGGAGTTACATAAATCAATGAGTTCACTAGAAATGATAGCAATATAGTCCACTTTAAGTGGTACTCATTGCTCTATCAGATAATTTTGTATAGTGGAGTTCAAAGAACTATTTTCAAGATGACAACCTACCCACATGATTTTGATAATGTGGAAGATTTGATTAGAAGCTACTCCATAGGGAAGGAGCCTATATAGAGGAGGGCCTTATATGGGTAAAGATCCAAATGACAAAAAATAAGAGGAAGTAGGGTAAAAGTACAAACCTGTGTCACACTTTATATAGGAATTGAACACCATGAAAAAATTCTCAAATTTGACCACATAAAATTTGTCTTTATGTTTTGAATTTTAAAATGATGTAAATTAATAAAATGTAGAACTCTTGTTGAAGTTTATTCTTGTATTTTTTATAGATTTTTTAAAAAATTGTTTTTGTAGACACTTGAATTTGACCACTCCCATATGGTCAAATTCACCCTCGCATTCTTCTATCCCACATCCCTAAGACATATTCATTAAATAATTTATTATTTGATTAATATTTCATCTCAACCTAGTGTCCCCTAAGGTATTTAATAAATTAATCAAATACCTTACCTCATTCCTCTCTAAATTAAATAAAGGGTTCATTTATTTAATTTAGTCACTTTATCTAAATGAATTAAATCGATTTTAAATTTTCCTTCTTCACTCTCCTCATGTCAACATCCTCCACATTCCCATTTTAATCTAGATTAATCTAATTAATATGTGATTAGGGTGTGCACATCCCTAATTATCATTAAGGTCACATCCTCCATAATTTGCAACTTGCCTCTAATCCTTCATTAGCCCACCTAATCTTGCATTTGCACAACCTTAATCACTAAATTAAGCTAACCTAATCCTCATGCCATTTATGGAATTTGTCCTTAGTCAAATATTATTAAATGCTTTCTCATTTTAGAGAATTCATCCTCTTCCCCATGTGAATGTAAAATTCACATTTGTTCCCCATGCATTTTAAGGCATTTTTAATTCCTTTTCTCATCCCCATGAGGATTTGTGAGGAATTTTTAATTCCTCACTTTTCCTCTCAAGGTACATGTGGACAAAGACCTCATTTATGAGGAGATCTTGTCCATTCCCAAGGTACTTCCTAGTACCTCTGCCTCACTTCCACTTCATCTCCTTTTGTCCACCTCACCTCACACATGTCAGCATGAGATGACTTGTGAGTTCTCAAATCACCCTAGCCATTGATCTTCTCCACCTTGGATGCATCTCAAAATTTCATTCATTTGGAGGTACTTCCCCTAAAAGTAGTAGATTTTCCCTCATTTTGATAAGCATTCAATCAAGCAAACACTTAGACAATTTCATGTACTCAAACACTATCAAGCATACCTCCATTGTTGTATCCACTTAGAGCCATCATCTTCCATATAACCAACTACCCACATTCACCATTGAATTATCTATCATCTTAGCTTCATTTTGCACTAGGATTTGAGCGATTTTGATAAGCAAGGAGCGCACAAATCAAGCATCAAAAGGGCCAACCAGCTCAACAATTCAAACAAGGTAAAAGGTATCATTTATTGTATTTTTGTTTGAATTAAACTAGGCCAATATTAAGGTGTTGTAGTGTATTTATTGTTTTCATTCCTTTCATTTTGTATTATTAGACTAGGAATTTCACTTGCAATCATTTTTGGCATGCCTAATGGGACCCATGTCATGGGTCTACTTTCATGTTTTTTTAGTTTAAGATATTGTAGGTTTGGATTTTAGACATAGAGGCGAATATTCTCCTTACAGGTGAGTCCATCGAACATAGGCGGGACCATGTAGTAAATACGAGAGAACATGCTCCTGCCCTTCCTAAGAAAAGGTGAATTTGTGTCCAGTGACTAAAACCAGTACTTTTAGAGGTGAATACACTATGATGAACTAAATAGGAAAACTTGTTAGAGGAATTGGCAATCCCACTTTGATCATAGAGGCAAATATGTTCCTGCCTCTCGACTTAATATGTGATTAAAATCCTGGCCATCTCCCGAAAGGGCGAACTTACATCTAGGAAAAAGGCGAATTCACTTCATGTAGAGGTGAATTTGAGGTAATCGAGAATGTTGATTTTTTTTAATTTGATATTTCATTTGATTTCAGATTCAGGTACTAATCAGCCGACTTGTTTGTTTGTGCTTGTTATATTTTATTGATGTTTGTGCATCTAGTCATTTGCCCAAGATCGAAGGTAAAAATTACTAACATGTGTGTTGTAGGATGAGTGGTCATAGCCCTTAATTAGCTTTGTTTGCTATTTTTCATACTAGCTAGGAACACATAAACTTAATTAAAGGGTTAATTCTTGTTTTTTGTGCTTGGGAGAATGTTGTGGAGGAAATTGTAACTTGTTCGAATCTAGTTGAGTCTACCTAGGAGTACTAGGATATGTATGCTCTCCCCTTATGCTATGTGCAAGCTAGGGGACCAATGAAAAAATCTACTATTTCCTTCCCTTTAGTGAGACCTTCCTAGGATTTCATCACCTAGGGGATCATATTGACTACATATTACCAGTGGGGTATATAAAGGGGGGAGAGCCAAAGCTATACCCCAATTCAGTCACATCATGTCTAGAAAAGTGTCAAAGCTAGGGTGATACTTATATAAGACATGTAAGGCTGGTTAGAGTCTCCAATACCTCACTAGAGCTCTCAACCCATGCTCATGATGGGCTGGTGTTCATTGTTGTGCCTCATGCACCTTCTTGGTGTATCGAGGATTGATGAGATATCCTACACAACCTAGATAGAGACTTGTGTTCAGCTACGGCTTGGTGTAGTGTAGGGGATGCGGATCGTACCTCAAAGTTACTCGTCACGTACTTCCTTAGGTTGAGATAGAAATCCTTGTGGTGAACTATGATAGTTCTCAAGGAGAAAGAAGGTGAGCTCATGGTTTATATTGATGACCTTGTGCCATTGGATCTCTAGCTATCTACCTTCATGAGAGAGGGTGTTTCCACCTGATTTCATGAAGTATTAACCTTGGGGTGTCCCCTCAAGGTGGTGGGCCTACATCGAGTTAGCAAAAATTTACAACTAATTTTAGGCTTGTGCTGTTTGGAGTGTCTTCTTGTGATATACCAGTGCTTGTCATCAGTCTAAGTCAGTCCTAGCCCATGGCTTTTTGTTTGCTATGTTTTCAGTTCTTTGTCATAGTGTTCGCCTACACTAAGTGGTGAGTTTTCTTGACACAGGGGTGAACTTGCCTTGTGGATGGGCGATCCTACCCTAGAAAGGGTGATTATGTGTTAGAGTCAAGTCAGGTTATCTGATAGGTGAACTCGCTTCTACCAGGGGTGAATTTTCTTGTGGGTCTCTTAGATAGGCAACCCTGTGTCTGCCTATTATTGGAATAGGTGATCCCATCATCCTCATGAGAGATTTTGTATTCATGTCTCCCAGTCCTCTATACATACATCCAATAGAATAGGTGAACCTGTTGTCTACAAGGGCGATCCCATTTCTAGTTTGTACCATCCCCATATGTAAAATTAAAGAAATAGGTCGTCTTGTTATTCCAATAGGAATTTTTGTTTCTTGTTCATATAGCTAAAGAAAGGGGCATTCTTGTAACCTTCATAGGTGAGTCTACATTTTTGAGGGGAAATCCTATGTCAAGTCTATACCATACCCGTAAGTACAAATCCCTAAATAGGTGATTTTTCTACCCATTTTGGTGATCCTAAGAGTCTAGACCATACAATCCAAGGCATAGGTGAACTCGTGAAACCTAGAGAGGAAATCCTATGATACACAGGCGAGTATGTGATCCTTTAGACAAGTCATCCTATGAACTAGAAAGGTGAACCTACTGCCTATAGAGGTGAATCCATGTTCCATATAAAAAAAATTTAGAATTAATCCTTTGGACCATTAAAAGCCTTTTGTTTTTTGATTCCATTCCTATGATCAAATAATTTTTATCATCATCCATCTATCTCTAATCGCCCTTTTAGTGAATCTCCATTTTTCATAAGTCATCGAAACCTCAATCAAATCATATAGGTTCATCTTGGAACGTCCCTAGATTGCATATCCATCATCAATCCATCAGTTTGAATCACCTAGGTATAATTTTAGGGATTTTTTATCCAATTGGGTTAGGAAACTTACCCTAATCATTATCATCCATGCTTACTTAGGATCATCATCCATCTTGAGTTAGTAATCCTTCACGGCCTTATCAATCTACTTCCATCTCAAGGTAGGTTTTGCTCCATAATCACCTCTTTTATCATCCCATATAATTAAAAACATCTCACGTCATCCACTTGAGCTCCTGAACTTGGTTTGGAGTTAATCCTATCAATCTAATCCAATCAATCATCCAATCCAATCGATCAATCGAATTCAATTGAATCCAATTATCAGTTCATCATTATCTTGGTAATCATCCAATCAATCAATCTGTCATCTTAGAATCCTTTAGTCCATCATCTAGGAAACCACTTAAATACGTATTAGGGCTTAGATTCATCATAGTCACTTGTTCACTTTCATTTTCATGCCCATTACCCAATCACAGGAAAAGAAACTCATGGAACAACAATAGTCCCAAAGTGGTCAGCATTAGTATCCTCCAAATCCCCCCACAAAAGGTGCCTCATTGCAACCCAACATAGAAGTATCCATGCAATATTCCCCATAAGAAAGCATGGCTAGCCAACCTGAGCTCACTGTTGATGATTACCTTAGTCATCCCACTAAATTGCAAATGATTGATCATCTTCTTACTGAGCGGGGGAAAAAAATCCTTGTGAAATTGCTGGTGAGGGGTACCAAGCCACCTCCTAGCTTCGATATTTCACAGTATGTTAAAATCAAACCCCCTTCATCATTGGATCCATTGAGCTCTCAAGTTAATCCTACTTCATCCATCCGACAAGTTCCCCAAGTCACCTCACAAGACACGTGATATCAACCTGGGTTTGGTAGTGATGTCTTCTATCAAATACCACCCTCCCAAGTTCAGATCTTGGTCATGGGTGCAGTGCCTGATCCAAAAAATCGCCAAGGTCCTAGCCCTAATAATCCTCAAGGCTTTGTCGATCATCAAAATCCAAACAATCCCGAAGGTCTTGGCCCTAATAATCCTCAAGGCTTTACCGGTCATCAAAATCCAAACAATCTCCAAGGTCCTAGTTTAGCTAATCTACAAGGCATGAACATTTCCCTAGGTTTGATTCTCGTACCATCCACACCACCTCTTCCACCATATCAATTGGGTCCATCACCATGAAATACTAGGGGAAATACATATAATCCTTTTTCTAATGTTCCTCCTTATATACCTTTAGCCCAAACACACACATCAAATTTTCTACCACCTTCGTTTGCATCTTCGAATTATCCTCAAGGAAATCTTCCACCCCCTAATCAACCTCAAGGTGATCCATAGAAAACATCATCATAACCATCCTATCAACAACAACCACCTCAAACCCAAGTCCCATCACAACCTCCACCACATCAAACCCAAGTCCCATCATAACCTCTACCACATCAAACCCAAGTCCCATCACAACCTCTGCCACATCAAACTCGAATCCCATCATAGCCTCTGCAAAAAACTCAAATACCATCATAATCTCAACAACTACCACATCAATATCAACAACCCCCACACCAACCTCAAGGAAATCCAACACAACCTCCCCATCAATTGCAAGCCATCCCACAAAAACAAAGAATTTCCTATCAACAACCACCTCATCAAACTCATAATCCATC
>CM021101.1:245627305-245808703 GCA_007115665.2 Sequoiadendron giganteum | reverse complement strand
TTCAATTTATACCTCCTCAAAATTAGGATTTCACTAGGTTTTGTGTTGGTTGCACTCTATGAGAGGTCTAAACATTTATTTTGGCTACCCCAAAGGTCCTAAAACTTAATTTTTTCATCACCATAGCATTCCTGACTACCAGTTTGACTTTTTAGAACGATTTTCAATTTTTTTGAAATTTTTGGAAAATCTGCAAAAATAAATTGAGGGGGCATAGATCTACCTTGTCTACATTGGGGTATGTTTTGACTAGTTTTCTTTGACACAACACCATAAAATACATTGTATCAAAGAGGGGCATAATGTAGACACTAAAAATTGTCCTAGGCCTATGAATCCTAAATTCTTCATCATTCCCCCTTTTCGTCATCGATAATGAAATAATTTTAATTATTTAATTATTTTCTAATGTCACAAGTCCTCTATTAATTACATAATTTTAATTATTTAATCAATTCATTTTCTAGCTTTATTTCTTCTCTGATTAATTAAATAAATTTTATTTATGTAATTTCTTACTAACTTGTCCTTATCTTCCAATTTTGAATTAAATCATTATTTAATCCAAAAGGTCAACATGTCACATGTCCTCTACAATTAAATAATGTTTTTATTATTTAACTATTCATTTAAACTTCTCCTACAACCTCTTTTTTTGTGTTAATATTATCTTCCACATCAAATCTTATCTCTTGTAATCTCATTTAATTATATCCCTTGATTGAATTATCTCATAATTCAATCTCAACCCTTCATCCTTATCATTTGCCCTAATTTTACCCTAACCCTATTCCATACCACATCTTTCATTCTTGGTTATTGATCTTTAAGTAAAATTAACCTTTCAATCCTAGCCCTTCATGACAAAATTGACATTCTATAAAAGCCATCTATTTTGTCATTGTCATCTATCTGCCAACCATCCACAAGTTATCTAGAGACATCTTGATATATTGTAAAATTAGCTATCAAGTCAAGTGTTTTATATTCAATTAGAATCTTTAATATTTTTCTTTGTCATTATCATTAGGCCTATTTGCATACTCAAAAAGTTGAGGGCAATTATTCATATCAAGAAAAATGGAGAAGTGCAATGAAGGTGAATCAATGGTGGCATGAAGACCATTTGGTAATATTGTTTTATGTTTTATGTGTTTATTCTTATTTGTACTTCATTGTTATTAGGTTTTGATTTATATGCATTATTTCCTAACCTTGATAATTTTACCCTAATTTACTATTGGTGTGTGACTAACATCGTCATCAACACTAAGAATAGTAGGCCTCTATTGTTGTCCCTTTTACCAACCATTGGGTCTATTATTGTCTGATGTGCATATTTCAAACTTTAAAGAATCTCTATTGCTCTTTGCTCATTCAGTGTAGTGTCCTCTTCTATCTTATTGTTGCTCTGTGTTCCTAGATCCCTATAGTTTGCCTCTACTTCATTAATCCTTTTTCCTTTCATTAGTTCTTTTTGGAAATGTTGCAATGATTTTAGGAATATCTCAATGTTTGGGTGTTCCCCTTGCCAAGCATTTCCATATCTAGCCTCCTAAAGGTCGACATTAATTGTACCATTTTCTAGAAATTTCACAAATTTCCCTTTGATATCTTAAGGTGATGACCACCTACAAATAAACATTATGAATTGTGAGTCTCTTAATATACTTAGTAAGAACCCTTCTATTCCCCTTATATTTATCTTTCTTTCTAGCCTTCTAGATAGACCAAAGGATTTTAGTGCATAAACAAATGTAAAACAAAGAAAGATCCTTATTCATTTTATTATCTACTTCAAAAAATAAAATTGTTGGATTAGGTTCATTATTATTCCCCCATATATTTTGATCATCACAAAATAGTTTCTAGATCTCTTTGGCTATAATCAATCAAAGAAAATATGTTTGATTCAAGTAATCTACATATATTGCATATATCAATGTCATTATATTGTTTTATTTTGTAGTCCAGTCTTTGTAATAGCATCAACCATCTAAAGCATGATTTTTTAGGTTCAATCTCCTTTGACAAGTTCTTTTTAAAGACTTTATCCATTTTCTTTTGTTTATATTAGTATCCCAAAATTTATTAACATGTTCTCATATATCATTTTTTTCAATTAGAGAACTATATATTGACTTAGCATGAATTTTATTAATGAACTACCATCATTCCAATGGAATTATTGGTATTGTAAATTATCAAACTTAACCTCAAATGGGAAATGGATTTATTTATAGGCCTCCTTTAAAATAGTTTATGTTCTCCAATTGCTTTGTGGAAGGTTAAATTTTGTGCTTAATTCATTCCATTTTTGAAAGTTATTATTTGTCAAAATGTAACCAAAGAATATGATTCCTTTTTGAGTCTAGCATTTGGATGAGCATATTTGGATTAGTAGCTCTCAAGGTGATAGGTATTTTATGTTGTTGACTGATGATTATTCTAAAATGACTTGGGTAGCTTTTCTTAAAGAAAAATAAAAAGCTCTAGATAAGTTCAAAGGATTTATATCTATGGTTGAGAATGAAATGGATGTGAAAATAAAGTGCTTAAGGTCTATTAGAGGTGGTGACTTTTCCTCCAATGATTTTAATAATTTTTGTAAAGATCATGGAATAAAGATGCATTTCTAAGCTCCTAGAACTCCTTAGCTGAATGGAGTTGTAGGGAGGAAGAATAAAACAATTCAAGAAGAAATAAGGACTATGATGAAGAGAGAAATTTTACTAGATGTCTACTAGAGAGAAGCTATTAATAATGTAGTCTAAATTATTAATAAAGTTCAAGCAAGAGTAAATAATTCAAAGACTCCTTATGAGTTATGGTATGGTAAATCTCCTATTGTGAAATATTTTAGAGTTTCTAGAAGTAAATGCTATACCAAAAGAGATGAAATCTTAGGAAATTTTGATGCAAGATCTGATGAATGAATATTCCTTGGGTGCTCTACAAGAACCAAGGCTTACTAATGCTACAATAAAATGTTGAAAAAGATTCTTGAAAGCTCAAGTGTCAAAGTGGATGAAGAATCACATTAGATTTATGTACTGATAGAAGGATATGAATCCGATGAATCCTCTTGCAGTGAAGAATAAAAAGATGAAGAGAAGGAAACGAATATGATAGTTGAAGAGAAAGAAGCTTGAGAAAAGATCCCTAAGACTCATAAGAATGTTAGAAGAACCATTTTGAAGATCAAATCATTGGAGATAAGAGAAAAGGTGTGTTGATAGGAAAAAAGGCTGATATAACAGAGGAACAAGTATTTTGTTATCTACTTTTAGAGGTGGAACCCAAAATAGTGACCGAGGCATGTAAAAATGAGAATTAGATCAAGGCTATTAAAGAAAATTTGGAACCGATTGAGAAGAATCGAACTTGGGAATTGGTCCCAAGACCTACAAATTGTTGGGAAAATGTGTCTCAACCTTCCAATTATATATGGTTTATTGTTGATAGGTGGCGACTAATCATGCAAATATTGTACACTCATAGCAAGATGTCAAGGTTTTTTCCCATTGACACATCAAGGTTTTTCCCGCTGACACACCAAAGTTTTTTCCCACTAACACTTCAAGGTTTTTATGTTAATAGTCAAATGAAAAACAACTTTGTGAAACCCTAATTCTAGAAGGTTCCAAAAATCTTGTTATAAGTGGGTGGGATGTATGTAGATGGGGGTGTATTCTGAGAGTCTGATAGTGGTCGTGGTGTCTCTTGATCTTTGGTAGTGATACTCCTTTGAGAAGCTTTCTCTGAAAGCATATTGTAATATTTTGATTTCTAAATAATATTGAATGAATTTTGGAGTGTGGGATTTTTCTATTGAAAGGATTTTCCCCACGTAAATCATTGTGTTGTGGTATGCATGATATTTGTGTTCATTTTTCTTTAATTTTTTGTAACTATTAAAGATCTATAATTTTTTTGCATTATTCTCCTCTCAAGGTTAACGTAGGAAGTTTTTTTGCTACCTTAGCTTCCTTACAAGTGGTATCGGAGCTTGATCACCATTGGTTTCAGTTGTGGGTTGTTGGATTTTTTGAACTAATCCAGATTTGAGTGGGAGCTTGTGTAGAAGACACTTTGTGATCATGTTATAGGAATTTTGAGATGGCAAGTTCAACAAGGAGAATAGAGTTGGAGAAATTTTCTAGAAATAATTTTGAGATGTGGAAGCTAAATATGGAGGATTTGTTGATAGATCAAGATATGTGGGATGTTGTTGATGAGAATGTTTCAAGGCCTCGAGATCCTACTCAAGCTGCTCAATATGATTTTATGGACCATAAATCCAAGGGTCTAATCAAATCGTACTTGGTAGACTCTATTTTAATTAATGTCCATGAAGATACCTCTGCACAAAAACTATGGAAGAAGCTTGGTGAGATGTATCAGGCCAAATATTTAGTGAACAATATTTTCTTGAGGAAGAAGTTGTATTCCTTGAGAATGGAAGAGGGTGGATGAATCATAGAATGATGAGGTATAAATAAACTCATAATTATAATAAGATAAAATCCCTTTGTTGTTCTTACCAATCACTTTAGCCCTGCCAATTATTTACTTTTAGGATTAATAATTGCTTACTTTTTGTAAAAAATGTATAAATCATTATTTCCTAAATCAATTGAAATTAGATGACTAATTCTAATATAATTTTATAGCTTTAATTAATTGTACAAGACATTATGCATGACTGATTGGACTTTAAGAGGACTTCAAGCAATTGAAGATAAAGCACTAGAAGTCTAGGCACCAAAAATTTAGGTCTGCATAGTGGGAAAAGTCCTTTTAATGCTATTTGTTAAATATTTGTTTAAAAAATTTACGGCTCCAATCCAATTATTTAATATGTTTTATGTTATGGACCTCAATGATTTGGTTAGTTGATTTTTTTTTAAAAGACTTTTTCAATGGTGATCTTCCACCATCTAAAATTTAGGATTTTGTGAGCAGTTTAGTATATATGTTACCGCCAAAAACAATGCATACATGATACTATTATGATGTTATGATAAGCTTTTAACACTATTCAGCTATGTCTTCCATTGTAAACTGTTATGATATGAATAAATAAATATTTCCAATCATATTCTAAGTCAATAGTTTTGAGTAATGGAAGTATCATGGATGGATTCATTTTGAAGATGCAAAATTATATGTGATCTGAGTTAAGCATAGGAAATCCCGAGAGCTAGCCACTCGAGGGATCTTGTAGAGTAGATAGATAAGTATTTTTATTTTCAATTCTGTTACTTTTATTTTGTACATGATAAATTTGGATGAATGTTATTTGTGTGTTGAGCTCTATCAATTTTTCTTGTAGGTCATAGTTTCAAGTTTGCAATCTTTAAGTTCTATTTATTTGAAATTCCAGAGCACCCACTCTTGTTGTTAGTTACAAATTATCAAGTTTACTTTCTTCAATAGTTATTTGTAAGTCATTAGTTTTTTTCATTTAAATTTTACAATTTTATTGTAATCGTTTTGTAAGTAATTTATATGCTTTCTAGTTTAACAATCTCATGTTTTCTAGTTTAACAATTTCATGATTTCTAGCTTAAACAACTTCAGGCTTTCTAGTTTAATTGCTTTCTAGTTAAATTTCTATTTACAATTGTTTCAAGAATTCATAAAATCTAAGAGAGTTAGCCAAGATGTCCCCCATTGCATACAACCTTCGAACACTACCTAGTCAATATAATTAATACATTTTGAACGAATAAAGTGATAGGACCTCATGACAACCTATCACTTTTTGACACAGTTGTCGGGGACCTTGCTTTTCTAGTGTTAGTAGGAGATCGCTTGAATACCTCTTTTAGAAAAAAAAGTAGGTAGGATTATTTTTTTGCATAGTCAAGAAATGAGGCCCACATAGAAGATTCATAACAAAAACCCCCCAAAAGACATTCCAACCACAAGTAGGGAGGAAGAAGTCTCAGCTGAGGAACTTATTGAAGAATTGATCGAGCATGATAAACCTGAGAACTCCCAGTATACCCCAAAAATTCACCCATTAAAACAAAAATTTGTAGAGGAAATCATTCCTTTGCATACCCCAGAACCTCAGGCATTAGAGAAATTTTTTGAAGAGGAACACATTCCTTTGCACATCATTGGTGACCATAGAAATGGTGCTAACCCAACAAGGGGAGCATAGACATTTACTTATCCTATTTCTCTTGATCAAGATGATGATACACCTAAGAAAAAAATTTCGCCAGCCTTCTTAGCAACTTTCAAAGGTTTGTCCTTTGAAGACCTTGACCATTTCCTATTTGAGTTTAAAGTTTTGTGGCAGACGTATGACTACAAGAATGAAAGCCAAAAACTGAAAATTTTTCCCTCCACCCTGAAGGATGTTGCAATGGTTTGGTTCATGGGATTAGCTTTAGGGTCAATAACCTCTTGGGACAATATGGAGTCTTCCTTTTTGGAAAAATAATAGAGTTACTACAGAGTCAACAATAGGAAAGAGGAGTTGTTCAAACTAAGGAAAAACAAAGATCAAAGCCTAGAAGATTGCTTGGATAGGTTCATCTTCTTATCTAAACGATGTGGTGGACAAGCCATAAGTCTATAAATTTTGATGATCGTATTTCTCAATGGAATTGATGATGATGCTAAGAGAAGCCTAGATTTAATGGGAAAAGGAGATGTGTCACAACTTGGACTAGATGATATCACTGATTTATGCCAGAATTTCTCTAGTACTTGGGGAGGTATTTGTAAATCTAATCTTTTCAGAGGTTCTAATGAAATAGGTGTAATGATAGAAATAGTATCCCTTTTCCTTGCTTGATTTGGAGATAATTAATGATAAATTGGACTTAATGTCACCTTGATCTAGTGTTGTGAGGTGTTTTCAACCTCCACATTAGGTCTTGGGCCATTTTTTAGCTAAATAAACTTAAATTTTCCCTAATTTAATGTTGTAAAATATATTTATTAACACCTTCACATTAAACTTAGGAGGCTTTTAAACTAAAGTGGGCCTAATATAGTGTTGTAACATGTTCTACACATTCACAATGGATTTAGTGCCCTTCTAAGCTAAATAGACTCAATTTTTCCTTAATTTAATAATGTAAAGTGTATTTATTTACACTTTAACATTGGATTTTAGCCCTATTGCATTTATGACCTTAATATCATCATTAATAAGCCCCTTTTACCCCATATTATGCATTCCAAGGCATATTTTGATCAAAAACCCAAAAAGATCAACATATAAGCTTAATTTCTTGACTCCCTAACAATTTAGGACTAAAAATAGCCCCTATAGGACCTATTTACCGCCTTGGGAGAATGAGTCCCATCCAGATGGGACTCATTCACCTAGAATGGAAAATGAGTTCCATTTGGCCTTTTTTAAGGTTCTGAATGAGAAATGTGGGTTTTTAATTCAAATTTCTTCCATATCAGCCTTGGAGATCAAATTAATTGTCATTTGAGTGCATTTCCTATATAAAAAATCTTTCAAATCATTAATTCATCATAAATTCATGTTATCAAGTCAAGAAAGAAATATTTAAGCATTTCAAGTCTTCATAAGATCATCAAGATAGTTTTCAAGATCATTTCTTAGGCACTCAAGGGCAAGATTCTTCATCAATTATTTCAGCAATTCAAGATCCATCACCATGTCAAGCATATCAAGCATCAAGCATGTTAGTGAGCTAGTATTGTGATATAGTATTGAAGATCCAATATCAAGCATTTTTCTACTCCTATTGTTAAAGATCAAGATCTACATCCTTCTTGGCCTTTTCATGTTGAGTTTTTAATTTACAAGACATCATTCAAGATATAATTGATCATGTTTCATGTCTTTGTTTCATTGTTTCATGATTTGGTTTAATTACCTAAAAGGGGTTTGACCAAGGAAAATCCCCATTCCCTAACAATCAACACTTTCTATCTCTCTCTCTCTCTCTCTCTCTCTCTCTCTCTCTCTCTCTCTCTCTCTCTCTCTCTCTGTCTCTTTGTGTGATTGTAGATCTTAGTTTCTTGGATCTTGAAATATTATTGAAGAATAGGTTACAAGCATTTTGTATTTGTCTCCCCATTTTCAAGGTCATAATCTTCACTAAAATCTCATTTACAATCCTGAAATTAGAGTTTCGGATGCAAAAACCTAGAGAAGAGGATTGAGAAAACTGAGAGGTGTAGAATAGAACTTTGAAGTTTTACAAAATCCAAATTGGAATCATTCACCACAAGTGGTGAATGAGTCCCACTATAGGTGGTTTTTAGAGATCTTTGTAGATTTGGATACCCATTTTCTTGAAACTTGCTCTTGTGCAGTAACCCAAAACTGGGTTTGATTTACCCAGAAAGGTGAATGAGTCCTAGTAGGCCAGAATTCGAAAATTTACAGAATTTCCAATCTCAATTCAAGTCTCTACAAGATTCCAGGTGCACACATTATGTTTTGTAGCTTTCTATTGCATTTCTAGGTCATTTAAATTAAGCTTGCATCATATTAGGGTTTTGCATTTCATCTTGCATTTCAATGTCTTTTCCAAGTCTAAGCTTGGTGGTGAACCACTCATTAATCTTTAAACACACCCTAGGAT
This sequence comes from Sequoiadendron giganteum, assembly GCA_007115665.2. Lineage (NCBI taxonomy): Eukaryota > Viridiplantae > Streptophyta > Pinopsida > Cupressales > Cupressaceae > Sequoiadendron > Sequoiadendron giganteum. The sequence continues at coordinate 245,800,112 of CM021101.1, read as the reverse complement.
AGTTCCTTGGCATATCTCTTACCTTTATTCCACTCTTGGGTTGAGATCTCTAGGGCATCCTTGAATGTTAGTTGGGGAAAAGTGATGTTTTGTGTCCTAAACCATAAAGCATCCATTTTTCAGCTAAACAGTTTGATTTTGGTTATTCAATGACTTTAACACACATAGGGAGATTTTCAATTATTCCATAAATATTATTACATCAAATTTTCATTTGATATAATGTTGAGGTTGAGTAGATAATAAGAATGAGAGTTTGTAAGTCTAACCATAAGGAAATACTTGACACAATAAAGAGTAGTGGTGGTAATTTTTACAATTTTAGCCTTCTATGGTACTTTAGTAATTTAAATCCATGAGAATACTAAAATTTTGGAAGAGCATGTTAAAATTTGTACATTAGGGCTTCTAAAACCCTAAATTTTACCCAAAACCCTAGTTCCTAACTAAAATCCTTGCACTTTTCTTATATTTCATCGTTGAACTTTAACCAAGGTTTCCTATTATTTAATTTATAAATTTAAGGTTCCTACCCCATGTGTTTGCTAGGCCCTTTTGTTAGAATACTGAGTGATCCCATTTTTATATATATTTTGTTTTATTGCTAAAATGCCTTTCATTATTCTAGGTCTCATTGGACATGTGTCAATATTTTGTATAGTTTCTTTGGTTCGTTCAAACCTTTTATGTTTTATTATTCTCCTTGCAAGCTCATAACACACCTTTTATCTTCAATACAAGAATTGATGTGTATGAGTCCCTAGCTAATTAAATTATAAGCTACATTTTCACACTAATAACTTATGTCCCCTAGAAAATCCCCCCATTTATCATTCATTATGGCCCCCTTTTCTCAAGTAACCTAAAGATGTTCTTTAAATCACATGTTTTAATCTTTGAGTTGTGTAAAGCCTTTGCATTGCAAGGTATTTATTTATAATAGCATTAGTCCCCGTGAATTAGAAAAATGTCTTTGTAAAAATTATGTGTCTTATCTTTTCTTGATAGCTATAACCTTTATGGGGAGATATTAAACCAAGCTATTATTCCCCCAAACTCCTAAAATTGTACCACATGTCCAGTTTTTCTTATGGCTAGTGTTTCATAGAGAAATGAATTGTTGGGGAAGCCTTAAGGCTTTTCCTTCTACTCTCATGAGTCTTAGAAATTATGACACATGTCTTAGATCTATGCAAAAATAAAGAAGCCTTTCTCATCAGGGAAGGTATTTCAAATTTCCGTGATCACCATTGATTTTCTAAGATTGACATCTCATATTTAAAAATGGAGAAAATGACTACCATTGGTCACACACTCAAGCATGTGAGAACACTAATGACTGATGTAATCTATATCTACCAAATTATTGAGGGTACTGGCTTAATTACCTCATATTTCATTACTCAACAAAACAAAGGCAAAATATTAAAGGGAAATTACTAAAGATTTTTTAGAAAATGAGGGTTTTCATACAAAAATTAGGATTTCTAGTGGATAAAAAACAAGTAAATCCAACCATAATATGAAATTTGGAACTTAGAGATAGTGGTGATTATCTATTTTTAAGAATTCAAAGAAAAAATTAAGGATTTTTAAGGGTTACATTGTGAAGTTTAACATAATTCTTCTTTGAAGTGTAAAATTAAAACCCTGGTTTTTGAATTTTAACACCCTAAGTAGGAAATCATGGTTGCAATGTCAAGGGGTTTAAAGAGGGGGTTGAATGATGATATCATTACACACATTCCTAAGTTATTCAAGAGGCTAACAATGGCCCAAGGGTCTAGAATTTTAGTTGATAGGGTTTTTTATAAGAATGTAAATTGTAGAGACCCTATAATTCCGATCCAGGGATATTCCCTATTTAAGCATGCATTCTAAAAATCTCTAGCAGACAAGCCCATTTGAACACATATGGAGATTAGGGATAGAAAGGCTGGTTGTACCAAATGTGTTTATAAATTTTTACTTGATTTGAGTAGTTGCAAGGGCTTATAACCCTAAAAAGAGAGCATTATTCATTGCAAATATAAATTTCATCATGCCCCTAAATAAAGCTCTTATATGTAAGGTTTGTAGTTCGAATCCTAATTCTCAGTTGCCAATAGATTTGGGTGCCCTTACTAGAGAATACCAAAGGCACTAAGATAGTTATAGAGTTAAATTGTTGCCATGTTTCAAGCCTAGAGGGCTTAGAAGAGAGTTGAAGATGTTCACCAGTGGAGATTTGTAACCTTTTGGATATGATATCTTTGAGGACTATTTTGTAAAGACATATTTCTCACTATGCCAAGTTTTAAGGTTGGATAGAAAAATTTAGATGCCAATGAATTTGATGGTAATGGTTGTGGATATTCAAAGTAGAGATGTGAATATTCCATATGAATATGATGGTTATATTATAGAGGAGTTACATAAATCAATGAGTTCACTAGAAATGATAGCAATATAGTCCACTTTAAGTGGTACTCATTGCTCTATCAGATAATTTTGTATAGTGGAGTTCAAAGAACTATTTTCAAGATGACAACCTACCCACATGATTTTGATAATGTGGAAGATTTGATTAGAAGCTACTCCATAGGGAAGGAGCCTATATAGAGGAGGGCCTTATATGGGTAAAGATCCAAATGACAAAAAATAAGAGGAAGTAGGGTAAAAGTACAAACCTGTGTCACACTTTATATAGGAATTGAACACCATGAAAAAATTCTCAAATTTGACCACATAAAATTTGTCTTTATGTTTTGAATTTTAAAATGATGTAAATTAATAAAATGTAGAACTCTTGTTGAAGTTTATTCTTGTATTTTTTATAGATTTTTTAAAAAATTGTTTTTGTAGACACTTGAATTTGACCACTCCCATATGGTCAAATTCACCCTCGCATTCTTCTATCCCACATCCCTAAGACATATTCATTAAATAATTTATTATTTGATTAATATTTCATCTCAACCTAGTGTCCCCTAAGGTATTTAATAAATTAATCAAATACCTTACCTCATTCCTCTCTAAATTAAATAAAGGGTTCATTTATTTAATTTAGTCACTTTATCTAAATGAATTAAATCGATTTTAAATTTTCCTTCTTCACTCTCCTCATGTCAACATCCTCCACATTCCCATTTTAATCTAGATTAATCTAATTAATATGTGATTAGGGTGTGCACATCCCTAATTATCATTAAGGTCACATCCTCCATAATTTGCAACTTGCCTCTAATCCTTCATTAGCCCACCTAATCTTGCATTTGCACAACCTTAATCACTAAATTAAGCTAACCTAATCCTCATGCCATTTATGGAATTTGTCCTTAGTCAAATATTATTAAATGCTTTCTCATTTTAGAGAATTCATCCTCTTCCCCATGTGAATGTAAAATTCACATTTGTTCCCCATGCATTTTAAGGCATTTTTAATTCCTTTTCTCATCCCCATGAGGATTTGTGAGGAATTTTTAATTCCTCACTTTTCCTCTCAAGGTACATGTGGACAAAGACCTCATTTATGAGGAGATCTTGTCCATTCCCAAGGTACTTCCTAGTACCTCTGCCTCACTTCCACTTCATCTCCTTTTGTCCACCTCACCTCACACATGTCAGCATGAGATGACTTGTGAGTTCTCAAATCACCCTAGCCATTGATCTTCTCCACCTTGGATGCATCTCAAAATTTCATTCATTTGGAGGTACTTCCCCTAAAAGTAGTAGATTTTCCCTCATTTTGATAAGCATTCAATCAAGCAAACACTTAGACAATTTCATGTACTCAAACACTATCAAGCATACCTCCATTGTTGTATCCACTTAGAGCCATCATCTTCCATATAACCAACTACCCACATTCACCATTGAATTATCTATCATCTTAGCTTCATTTTGCACTAGGATTTGAGCGATTTTGATAAGCAAGGAGCGCACAAATCAAGCATCAAAAGGGCCAACCAGCTCAACAATTCAAACAAGGTAAAAGGTATCATTTATTGTATTTTTGTTTGAATTAAACTAGGCCAATATTAAGGTGTTGTAGTGTATTTATTGTTTTCATTCCTTTCATTTTGTATTATTAGACTAGGAATTTCACTTGCAATCATTTTTGGCATGCCTAATGGGACCCATGTCATGGGTCTACTTTCATGTTTTTTTAGTTTAAGATATTGTAGGTTTGGATTTTAGACATAGAGGCGAATATTCTCCTTACAGGTGAGTCCATCGAACATAGGCGGGACCATGTAGTAAATACGAGAGAACATGCTCCTGCCCTTCCTAAGAAAAGGTGAATTTGTGTCCAGTGACTAAAACCAGTACTTTTAGAGGTGAATACACTATGATGAACTAAATAGGAAAACTTGTTAGAGGAATTGGCAATCCCACTTTGATCATAGAGGCAAATATGTTCCTGCCTCTCGACTTAATATGTGATTAAAATCCTGGCCATCTCCCGAAAGGGCGAACTTACATCTAGGAAAAAGGCGAATTCACTTCATGTAGAGGTGAATTTGAGGTAATCGAGAATGTTGATTTTTTTTAATTTGATATTTCATTTGATTTCAGATTCAGGTACTAATCAGCCGACTTGTTTGTTTGTGCTTGTTATATTTTATTGATGTTTGTGCATCTAGTCATTTGCCCAAGATCGAAGGTAAAAATTACTAACATGTGTGTTGTAGGATGAGTGGTCATAGCCCTTAATTAGCTTTGTTTGCTATTTTTCATACTAGCTAGGAACACATAAACTTAATTAAAGGGTTAATTCTTGTTTTTTGTGCTTGGGAGAATGTTGTGGAGGAAATTGTAACTTGTTCGAATCTAGTTGAGTCTACCTAGGAGTACTAGGATATGTATGCTCTCCCCTTATGCTATGTGCAAGCTAGGGGACCAATGAAAAAATCTACTATTTCCTTCCCTTTAGTGAGACCTTCCTAGGATTTCATCACCTAGGGGATCATATTGACTACATATTACCAGTGGGGTATATAAAGGGGGGAGAGCCAAAGCTATACCCCAATTCAGTCACATCATGTCTAGAAAAGTGTCAAAGCTAGGGTGATACTTATATAAGACATGTAAGGCTGGTTAGAGTCTCCAATACCTCACTAGAGCTCTCAACCCATGCTCATGATGGGCTGGTGTTCATTGTTGTGCCTCATGCACCTTCTTGGTGTATCGAGGATTGATGAGATATCCTACACAACCTAGATAGAGACTTGTGTTCAGCTACGGCTTGGTGTAGTGTAGGGGATGCGGATCGTACCTCAAAGTTACTCGTCACGTACTTCCTTAGGTTGAGATAGAAATCCTTGTGGTGAACTATGATAGTTCTCAAGGAGAAAGAAGGTGAGCTCATGGTTTATATTGATGACCTTGTGCCATTGGATCTCTAGCTATCTACCTTCATGAGAGAGGGTGTTTCCACCTGATTTCATGAAGTATTAACCTTGGGGTGTCCCCTCAAGGTGGTGGGCCTACATCGAGTTAGCAAAAATTTACAACTAATTTTAGGCTTGTGCTGTTTGGAGTGTCTTCTTGTGATATACCAGTGCTTGTCATCAGTCTAAGTCAGTCCTAGCCCATGGCTTTTTGTTTGCTATGTTTTCAGTTCTTTGTCATAGTGTTCGCCTACACTAAGTGGTGAGTTTTCTTGACACAGGGGTGAACTTGCCTTGTGGATGGGCGATCCTACCCTAGAAAGGGTGATTATGTGTTAGAGTCAAGTCAGGTTATCTGATAGGTGAACTCGCTTCTACCAGGGGTGAATTTTCTTGTGGGTCTCTTAGATAGGCAACCCTGTGTCTGCCTATTATTGGAATAGGTGATCCCATCATCCTCATGAGAGATTTTGTATTCATGTCTCCCAGTCCTCTATACATACATCCAATAGAATAGGTGAACCTGTTGTCTACAAGGGCGATCCCATTTCTAGTTTGTACCATCCCCATATGTAAAATTAAAGAAATAGGTCGTCTTGTTATTCCAATAGGAATTTTTGTTTCTTGTTCATATAGCTAAAGAAAGGGGCATTCTTGTAACCTTCATAGGTGAGTCTACATTTTTGAGGGGAAATCCTATGTCAAGTCTATACCATACCCGTAAGTACAAATCCCTAAATAGGTGATTTTTCTACCCATTTTGGTGATCCTAAGAGTCTAGACCATACAATCCAAGGCATAGGTGAACTCGTGAAACCTAGAGAGGAAATCCTATGATACACAGGCGAGTATGTGATCCTTTAGACAAGTCATCCTATGAACTAGAAAGGTGAACCTACTGCCTATAGAGGTGAATCCATGTTCCATATAAAAAAAATTTAGAATTAATCCTTTGGACCATTAAAAGCCTTTTGTTTTTTGATTCCATTCCTATGATCAAATAATTTTTATCATCATCCATCTATCTCTAATCGCCCTTTTAGTGAATCTCCATTTTTCATAAGTCATCGAAACCTCAATCAAATCATATAGGTTCATCTTGGAACGTCCCTAGATTGCATATCCATCATCAATCCATCAGTTTGAATCACCTAGGTATAATTTTAGGGATTTTTTATCCAATTGGGTTAGGAAACTTACCCTAATCATTATCATCCATGCTTACTTAGGATCATCATCCATCTTGAGTTAGTAATCCTTCACGGCCTTATCAATCTACTTCCATCTCAAGGTAGGTTTTGCTCCATAATCACCTCTTTTATCATCCCATATAATTAAAAACATCTCACGTCATCCACTTGAGCTCCTGAACTTGGTTTGGAGTTAATCCTATCAATCTAATCCAATCAATCATCCAATCCAATCGATCAATCGAATTCAATTGAATCCAATTATCAGTTCATCATTATCTTGGTAATCATCCAATCAATCAATCTGTCATCTTAGAATCCTTTAGTCCATCATCTAGGAAACCACTTAAATACGTATTAGGGCTTAGATTCATCATAGTCACTTGTTCACTTTCATTTTCATGCCCATTACCCAATCACAGGAAAAGAAACTCATGGAACAACAATAGTCCCAAAGTGGTCAGCATTAGTATCCTCCAAATCCCCCCACAAAAGGTGCCTCATTGCAACCCAACATAGAAGTATCCATGCAATATTCCCCATAAGAAAGCATGGCTAGCCAACCTGAGCTCACTGTTGATGATTACCTTAGTCATCCCACTAAATTGCAAATGATTGATCATCTTCTTACTGAGCGGGGGAAAAAAATCCTTGTGAAATTGCTGGTGAGGGGTACCAAGCCACCTCCTAGCTTCGATATTTCACAGTATGTTAAAATCAAACCCCCTTCATCATTGGATCCATTGAGCTCTCAAGTTAATCCTACTTCATCCATCCGACAAGTTCCCCAAGTCACCTCACAAGACACGTGATATCAACCTGGGTTTGGTAGTGATGTCTTCTATCAAATACCACCCTCCCAAGTTCAGATCTTGGTCATGGGTGCAGTGCCTGATCCAAAAAATCGCCAAGGTCCTAGCCCTAATAATCCTCAAGGCTTTGTCGATCATCAAAATCCAAACAATCCCGAAGGTCTTGGCCCTAATAATCCTCAAGGCTTTACCGGTCATCAAAATCCAAACAATCTCCAAGGTCCTAGTTTAGCTAATCTACAAGGCATGAACATTTCCCTAGGTTTGATTCTCGTACCATCCACACCACCTCTTCCACCATATCAATTGGGTCCATCACCATGAAATACTAGGGGAAATACATATAATCCTTTTTCTAATGTTCCTCCTTATATACCTTTAGCCCAAACACACACATCAAATTTTCTACCACCTTCGTTTGCATCTTCGAATTATCCTCAAGGAAATCTTCCACCCCCTAATCAACCTCAAGGTGATCCATAGAAAACATCATCATAACCATCCTATCAACAACAACCACCTCAAACCCAAGTCCCATCACAACCTCCACCACATCAAACCCAAGTCCCATCATAACCTCTACCACATCAAACCCAAGTCCCATCACAACCTCTGCCACATCAAACTCGAATCCCATCATAGCCTCTGCAAAAAACTCAAATACCATCATAATCTCAACAACTACCACATCAATATCAACAACCCCCACACCAACCTCAAGGAAATCCAACACAACCTCCCCATCAATTGCAAGCCATCCCACAAAAACAAAGAATTTCCTATCAACAACCACCTCATCAAACTCATAATCCATCACAACCACCTCATACCCAAATCCCATTGCAATCTCAACAATCCTCTTAGTAAATCCTAGGCAATCCTACTTCCTAGTATTTATATCATCCCCAAAGCACTTATTATCACAAAACCCCTATATCTAATCTCAACACCAATTATTACTACCACAATCCACAACAATCCCAACAATAGTCATTCTACACCAATCCCCAATAGTCACAACAAAACACTTACTACAACAATCCAATCCACAACAACCTCCCTATGCTTCCCAACAAAGACCTACATATAACTACCAATCGAATCCATTTTACTCCCAAAAACCACCATCATATCAGTAGGGTGCCTCCTCATCATGTTACCAAGCCCTACCATCACACCAAAAATTCTATACCAATCCTCCATCCACATACATTGGCCAATACCAACAAATCCCTTCATATCCACTCCTATCACCATATGACCAATCCGTTCCACCATCATATCAGCAATACATTCCCTATGATCAGTCCAATCTAGCAAGCCCTTCCCCATATATACCAATTAATAAGGAGTGGGAAGACATGAAAGATACTCTAAAAGACTTTCAAGCTAATACATCAATGAAGTCCTTCAAGTTTGAGGAGATTTTCCCTTACCCGTTTGATCTATCCATTTCACTTATCCCTTTCCCTAAACATTTTGAAATGCCAAAATTTGATAAATACAAGGGAAAGGGTGACCCAAGGAACCACTTGCAAGAATTCTACACACATTTTCAAGCAATCCTACATAATGATAACTATCTCCTTAGGTTGTTCCCTATAAGTTTAATAGGGCAAGCACTAGATTGGTTCATGGGTCTTCTGAAGAGGTCCATTCCTTCCTTCGTTGGCTTGTTTGAGAATTTTTTTACACCCTTCTCTTTCAACCTTGAGAAGGATATAGACAATTTAGATCTCCAGAAAGATAAGCAATGAGATAGAGAGACATTTGCGAGCTACCTAGAAAGGTGGCGAGCCCTAGCCAATTATCATAAATCTAGTCTTCATGAGAAGGATCTAGTAACCATCTTTGTTGAAAATTCCCACCTTGAACTATCCCATAACCTATTCCTCCATTGTGTTACTACCTTTTTAGAGGTCATTGAGAAAGGTACTACTATTGAGAGGGCCCTTATTGTTGAAGGTGTAATCAAAATCTTCAAGGAAGATAGGGATAAACAATCAAGAGTTAAATCTCACTACTAGAATAGAAACAAAAATGTTGTCAATGATGGTGTCACTGACACTAAACACATCCAAGTAGCTATCACTTTGCAAAGATCATAGTATATCCCCATCTAGAATAAATTTCCAATGTTATATTCATACCAAAGGGTGCACCCCATCCTCCTCCACAGTCTAATCAAAATAACCAAGGGAATAATAAGTGCTTCTTCACTCCTTTGGGAGAATCCTTAGATTCATTGTTAGAGAGGTTGATTTAGGAAAACTATGTTGTCACTTATCTAGTGACAAATCCTTTTGATGAGTCAAAGCCTAAACCTGCATGGTATAGAGAGAATGAGTATTACGATTATCACAAGATTAAAGGTCACTCCACAAACAAATTTAAGGGATTTTAAGGTTATGAGGAGAAATCATAGTGGATGCAAATCAAGCCACTTCATCCAACACTCAATTACATATATATCAAAATGCCTTCCCTAATCACAACCAAGGTCAGAGAACCACCAACACAAATAATGGATCCAATAATAACAACCAACATAACAACACCAATAATGTTAGCTATAAAAATGTGCCTTATAAGTATGAGAACACTATTATATGCATCACCCAAGGGGAACGACGTGTATCTATGATTTGTGTCAAAGGAAAAGACCCTCAATGTGTTTCTACCACATGTCATACCCGTATATCAATCCTTGGACCTTCCACTTCATCTCAACCAACTCCTGTGAGCTCACAATATAATATACTTGATCATCTTGGTAAGAAACCTTCTCAAATATCCATTCTATATTTGCTAAGGTCTTCCCTAGTCCACCAAGAGATCCTTACAAAATCTTTGTAGGATACACATGTGCCGAATGACATTGATCCTACCCAATTCCAATCTTTAGTAGGAGACTTGTCATCCACTTATCAATTGGGATCCAGTCAAAATGATATGCCATAGATTAATTCATCCCATACCATGCCTTGCAGATTGAGGTCTTGGTAGATAATGGACCTTCCCTCAATCTATGTACATTAAAGTTCATAAAACAACTAGGGTATACTCATGTTGACCTGGAAAATCAAACAATTATAATTAAGGCCTACAACAATGCAAAAAGGGAATCAAAAGGTATCATTTTTCTTCCTATCATGGTTGGCCCTAGGGTGCAATACACTACCATCCACATCCTTGATCTAGATTTTCCATACAACCTTCTCCTCGATTGACCATTGATTCACACCATCTAGTCTATTCCATCCATCTATCACTAATGCCTGAAATTCCCATACAATGGGTTTAAAGTAACTATCCATATGGACCCTCAACCTTTTGAGTACTATTTTTCTGTAGAGACTTCTTTCCCACATTCTCGATATTGTCCAGGAGTTCAAGTGGGAGCTCCCTAGGCATCCCCATCCATCCCATCATCTAATCCATCCTCTAATCCATCATCCAACACAACATCCACCACATTTGATTCTACCATTACCAAGGTCTTGATCATAGACAAAGGTTGTAGAGAATATGATATGCGTATAGCTCTTAATGTGGCAACCATGCTGCTATCCTCTCACACCTATGACCAAACTTCTCAGTCTACACCGAAAGAAGAAGTGAAAATAAAAATTTTCAGCTCCAAAAACATGGGTTCTACCACTTTCCAATCTCCAAGAACACTACAAGTTTAGGTAGATGAATAAATTAGTCAATGGGTCTATAGAGAAGAGCTTGAGCCCTCACCTCCCCTCATTGAATACTTCCAAGATGTTTATCCCCATTCTTCAAAGTTGGTAGAAAAATACAATTATCAAGGAGGAGGGCTTGGTGTAGAAGAGAATGGAATACTACAACCCATTGAGACACCCATGCAACCTAAACATTTGTGCTTTGGCTATGACAAGAAGCAAAAGGATCCCACATCATCCACTAGCACATCCAATAATGTTAACTTAGATAATGATTTCCTTGAAGACATACCTGAAGAAGAAGCAATCATACTCTTATGATGATGTAGATCCCCCTTCCCATTTTTATTCTACCTCAATCTTTTTCATCAACCTTTCACTCTGTCACCTTGACCTTATTGATTGAGACCTATGAGGGAGTGCACTTACAAACATATTTCCTTCAAAGGAAACCGATGTACATCTCATGGGATTAGGGGAGGCTGAACACCCTAACTGCAAAAGCAAAAAGAAAGGGTGATCCCACAACAGCAGTTTACAATTTTTGGCCAAACTAAACACTAAAGTTATTATTTTTAACTAAATCTTCACATTCAAGCACCTATAGTGGCTAAACTATGAGGAATTAGAAGATTATGAAAACTAGAGTCTTATCACATTTTTCCTGTAGATTCTAATTTTTTTTTTTTCAAAATTTTTGGAATCAGATTGCACTTTTTTTTCCATCTCCCACGAAAACTAGATTTTTTCAGAAAACAACATTTTAAAAAAGTGACGCACACCGTATAATGCATAATTTTTTTTTAATGAAAGATAATATTATAATTCTTTCGAATTTAGATTTGTAGCTCTGATATCTAGTGCTTCCACTTGGTTAGATAGTTTTTTATTGAAATTTTTTTCTTTAATCAAGTTTCGAAGTGAAACCAATTACAATTCAGACATAGCATGACCATATAACGCATAATTTTTTTTGTATATATCGAAATTCAATTATTTTATTTTTTTGGATCAAAGACTTCAATGTCTGGTACACTCAAATTTTTCAATTTTTTTTTTTTGACAATCTGCTATTTTTCCACATGTGCAGAACAAAGACCTTCATTTTTGATGAAAAACCTATGTTTAATAAAACTAAAAATTAAATACATAATAAAACCAAAACATATTAAAATTAGATTCGTTTGATAGCTCGTTCCGAGGACTACCCAATTCTAGTTGGGTTTGTGAAGATTCCTCCATTTTTATCCTCAACTCGAGCTTCAAAGTGCCAAAATTTAGGTTTTTTTTGTGTCTCGGGAGGGGATGAGGAATAAGGGGGGTTCGAGCAAACCACTCTTCCATAAGGGATTTAGTTGGGTTTTTGGGCGGGAAGAAATAATAGGGTTTTCTCAAACCCTGGTTCGAACGAACCCCTTATGGATTCGCTTGCTCGAACTAGTAGGTTCATACAAACCCCTAAAATCATTTTTTTTTTCCATGTATTCATTTTTTGTGAGTTTTCCTTCCTCACTTGAATTGTAAACCACTATTGTGGCTTCACCCGAAATAAAAAAAAAGGAGTCACCTATTGAAAACCTCCCCGAGGCACTTCTTGACTCGTCAAAAGTAAAAATAAAGGGTGTATCCACTATTGAAAACCTTGACGAGGCACTAGAGGATGGGGATGTTCATATTTCCCTCATTGGAGCTCATTTATCTGAATGATCTTCAATTCTAATCGAGGATATGCAAAAAATTAATCTAGGTATGGAAGAAGAACCCAAGATCACCTATGTGGAAAATTCATTAATTGAGGAAGAGTACCTCATCATTGTTGATCTACTAAAGGAAGGAATAATTACCTTTGCATGGCCCTATTCAGATATGCTATGATTGGATCTAGCATTGGTTCTACACCATCTTGATGTCCATCTAGATGCCAAACCAATTAAACAAAAGCCTAGGAAAATGCATCCCCAAGTGGCTTTACTTGTCAAGAAAGAACTAGAGATATTGTTAGAGGCTGGGTTCATCAGACCTATTGATTACTCCCACTGGATATCTAGTATAGTACCTATGGCTAAACCTAATGGGAACATTAGAATCTGTATCAACTTCCAAGATCTCAATAAATCTTACCCGAAATATTATTTCCCACTTCCTAGCATTGACATGTTGTTTGATCTCACAATAAGGCATGCCATGCTATCCCTCATGGATGGCTTTTCAGGCTATAATCAGATAAAAATTTCACTTGAATATCAGCACAAGACCACTTTCACCACCTCTTGAGGAACTTTCTACTTCAATTTCATGCCCTTCGGCCTTAAGAATGCAGGAGAAAGCTATCAATGTGCAATGATAGTCATCTTCCATGACCTCATTCACATTATAATGGAAGATTATGTTGATTATTTACTTGGCAAGTAAAAAAAAAGAGAAGAGCATCCCAAGATCTTGAGGCAAATTTTTGAGCAGTTAGAACAATATAAATTGCCTTTGAATCCAAAGAAGTGTGTGTTTGGTGTCACATCTAGAAAATTATTAGGCTTCATTGTATCTAGAAGGGGCATCAAAGCAGATCCAACAAAACTCAAGGCTATAATGGAAATTCCCCCACCTCACAATTTAAAATAGTAAAGGAGTCTACAAGGGAAATTACAGTTTATCAAGCGTTTCATTGCACAATTTTCTGATAAATTCCAATCATTTACACACATCTTTCATAAGGACATAAATTTTAAATGGGATCCAGAGTGTTAGCAAGGCTTCGACAAGATCAAGGAATATCTAGCCATTCCACCAATCTTAATTCCTCCTATTCCCGAGGGGCATTACTAGCCCAACATGATGAGTTCTCCAAAGAACACACCATCTATTACATCGGCTATAAAGTTGTGGGCTATGAGCTTAATTAGTCACCCATGGAAAAATATTTCTTAGTAGTTGTCTTCAATTCAAAAAAATTGTCATTATATGCTTAGTCATCCTATCAAGCTCAAATCAAAAGTGGACCCACTCAAATATCTATTATCAAGAATGCCATTAACTAGCTGCATGGACAAGTGGGTTATGATCCTCAGTGAGTTTGACATAGAATATGTGGACCATAAAGCAATCAAAGGGAAATTAATAGAAGATCAATTGGTTGATGCTCCTATGTTAGATGCATATCCATTAGTAGCTGGTTTTCTTGATGAAGGGGTCCTTATAGTTGGAACCTATGAAAAATGGGTGAATGATGATGATGTATTCACACCCTCTTTCAAAGAGATTCCACTCGAGGATAACCCTAGATATCTTAGTGTAAAGGATCAAAAGAGATCTTGCAATATGGTTGTCCTAGGAGATGAACATGATCTAATGAGGGGTTCACCACCAAGTTTAGACATGGAAAAGATAATACAATGTAAATTGCAAGACAAAACCCTAGTTGAATATAAACTAACCCTAAATCACCTAAAAAGATGAACAAAATGCAAAAAAAACTTATGAAATAGAAAGTGTGTACCTAGAAGACTGAAGAAGAAAAAATGGAGGTCTACAATTCTAGAAAATCTGATGTCAATGCTAACTAGGACTCATTCACCAAGCTAGGTGAATCAGTCCTACTTCTGAGAAAATGTGCAAATACAGGTTCCAACCAAAAGGGTATCCAGATTTGTGAAAATCTCTGCCAGTCCTATATAGTGGGACTCATTCACCACTTGTGGTGAATCAATCCACTTTTATTTTTTTGGAAGTTTGGGACCTGATTCTATTCCTCTTGATCTGCTATGTTCCTTTTTGACTAGTTTTCAAATCTAAAGCTACAAATTTCCACCTGTAGACGTTCTCCAAGTTTCTCCAAGACTTGATGAAAAATTTGACAACTTTTCTCCAACTTTGCTTCCTGACAAATCTGCAACCTAGCCTTGCAAATCACACACAAGAAGAGGGAAAAAATGTTGTGGGGTTAGTGAATAGGGGTTTACATTGGTCAAACCCCTTGTTGGTAATTAAACCTTGAAATGAAAGAAAATATGAATGAATAATTATGAATCAACAAAAGACAATGTTGTAACTCACCAAACACTAACAATAAGGTGCTACAAATATTCTTGAAATGGCTGCAATGGATGTGGTTCTTGACTCTTGCTTGAATGATATTGATCTTACTTGAAACACTTGCTTGAATCATCAACTCTACATCACAATTTTTAGCACAATAACAAACATGGAGAATGCAATCTTTGACATGATGATTTTCACTTGAACAATGCTCTAAAATTCTTGATAACCTACCCTTGAATTCTCTTATGAATGCTCAAATTCTCTTGTGACCTCTCTTGAATTCTAGGTGTTGAAAATAAGAGAAAGAACCTTTTATTTATCCTCAATTATGCAATAATTCCTAAAATTACAACACTACAAGCCAACATCAAATCTAGGAGAATAAAATCCAATCAAAATTTTGAATTAAATTTGAATTTGGGCCATATGAGACTCATTCACCCAAGGTGGCGAATGAGTCCCATTAGGCATAATGTATGGGACCAAAAATGAAAAGTGCTTAAAAATGTGTAAAAACTGGTTTGGGGCCAAAAGATCTAGGTGGGATCCAATTTTCCAAGGTGGTGAATGAGTCCCACACACTAAATCTAGGCCACACAAGATAGGAACACCTGAATTATGATTGGTTGTTGATTGGTGTCGAGATTATCCTTGAAAAGAAGCAATAAATGGGACTTGTGGATGCAAAAAAGGGCCACTTAAAGAATAATAAAGACAAATTATTAATTGCAAGCCTAGAGAAGTTTTTGACAAAACTTTACAAAACTCCAAACAAGGAAATATTAATGTTAATTATGATTATTATGCTTACTTATTTGATAAAACCCTAGAAAAGTGTGAAAGTGTGTTACAACATTTCACAACACTTTTGCAAGGTACCAGTAAAATTTATTAATTCATAAGGGCCAAAGACCTAATGTGAATGTGTTATCCACATTACAACATTAAATCAAGGTAACATTAAGCCAAAACCACAAGGAGGGCCCGAACAAGTCAGAAAAAAGTAGAAGAGTTACTTTTTCGGTGACTCCAATAGTCTCAGAATCATATACATGGATATTATATTTTGATGGGTCATATAATCACAATGAAGCTAGTGCAAGTATTCTTTTTGTCACCCCCCAAGGTGAATACATCTTGATGTTATTCAGGTTAGTATTTCCATGCACAAATAACATTGTTGAATATGAATCTTTAATCACAGGCATCAAAATCGTAGTACAATGGAATATCACTCATCTCCATGTCTTTGGTGATTCTAAACTTATAATCAAATAGGTCAACGATGAGTTTCAAAATATGGATGGTAAGCTTCTTCCTTATAATTGCATGGTGGATGATTTCAAGAAATACTTCACCCATATACAGTTTGAGAAGATTCCTAGAGTACATAACAAGGTAGCTGATGCTATGACTATAATTGGTTCTATCATTGACATGCCTAAAGACCAAATGGATTGTGAGTTTCTCATAGAGAAATTATTAATCCCAATGTATGATATTCCTGACAATGAAATTGTGTATGACATCGTGGGTCCTGAATCACCTTGGTATCATGATATTTATCCCTATCTACACAACAATATCCTACCACCTAAACTCACCCATAACCAACAAAAATATTTCATCCAATGCAATTCTCGATACATAATCGTGGGAGATACACTTTATCATAGAGGGTATGATGACACTCTCCTTCAGTGTCTAAATGAATCAGAATCACATGTTACATTAAATGAATTACATAGTGGTATCTATGGGTCTCATTCTAGTGGAATGAACTTATAAAAGAAAATTATTAGAGCAAGATATTAATGGCCCACTATGGAACATGAAATTTGCGAGTTTGTGAAGAAATGTGTAATGTGTCAACAAAATGCATATCTAATTCATGCTTCTGCACAAGATTTACAACCTATCATTTCGCTGTGGCCATTCTCACAATGGGGTTTCAATTTAATTGACAAGATTCACCATCCTTCATCCAATGGTAACACCTTCATCATCACCACCACTAAATACTTCACCAAATGGGTGGAATCCATTCCAATCTCCCAAATAACTAGTATTCAGGTTTCCAGATTCATCCTCTACCATATTTTGTATAAATATGGTATCCCCTCGAGTATCATTACTGATAGCGACAAGCCTTTCAAAAATATATACATGAAACACCTTTTCAAAACCTATCACATCCAACATCATTGGTCAACCCCCTATTACCCCCAAGGTAATGGAAAAGTTAAAGCTACCAACAAGACCCTTATTAAAATCCTCAAAAAGGTTGTCAACAGTAGTGGTCAAGATTGGCACCTCCACCTTAATCCTGCCCTTTGGATGTATCACACATCCATTTGCACCCCATTGGTGGTACCCCATAATCCATTTTTAATGGTGTTGACACCATCTTACCGATTGAAGTTGATATCTCATTACTCTGTATTTCTCTAAATAATTTAATCAGTGATGAAGATGCTCGAGTTGCACGATTAAGTCAAATTGAACTCTTGGATGAGAAACACATCAAGGCCTATAATAATCTACAAGCTTATCAAAATAATCTCAAAAGAAGTTACAATAATAAGGTTGATCCCTCCCAATTCAACATTGGTGATATGGTTCTAAAACAAAATCAATGTACCTAACAATATCTAGAAAATAAAGGCAAGTTTGAGGAAAATTGGTTGGGTCCTTATGTGGTCACTACAAAATATGGTTCTAGAGAATATAGGCTTGCCAAACCTGATGGGGAACCCTTGGAAGAACCCATTAACATCATGCACCTGAAGTGGTTTTACACCTAGGTCAGCTAGGCTATCCTACCTTGAAAAATACCAAAAAAATAAAAAATAAAAAAAGAGTCAAAAATCCAAAAATAGTAAAGAGAAATAATGTGTCCTATGGTGAAAACCACCCTTGGTGGTGCCTTGGATAAGTACAATTGGTGAAAAACTAGAAAAAAGTGCCATTCATAGAGGGCTTAATCATTATATACCTTGTGTCTTATTTTCCTATGTCCTTTCACTCATCTTATCATCACATCTTATCCTATCATAAATTGAACATATCTTCCATCCATCTCCTACCATTTGTTGCTTGGTATATTTTGATTGAGCATTGGATGATTCAGATTTTATATCCAAGCTCTTGAGCTTTTATCTTGAATTTGAGCTTTTTGTCGCCTATATATGGGTGTTGTTTGCTAGTCTCCTACCCTCATTTAGGTCCTTCCATCGTGTCTATCATCATAAGGTCTCATGTCATCTTAAATCCATTTTATTGAACTATGTTGCCTCTACGCTTTCACATAAGCAAGGCTAATCATTTGATTAGTCCTAGAGGATTTTGACCATCCTTCTACATCTATCTTCGGCATCCATCAGAGTCTCCATTTTCCTCTTTCCACTTTTATCCATGGTTGATTCTTACTATTTTTTTGAACTTCGAGTTCTCTATGCTTTCACATAGGCAAGGCCATTAATCGATGAACCCATGAGACCCGAAGTCTATCCTTAGGGCGTGTCTTGGTTCTACGTCATGTCATCAAGTGTGTCCCTATCTAGCTAGTTCCTTAAAAAAATCCATTAGTGCCATGAGGTTTAATCCGTTTTGAGTATCCTAAGTCATGTCAATAACATAATCTGTCCTCCATCTTTGGTCATAATAGGATCTATCCTTCCTCAAATCAGACCACACCAATCCCATCCACCTAATGGTCCTATGTAAAAGGATATTTAAAATTTATTTATCATATTTTGGTTCTCTTGCATTTTCTTTATCATTTGAGCTTCTTATTATACTTTTTCAAGGTTGCCACGATCCATCATATCATAGTGCGCTTTGACTAGAGTAAACATAGGGGCATATCTTGACTTTTGGTGTGATCTTGTCTTCTTGGCTATCCCATGTAGTATGCACCAAGATCCCTATGGTCTTGTGTTACATTGGGGAATCCTTTATTCTTGTGGTTATTCCAAAATTAGGCCCGACCAAAGTGTTGCACAGGCGGCTGTCGTTGCACCAAAACATGGACCTGTTAATGATTGATACAACCACTAGATTTATACAAGATCTAGATCCATAGGAGGTAGTTAAACCATGTAACAAAGCCCAAGCATTATACTGGACTACACCTACCATAGGAAGAGGATACCAAGGGTCACACCTTCCAACAATACCCCCCGAACACAAGCGGGGGGTTCGAACCTATGACCTCGAATCTGATACCAATTTTTGCACAGGTAGTTGCCATTGCACCAAAAGATTGACCTATTAATGCCTGATACAACCACTAGATTTATACAAGATATAGATCCACATGATGCATTTAAACCATGTCACGAAGCCCAAGCGCTATGCTAGACTATTCCTACCACAGGAAGAGGAGACCAAGATCCACACCTTGCAACATAAAGCAATTGTGGCTTTGGGGTGTGGGGATAACCTTCTTGTTTCTTTTGTTTGTCTTATTCATTTGACACAAATTATCCTTGGTTCTTGATACCCTAGCGTATCATGTCCTATGCTATGTAAAAATTAGCGCTCCCTGAACTAAAGACAAAATAAGAGGGGTGATTACCTATTCTATCTAGGTCATTTGATTATGTCCTAGGAATCCTAATTGGATTGAATAAAAACCTCAAAAGGTGAGTCAATACATGATGGGGAGAACCTAGGAGGGGGTTCTTTCAACTTTAAGGGGTTCACCACCAAGAAAATTCTTGGAAAAGATACATGAATATTCAATCTATAAAACCTAGTTATTCAAGTTAAATGAGATATGAAAATAATTAAATTATGCAATAGGGAGATATGATATGTGAACTTGAGAAGTATGGAGATGTAATGGGGATTATGGAAATGAAAACAAGTTGCCAAAATGTGCTATGGAGGACTAAGACACCCAAGGTGGCATATTAGTCTCGCTATTGTTTTTCAAGGAAAATATGAAATCTTCAAATGTCGAAACCGGATTTGAAGGAATCTTTGAAAAATATACCTAGGAGAACTAAGAAGCCCAAAGTGACATATTAGTCCTATTCTAAATTTTAGAAAACTTTGAATGTGATCCTGACCTCCAAGGTCTACACTTCCTTCCTCTCAGATCTTAGGTTCTAAAACTTCCAGATCTATCATGTAGGTGAGTTTCCATGAATATGACAACTTTGTAATGCAACTTTTGCAACTTTGCAATCTTGCACTTTAAAGGATCTTCAAGTCTTCAACCTAGATCTAAAAAATAAAAACACACAAGAAAGGAAAGATTTTTGATTGTTAGTGAAAGGGGGTTTTCCTTGGTCAAACCCCTTGTTGGCAATTAAACCTTGAAATGAAATAAAGTAATGAAGGGAAATGGTGAATGAACAAATTACAATCCTACAACTCACCAAACCATTGTTGTAAAGTCTGCACACTAGTGTGAAATGGATGCAATGGATATGGATCTTGAACCAAAGATATGGACTTGAATTGTTTGCTTGAATCAAAACCATACATTAGAAATGTTAGCACAACAACACACATGATGCAAGAAAATCTTTGATATGATGCTTAAATCTTGATGAATTTCTCTTGAATTCTCTTGATCTCATAAATTTTCCTTAGGAATGAATACTCAAGTTGCTAGGATGAAAAGTGAATGAATGAACCTTGTATTTATCCTTATCTATGCTTAATATCCTAAAATTACATCACACCAAGCTAACATATGAATTCATTAAATAAAGGAGGCTAAAAACCACCAGAATTTGAAATTAAATCTAGAAAATGACTCAAGGAGGACTAAGATGCCCTAGGTGGCATCTTAGTCCCAAGTGATGAAACTTGGGGCATAAACAGCAAAAAGGGGCCCAATTAAGATGCCTCAAAATTAGGGTCCTGAGACCTCGGGAGGGGAGGGGGGGCAAAGATGACCTAGGTGGAATTTTGGTTCTGACCCAAAATTAGGGACACACAGATGAGAATCATTGGATTATCATTTATGCATTGGAGAATGTCGGGATTAACTAGAAAAAGATGTAATTCATAGTGCTTGTGGACACAAAATAGGATCAATTAAGCCATAAATGAGGATAAATAAAGCAAGGAGGGCCCCAAAAAGTGTAAAAATGAGAGGGTATGCATTTCATTAAACTAAATTTAGCCCCAACTTTAGTGAGAGGATTAAATTTCTTCAAACTCACACTAAAGTAGCCAACCACGTAATCAAGAGTGGTTCAAATGTACGGATGTTAGTGTTACCTATTTTAGCTACTAGCTCAAACAAGTAGAGTTGTTCATGTTGTACAAAGTGAAAAAAAAGGTACATTCTAATTTTCTAAGTTATATCCATGTGCATTAATAAAATATCAAAAGACCACATTATTACATTATGCAAAGGCATACAACAAAGAAGAGAGCTAACATTTATTGTAAGAAAGGTAGTCTTTATTGATAAACATAAATTTATGGTCTCCCACACTATGGGACTAACTATTTGAATGCAAGTGAAGGAAAAAAATATACATTTATAGATACAAGAAGGAAATAATGCATATATAAAGAGCAGGACCCATCATTTCCTAAATGAAGAATCCCAATTGAGTTGCTTTGCATCAGCATTGACCTCTTCTACTTATCTAGCCTCTAGATGTTACTTGTCTTGGTGCTCCAAAAATTATTGCATGTGTAAGAAAAAGTTGATTAGAGAAATGAAAGATCACCAATCAATACATATGAAAAAATTCACAAACATATAGCTTTATCCTCATAAGCATCAAAATAGTTTGCATACAATAGATGTCCAGGAAAGCAAAAAGGATATCATAAAAATCTATCATATGCGATGTTTTTATCTAACATGTTTGTTCACTATGCAGGTATAGGTTGAATATCATTTCAAGATATATTTTTTAAACATCACAAAATGTGGAGTAAAATGTGGCTCCCACAAGGGTTGAGCCCAACATGCTACCCTCTCGATGCTTGAAAGGAATATGAAGTGTGTATTCACCATAACAATCGCATGATATTGCTAATCATTTTTAAGTATAATTCAGATATGTTTACAATGCAAGGAGCATTTTTATGCATAAAAATAGCATTACAAAGGTTTGTAAATGTCTTGAGACATTCCAATCAAATGACAAGTTTCATAGACCAAGAGGCAGTCATGAATATCATAAAAGAAAAAGGCATGTTACAATAATAGTGCTATAGTATCAATGCCAAAGAAAGAGTGTGGGTCCAAGCATGAATATTGTCCAAAGGAAGGGTATTTTGAGGATAGTTCTTTGAAGATGCATCACACAGTCCCATATTGAATTTGCAGACTAAATTTGTCATCATAATTACTGCCATCAAAATGAGTTAAGAAAGAAAAAATACAAAAGGGTCAAGATAGATAGTATAAAGAGATATGGAAATATTTAAAACCATGAACATTCCCTTGAAGAAAAAGGACAATAAGCATTCAAGGAGAGAAGAGTTGATAAGTTACAATGTCAAAGGGAGAAGTTAATGGAAATGAAAGTTACCATGAACAACAATGGAAATAAGAGTTACCATGAACAATAATGGAAATGAAAGTTACCATGAACAAAAAAGAACTACAAACTATAAAAGAACAACTTGCTCACATAAAGAGATAGTTCAGATTTCCACTACATTGGTCACTATTGAAGATGTTCCATAGTGATAGTACAGACCATGAAGAGAAGAACATAGTGGAGTAGGATTGTCATGTCAATGATAAAGTGACAGTGAGATAAGGAAAAAACAATCTAAGACAAGGTTAAGACAGGAAACTTAAAAGCTCATTGTAATCCATTAAGCAAATAGACAAAGAAAGATTAATAGTAGGTCACAGAGTTTTCAAAGGACAGTGGTGAGAGATATATGTTCAAAGGTCACTAATTCAGATTGATAGTCACAAATCACTTGAAGGAGGTACCATAGTCATAAGATATAAGATGTTTATATAAAGAGAAGACAACAAGACTATACAAGAATAACATGTCAAGATGAATGTCACATATAATATGATAGTCGTGCCATAATAGATATGCCTATAGTCATCAAATAAGCATGACGGTGGACTTGTAGAAAATAGTGACATTCATTTGATGATGAGATGGATTATATTAAAATGTAAAGTGACAATAATAGCCATGGCTTGGAAAGTGCAGAGGACTATTATAATGAGGTCACAGTCATATAGGTATGAGATAAGTCAGTCCTATTAAGGTGCGAATAAGGCATTTTAGACATGGAATGATGGAGTTCACAGTGTTTAGAAGACCTTGTAGCTCAGTGGTATGAAGATCATATAGTATGATAGTCATAAAATGATTGGAATGCCATGAATAGCATAATAGAGGAGGGTACATTCATGCGATACCACAAAAAATTGCAATATTCATTATCTTTTTGTTGCAATCAAGGAACATAGTTTATTGAGATAACTCTTTTTTCAATTGACTACCCTCTCATGAAGTCTCATTCATATTATGATCTTGCATGATCTTATCATAACAAAGGGGATTATGACACTATTGGATGCTATTACATGGAATCACAAAGGAAACACAAATGCCCATAGTTTTTAAAATCAACATGAATTTTTTACAAAGACCGATAACAAAATGGACAAGTCATGGCATGTGACTTTTATTCAACTCATTAAAATTTCTCTATGAGTAGAGGAATAGTAATAGAAATGCAGAAATACCATGCATTTTCTTTACATAAACAAAGAAATAATGCTAAAGAAAGTTCATTACAAATGATAAATTCAAGAAATACACAAAAGAAAAATTAGTATTCACCATTTTCTACACTTGAAGAGCTTGATACAACATGATTCACTCACAGGTAATGATTGAAAAAATGTTTATTTGCACATAAAATAGCTTACCCTAGCTCGGTCTCAAAATATTTTCAGCTGGAACCTCCATTAAGCTTTAGAAATCCCAATCATGGCGACACGACTCAAGCAAACAAAGTGAAGCTTCCAAAAGAATGCCAAATAAAAAATGAAATTTTAAATGGAGTTTTCTCATGTTTTGTGTCTAGTGTTTCAAAACCCTAAGGTTTGGTCAGTTTCCAAACGTATTTTTTACCTTTTTTTTAAATTTTCCCTTGTATATAACTAATACCCCTCATGTATAATGTTAAATTCTTTATGCTTCCTTTGCATACTTAACATGACCAAGTCAAGGAGTCCCCTTTTATTTTGCATAGTTGAAACCAATTTGAAATGTAAAAAAAATTATTTAAGTGATGTTATTATAAATCACTTATTTTAATGTTTTATTTATTGCAAAATAAAGAATGTGTCTTCAAAGATATAGTTAAAAGAGGATTTATTTAAGCTTTTATGCTTATGCAACTATCTAGGGGTGGTTGGAGAGGTTTGTAAACATATGAGGAAATATAGGAGACTATTTTGATCATTTTAAAGCCTTTTGGAGCATTTATGGGATGCCTTTATGATGGACTTGGTCAAAGTTGACCATTTCAACGTTTTGGAGCTCTTTTGGAGGAGATTTGGTTGCTATATTTTTTTCTTTTTGGAAGCATATGACCAAGAAGCTTCTAGTCCCTATTTTGGTGGCATCTCTCAGTGAGCTTATATTTTTTTCAGTTTTCATTTGTGAAGGGAGTTTTGATTATTTTATTTTATTTTCCTTGTGATCTTTTGGAGTCCTTTGCAAAAAAAATTATATTTTGCAAATCATTTACAAGCATGTACATTTTTACCACCTTTTTGATCAATAAGATAATCTATTTTACCTTCTCATTTGTTGTTTTATTGTGAAAGCTTTCAAAATGTTGATGAAATCTTATGGTGAAACTATTTTCCCTTTGATTTTGTCCCATTTTATTTTCCTTTATGAAGTTAATATGAACTATTGTAGGTCATAACATGTGTTGAGATAGTACAAGAGAGAGTCTACATTGTCAAGACATTTTTACTTCCTTCTAGATGTTGTCCTTGAAATTTTTAGCCTAGTTATGAAGCACTGATGCAAATAAATATGAAGTTTTGAGTTGTGTAAGTTGTTCTTTAAGATATTGATCATTCTTGTGTGCAAAAGAAAAGTATTATGCTTGGGATCATTTTGGTGAATCACCCATAGTATAAGTTTCATTTCATGTAATATTTCTTACCCCTTTTCCTCTGCAAGTCAGTACAATAGTTTAGGTGATTACCATTTAGGATCCAACCTTATCTAGAGGTCCACTCCAAGTTTAGGTGACCCACAACCTAGGAGTGTTCCCATGTTACTCCAAAATGCTAAGTTCTATAACTTAGCAAGGGTGCAGTTTTGAGAGCTAACAATTTTGGCACACTCGGTGGGACAAATTTGGATTCTTATAGTCCATAAATTTTTAATTAATTTATGGTATTCAGTGTTTATACCAGTAATTTATGCCTTTGGAGGTAATTATAACACACACCTAATGACTCTGGAAAGACTATCTATTGGTTTCAAGTAGACAAAGTGCTGGTATGTACTTATTTTGAAAAAATCAGACTTGGTTTTCTTTTTCACAAGAAATTTCAATGAATTTCTAGCTTCTATAAATGATCCAATATGTCTACATTTTATGGAGACATGTTCTATCACCCTTCATTTCATGAAAATTCTTCTCATATACCTTATTGTTAGCCATATCAAAATGAGCATGCAACTATTTTTAGTCCAAATACATTTTCTATTGGAGACTATAAATATTATCTACATGTTTTCCACCCACCCTCCCCTACTCAAGTTTCATCGCAACATATATATGCTCATAACCTTTCCCAAGAAGACCATTTTCTATCAAATTTTTAAGAGCAAATGAGGGTTGTTGAAAGAGAGCAAGAGATGGAGTGGAAAAAGAGATGACATGAGGAAGAGCTTGCAAGGGAGGTGGATCATCAGATTTAATGTCGTTAGTAGGAGATGGAGGCACAAGTAAGGTATGATGAAGAGAAAAGGAAGCTAATGCTTGATCAAGTATTAAAGATGGAAGCCAAATCACTTATTACCTTTCCAAATACTTCTTTTGAAGAAAAATTTGCCAAGTTAAATATCCCAAGCTTCAAACAAGGTGAACCTCTTAAGCCTTCTAGATTCAACATCCCATGTTTTAGAGCCCCTTCTTCATTATCGGATTCTAGACATGTGCAAAATCAGCCCCTTATCTCCCATTTGCAGCCCTTTGAAATTCCCTTTCCATTTGTATCTAACATGGACAACTATGATGAAATTGCTAAGTTGGAAGAGCATGTGTTAAAAATCCCAAGCATCAAGGAAAATCAACAAGGTGTAAGAAAAGTTGATGGGGACTAGAAGGAAGAGTTGATCTTCTCATCTAATGAGTTGCCTTGTTTCATTGACAAGGATGAATATTTGAAGCAACAAGAAGATGTTGAAGATGTTAGAGATCTTGGTGAGTTGTTGGTGTATGATGATGAAAGTGAGTTTGAAATCTTAACTCATGAAGAAGAAAGCATTGGAAACACAATTCATTGAAATGTAGATATCGATGTGCATGAAGTTTCCCATCAATTTGAACAATTCCCCAAATTAGAGTTCTTGCTTTGCAAAGAGGATGATTTTTATGTTTTAGTAAGGCTTGAAGAGAGCTGCATTAAGCCTAAAATTAGTCCTATTCAAAAAACCCAAGAATTTGATGAATTTTCATTTAGGGACGAGTTGGAAGATATTTTCTCAAACTTGGATTGTGTAAAGAGGGTTCCAACTATTGTGCTTGAAGAGTTTACTACCTTTGTGGATGAGAATGAGGATAACATAGGCATACTAGCATCAGTGCCTAGTTTTGAGTAGAAAAGTGATGAGATAATGATAGATTTGTTTCTTGAAATTCCTACTTTTGTTGATGACAATGGAGACACCATGCTTGTATATTTAACACCATTATCAAGTTTTGGATAGCAAGAAGATAGAATTCACTTTGATAGGATGTTGGTTCATCAAGAAGAAAATGAGGAAAACTTTGTCTCAAAGGGTAAGGAGGTTGGTATGCACAACAATATTGGTAAAATGGGACAAAATGTGAAGCAAGACATTTCTTTCAGAGGTATGAGTCTTGAGAACTATCATGAAGTTGAAGTAGGACTTGTTCTGCATGAGATAACTAATTATTATCTAGATGAAGATATGTTCTCAAGCATACTAGAACTTTTCTCAAATCTTGATGCCAAGCCATCACTAATTAAATTTGAAGAGTGTGAGCAACATAACCAAATAGATAGAGCATTCATGTTTCAATTTGATTTACATGAAATAACTTCTCTCAACCAACAAAATGAAGTTGAAGAAGCAATTGATAAATGTGAATCCAACATGAAGTGTTCTAAGTTTTTCATCTCAAGGGGATGTCCTATCAAACACCTATCCAAAATTGAAGCCAAAAAATTAATACCATTCATGTTTACGCCCAAGGATGAGATTCCATTAGAAGATGAATCTAGACATGAAGTTTCAACAAGAGATGAATAGATGCAGCTCACTTGTTCATTTCAAAACAACAGTGTGCATGCACAACAACAAGAAGTAAGTAAGTTTACCTATATTCTTCAAGAGGTTTTGCAAATTTTTATTGGGTTTGTATCTATCCTTCATCTTCTCTTGGTTTTCTATAACAATTTGAAACATTGCATGTTACTAAAAAGGAGGGGAAACTATTTTAGTCAACCTATTAATGGTTTCATCTAATCAAGTCTCATGGTTGGTTATTTTAGAGTAGGTTAGGTTTTTCTTTCCTCTTAAGTTTTTTTTTTTTCACAGTTAAGTAGGTTTGTATGAAGCTTTTCTAGATGGAATAAGTTTTCAAGGTGTTATAAATTGTTTTACATGAGTTAAAACAATATACAAGGCTAATTTTCAAGTATTATCAAATTTCTAGTGACTCCATGCCCAATGGATAACTTCAGGCAACTGGGCAAGATGTTTAGCAAGAAAACATATCACATGTGTCACCAAAAATGTTACCTATTTTAGCTACCAACTCAAAAGGTAAAGCTGGTTATGTTTTACAATGTGAAACAAAAGGTGCATTCTACTCTATTATGTTATATCCATATGCATTAAGAAATTATCAAAATATTGCATTATTACATTATGCAAGTGCATACAACAAAGAAGAGAGTCAATATTTGTTGTAAAAAAGGTAGTCTTTATTGTTAAACATAAATGTATGGTGTCCCACACAAGCCATGGGACTAACTATTTGAATGAAAATGAAGGGAAAAAATTACATTTATAGATACAAGAAGGAAAGAATACATATATAAAGAAAGGAGACCCATCATTGCCTGAATGACGAATCCCAATTGAGTTTATTTGCATTAGCTTCATCATCTCCTACTTATCTGGCCTCCAGTTGTTGCTTGTCTTGGTGCTCTCGAAAATCCTACATGTGTGAGAAAGAGTTGATTAGAGAAATGAAATATCACCAATCAATACATATGCAAATATTAATAAACATATAGCCTGATCCTCATAAGAATCAAAATAGTTTGCATACCACAAATTTCCAAGAAATAAAAAAGGCTATTATAAACATCTATCATATGCACTATTTTTATCTAACATGTTTGTTCACTATGTAGGTATAGGTTGAATATCATTGCAAGATCTATTATTTAAACATCACAAC
The DNA here is from genome assembly GCA_007115665.2 of Sequoiadendron giganteum. NCBI lineage: Eukaryota > Viridiplantae > Streptophyta > Pinopsida > Cupressales > Cupressaceae > Sequoiadendron > Sequoiadendron giganteum. The sequence goes on along the minus strand of CM021101.1, from coordinate 245,771,361 downwards.
ATGTGGAGTAAAATGTGGCTCCCTCAAGGGTTGATACCAACATGTTTCCTTCTCAATGTTTGAAAGGAATATGAATTGTGTATTCACCATAGCAATCACATGATATTGCTCATCATTTTTAAGTACAATTCAAATATGTTTGCAATGCAAGGAACATTTTTATGCATAAAAATAGAATTACAAAGGCTTGTAAATGTCTTGAGACATTCCAATCAAATGATAAGTTTCAAAGAGCAGGAGGCAGTCATGACTATCATAAAAGAAAAAGGCATGTTACAATAATAGTTCTATGGAATCAATGCCAAAGATAGAGTGTGGGTCCTATAACTAAGGAAAAATTTAAGTTAGCAATATAAAACATAAATAAATCAAACCCTAGCTAACAATGAATCACAATGGAACATAAAAGCATAAAAAATAAAAAATCTCACCCAAAAATTTCATGCATTCCATGATTCATCTCCATTTCCCCTCTCCTTTTTGTTGTAAATAATGTTTTCCCTCAGATTTTTGGAAGCAACTATGACCTATCAAAAGACTAAGAAAAATATTGAAGGATTGACTACTCAATTGCAAGTGTACTCAAAAGTTTAGAATCATGAAATTGTAATAGAATGAGGCTGACATTGTCCTTTTATAGAAATCAATGTTTTGGATGAATAGCCAGGATTAATAATTGATAGATGCCCTAAGATAGAAGGTTGAGATTGAATGTGACAATTAGCAATTAGGGTTGGGGAAAGATTTTTTTTTTTTGAAAAAAAGTGGAGGACCACTAAATATTATGATATTATAAATATATATTTTATACAAAAAACTTGCTCAAAGAGCATACCAGGAGGAAAGAGCCAGGGAGAAAACCTCCAACTATAGCTCATAAAAATGCATAAAAACTAATCTATGATCCAATATATTGATCAATTTACATTGATTGTACTCTGCTAAAACCACTAGCTTAATCACCCTGAACATATATATTCAGAGTGTACAGAAATTCCATTTACATCAAAAAACATGGCATAAATGTATTGTTCTATAAAAAACCTGATTTTCCTCTTCATTTGTATCCTATTGCAACTTATAAAAACTTTTGAACTTATAATGAAAAACTTGCAAAAAACCTTTACTGTTTTCAGATCCACTTACTCCTCCATCTGCATGAATTCCAATAAATTATCAGCCTCCTCTTCATTTCCCTCTTCCTCCATATGAAAATTTATTGCTATGTTCATATTTGGAACAAGTACAATGGAAACTCTCCTACTATTTCCACCTTGTGGCTGAGGTTGTGTCACATTCTAGTGTACAAACCAAACTAGACGTTGAACACTTGTTTGTAGAATTCTTGAATTTCTCTGCAATAAAGGAGTTGCATGATACCAATTATAGTGAAGTAGAAAAGAAGTATAATGATATTTTTCCTTGAATATTTGAGACATATCCCTCCCCAAATGATGAGAATATCTTGTTAGAGCTCTATGCAGATGACTGGGATCTAAGAATTCTAAAGATATTTTTAAAGCATCATAAACATTGACATATGATTTTTTGTGAGGTAATAAGTGTGGAGGAAACGTACCACCCACATAGCCTTCTCCATGAGAAAACATATTTTTGTGCATTGGTGAGAAGAGCTTCATTCTACCGAAAAATGTCATCAACCATTTTTTCTGCTATAACATTCATAGAATCAAAACATTGGAGCATATCCATGAGGTTAGATATACAGATTAAGAAAACATTTGAAGGAAAAATCAGCCTCCTGGCTTTCGGCTGAAGAATTTCACTTCCAATGATGCATTTGAGACATCTATAATCACATGGGCAGCAAAATTTAAAGATAATTTATAAATGCTCCACTTCAATCTTACCAATGATCGAAGTTTCCCAACTTTGCATAGGAAACTACATTCTTACATTTTGAGGTTGATAATCCATCAAATTTCCTGTTCCTGAACAAGACCTCCAACTCCACACAAATTTTTAAGCTATGATTAGGACTAAGAGATTGAAAAATAAACCAACTCAGTCAACTTCTTCAATCTAGATAAATTTTGATGCACAAAGCATTATGCAACAACCCAGTTAAATAGATGAAGGAATGCTTGCTTCCAAAAAAATAGACTTCACTATCTTTTCATTTACTTTTGAAAAGAATTTTAGCACAATCCATATTGAGTTAGATTTATTCCCTTTAAATTTATTTATCAGAATTTGAGAGACAAGGTACTCTCCTTTCTTCATATCTAGCCACATGTTACTCACCAAATTACCATGTGATGATTATCCTGAGATGTAGTATAGCTTATACATGCCATTGATATTTCATAATTCTGAAAATAAACTCAGGTACCCGTCAAGACATACAAACAATAAATGATAGAAACATTAATTACCTTGATTTGATAGAATATCTTAGATTGAATCATGATTCTTTTTTAAAACATGATGCTATATGCTTTAAATTACACATCGCATGATTTCCATACTTTCTGATCCCAATCTGTTGAATAACAATTAGTGAAACTCAAAGGAATTGAAATGATACGTATCACATGCAGTCACCAATGGACTTCACTTCTAGTCCTTTTCTTATGACAACTATTACTTCAAAAGCATATTCATGATTCATAGATCTTGCAAATAAAATTACATTTGTAATTGTAAAATATAAACATGCAAGTTAAAAATATTTTTAAATAGTAGAGTACAAATTTAAAAATAAAAATTAAACTTGCACCTTCATACTTGACAATCACAACAATAAAAAATATTTTTTCATATGGAATATGACATTCAGATGGACTAACTCAAATCAAAGAATATTTTCCTCTTTAGAAATAATAGTTTCCAAAGCAAGGTCTACTTTTCCAATTTTGATTATATGAACCACTTCCTTTTCATGATGATCACAACCCAAATTAGCTAAATAATCTACTACCATATTTCCTTCTCTGTAAGTGTGCAGTAATTGAAAATGAGCTAATTTATCTAGCGAATTCCAAATTTTCTTGACTATATATTCCAATTTCCAGTTTTGGATTTTACGATCCCGACAAGCATTTATTAAAATTAGAGAATCCCCTTCAATTTGGAGATTTGGAATTTAAAAATTAAGTGCCAAACTTAATCCGAGTAATAAAGCTTGAGATTCAACTACATTGTTTGTTCCACTTTCCAAATTAAAAGATTTAGCACATAAAACTAGTCCTTTATGATCCCTAATGACTACACCTGCCCCTGAAATACCTCGATTACCTCTAGAGGCTCCATCAAAATTTAGCTTGAAGAACCCTAAAGGAGGTGATGACCAAACAATATTTGATCTGTCTGTTTTATTTATTTGATGAAGGCTACCTTTGAAAGGAAGAGAAAGAAGAGGCCATGATAACAAAATATTTGAATCCCAATAAGAAAAGATAGAGCCAATATGCTTGTTATTAGCCACAAAAGCATTAATTGATTCTGAAATTGGGTTTTCCAGAGATACTAACATATGATCAGTACACTGTTTTTCTTTCCTAAAAATGCATTTGTTTCTTGCCCACCAAATAGACCATAAAATAGAGGAAGGGATCACATCCCAGATGCTAGCAAAAAAGGATGTGGAATATAACCTGAGGCCAACTTGTGAATAAATCCCATATTGAATTGGGCAAAGCTAACTGAATATTAATTTTTGACATGACAAATAACCAATAACTTTGTGCTATTGGACACAGAAGAAAAAGATGATTAATATCTTCAGACTCTTGATCACAAAGTACATATTTAAAAGGTACAAATATTTTCAATTTTTCTAGTTTTTCACTTGTTAAAATTTTGTTTTGTATTGCTAACCAAGCAAAGCATCATGCCTTAGGCAAAACTTTTGAATTCCAATAAAATATATAGGCTCTTTGGGCTGGTAGTTGAGAAATTTTTTGAATAAGAGAAAAATATCCCTCTTTAACAAAATAGTGACCATTTTGAGCTTTTGAGCAAATTAACCTATCTGAGGAAGAAGAGACATAGATTGTCCTTTCACCTAGAGTTGATGAAATGATAACTTTGTGATTTTCAAGAATTGATTCATTAGAAAGATCTTTCCATTTAATCTTTCTGCTTAAAGGATCCACATGATCAAAATAATCTTTAACATTTAAACCCCAATTTTGAATCAAAAAAGGCATTGTGGATCCCAAGTTATAGCTTTTTAAATTTTTATGGCCATTCCATGAATCTTCCCAAAAAAGAGATTATTTTCCATCATTTATTTCACAATTTAAATGTGGTAGGATTAACTTTCTACAAGACAAAAGAAAATTCCACATTGCAGAACCCGAAGAAGGATTAGAAATAGTGAAAATTCTTGAAGGGCACTAACTGTCCAAATATTTATTTTGCATTAGTCGACACCATTTATGCTAAGGCTTTGTATACATATGCCAAACCATTTTGGACCCTAGTGCCAAATTCCTTTCATGAAGATTGTGAAGACCTCCCCCACCTTTTAACTTATCAAGATACATTGATTCAGTAAAAATGAGAGGAACTTTTTTTATGCTATCAACATTTCCAGACCACAAAAGTTTTTTGATAATTTTCTGTATTTGAAAAATAATAGATTTAGAAGCTTTCAAAACAGACATAAAATAATTGGGAATCATTGATAATACTATTTTAACCAATAAAATTTTCCCTACTAGAGATAGCCATCTCCCTTTCCAAGAAAGGAATTTGGATTGAATACTATGAATAATTTTATGCCAATAAGAAACCCTATTTTGTCTTGAAAAAAATGAGATTCCTAAATATTTGCTTGGCAACTGGCCTTGTTTAAAGCCAAATAATTTAACAATAGTTTTCTCAATTGGAGGCTTTGTGTTGAACAAGTAAATTTTTGAATTTTCTTCATTTACTTTTTTCCCTAAAACTCTAGTATATTTATCCAATAGATTTTTTATATTTAAATCTTCAGAAAGAGTAGCTTTACCAAAAAGCAAAGTTTCATCAAGAAATAAGGAATGAGTGATTGAAATATTGGTATCAGGAATCAAAACTCACTTGATTTTCCCTTGAACATTACCTGAGAGGAATTATCTTCTCAAAGCTTACACTAAAATGATAAATAAAAAAGGAGATAGTGGATAACCTTGACGAATACCTTGGGAGGAATTAAAAAACCCCACAATAGACCCATTTAATAATACATAAAACCTTGCACCTGAAATACATGCCATTACCGATTTACACCATTTTGGAGAAAAAATGAACTTCAAAAGAACTTGTCTTAAGAAGCACCAATCTACCCTATCATATTCTTTTTGGATGTCAAGTTTAATTATCATTGATGATAATTTATTTGATACTATAGAGTACAAAGTTTCATGAGCCACAATTGCTCCTTCTGAAGTTTCTCTACTAGGGACATAACAACCTTGTTCTTCTGAAATAATTAAAGAAATCATAGGTTGAAGACAAAAATAAATAGCTTTGGTGAAGATTTTGTATATTGTATTGCATAACGAAATAGGTCTAAAATATGAGAAAGATTTGGGATTTTGAATTTTAGGAATGATAGCAATATTTGTGAGATTAGATCTTTTGTAACATTCCCCCAGATTTTCTCGACTCCTCCAAAGCACTTAAAATATAAAACCCAATGAAATCCCAACATTTTTGAAAAAAAGAAGCTGTAAAGCCATTTGGACCTGGAGCCTTATCAGGATACATTGAAAAGACAACCTCTTTTAACTCTTTAAGGGAAAAAGGAGTAAGCAATCTAATATTATCTTCAGGAGACACCAAAGAAGGAATGTGTTGTAAAAGCTCCTCTTTTTCTACTTCTAAATTCCCATTGTTATTAACATTAGATGTTAAAAGATTAGAAAAGAACTTAATTGCTTCCTTTTGAATATACTCCTCTTTAAGAAGAATAGATCCTGAGACACTATCTTAAATTGAAAAAATCAAAGATTTTGATTTTTTAGTTTGAGCTGAGATATGAAAAAATTTAGTATTCTTATCACCATCTTTCAACCAAAGTTCCCAAGACTTTTTCCTACAATAAACCTCCTCAGGAGATAGTAATTATTTCCATTCCAATTGTAATTTCCTTTTCTCTTCAAATGAGGAATTATCAAGACCATTTACAATGATTTTTTCATTGATTTCAACTAATCTTTTGTACACCAAGTATTTTTGAGTAAAATAATTCTTAAAGACTAAAAGATTCTAGAATTTTAAATTCTTTTTGATATGATACATTTTATTACTTAATTGAAACATCTTTGAACCATTAACAAAAGGAGCTCTCTGCCACCATTGCTTTATTAGACAGATAAGATTAGGATGCTCGAGCCACATTGACTCAAACTTAAAAGAAGATTGAGACTTTGATTTGAGTTTCTTACCCGTGATAAGAAGTGAAATGGAAAAATGATTAGAAGCTAGCAAAGGTAGAATTTCTGAAGAAAGCGTATAATCTGAAAGAAGCTAGTTTGGAGATGTTAAAAACCTATCCAATCTTTCCGCAATTTGCAAGAATTTTTTCCTTCTATTTATCTAGGTAAAATATAACCATTTAATGGCATTGCATCCACCAAAGCATTATCATGAATAAATGAAGAAAAATCAATCATTACTGCTTTAGGAGGACTAATTCCTTCTTTTTTTCCATGTCATTTGCGATAGCATTGAAATCACCAGCTAAAACAATTTTTTCTTGACCTAACAAATCAATATTTAACTTGAGAGCATCCCACAATATCTTTCTAGCAAAGGTGCTAGCTGGACCATAAACATTTAGTAGCCAAAAAGATAAATCAAAATGAGTGACATGCATTAATTGTCAATTTTGATCAAACAAAATGTCAGAAATACTAATTGATTTAGCATTCCAAAAATTTATCACACCTCTCGAAGCACCTTGAGAAGGTGAATGAGAAGCTTCCCATTTGTGCCATTTTTTCTTAATTTCTAGATAAGACTCCTCTGAAGTTTTAGTTTCTTGAAAAACAACAATATCTGCCCCTAAAGAATCCAATTGATGCTTAACTTGGGACTTATTTTCAGAGGCGTTTAAGCCTCTGACATTCCAATCTATTAGTTTCATTGCAACTTGGGAGAGCAGCAAGCTCTCCTTGGTATTTTTTGTTTTGTGGAAAAACCTAGATTGGCATCTAGTGTTGATTGTAAGCCTGTTGATATATCCTCTTGCAACTTTGAAGCTAAAGATTTTCTTCCTATTTTTGCAGGATATTTTTTACTGGAGGAAGGAGATAGCTTTGACTGAGAAATTGAACAAAAATCATCTAAAGAAACTGCTTCACCAAAGACCTCAGAGGAAATTCCATCTATCAATTGCTCACCTACAGATACTAAACACTGATCAGCAAACTTAATCAGATCTACCTCTAAGGGCAGGCCAACATAATCATTATTTAGGTCATCTAAAGTTGGGTGAGGTTGAGAATTGACAAATAATTTTTTCTCAACAAAAATACTTAATCTCTCATCACAATTATTTGTCACACTGAGAGTTAACATAGAGGCACATTGATTTGCTTGGAGGGAACTAAAAAATTTAATTTGAGGTGAAAAAGTCTTTAATGAATAAAGAAAAATATTTATTGGTGAAAAAAAAGATAGATCCCAACCCGAAGCAAGAGAAATAACAACTGGTTCCTGAAGAGAATTATTTATAACTTTCTTACGAAGAACAACTCATGAAGAGGAAAAGGATTTATTGTTGAAAGATGCCTAATCAAATAGAACAATGCCTTTAGAAGATAAAGAATATTGAACAACCTCAACTTCCTCTTGAAAGAGGGAAATGTGATTGCCTAGATGATAAAAATTTGAAAAGTACCCATTTAAATCAGGCTTATGAGACCTTTTTGAACCTAGAAAATAATGGTGCCAATTGAGACAAAAGACAATAATCTTTCCAAGTAATGAGAAATCAAGCATCAACTTTCCATTAATACCATAAGGTAATATAATGGATGACACTACCATAAATGGATCTATAGATGTATTAATAGAATTAGGATTGAAATCCGGTTCTCCACATTCAAGTTTCTAACACTTTTGAGAGGATGAAGAGGTAAATGACATAAAAAAAAAAATTCTTAGGATATTCTAGAACTACCTGCGAATCCCATGTGCTATGCATTGTTTTAATTTTGACACTTTTTAGAATGGGTTTTGAAATATCCATTAAAACAAAGAGCCTGACTGGTAAAGAGGGATTAGAGAAGTACTCCATATCTTGATTCAAAAAAATACCCTATTTGTTACCAAGTATCTCAATAATGCATGATTCTCTGTATTCCAGAGGTAAACCCTATAACTGAATCCAAAAAGGAATAAATTTAACCTTGACACAGTTAGGGTTAAAATTCAGAGTCCACAAAGTCGTAAAGAGACCATTTCCCTCACACATCCAGGATTTTTTCTGGAAAACAACATTTCTAGAATCTTTATCAGAAAAGATAACAAAAAAATAACCTTCACCTTTATCTAAATAGAAAACTTGATTAGAACCATCCCAAGTATTGAAAACCCAAGATTTTAAAAACTCAAGATCTAGGAGAAAGTTCCAAAACTTACCAAGCAAGGAAACATCCTTTAAATCTAAGATTTGTGGATCAATCATGGAGTGAGGCAATGTAACTTCAACTTGATGATGAGAAGGTTGTTCTTTTTTTTCCCTTCGGTAGCCATTTCTTACCAATATCTTCGTGAGAAAAATAGTTTACATTCTGAGTGAACTGATTATGAATAGAGTCTGTCATGCCAGAACTACTAGGGTTACGAATATCACCCTGAAGAAAAGATTTATTTTTAATATTGACCTTACTATGACTAGATTCAACTGGATTAGGTACCTTAGAGTTTGAAGCTATTTTCTTCAGAAAGCCTACCAGTGAAGGAAGAGCAATGGAGTTGCGGAACGTAAAAGGATTAGGGTCTAGAAACTTAGGGAAAACAAGAAGGATAGAATTAGGAAAAGTGGCCAGAATAGGGACCGAATTTGGAATGAAGGGAGCCCTAGAAGTGTTAGACGATTGATGACCAGCCGTAACATTAGCCCACGAGTGAGATGAAGAGGAGGAAAAAGAAGGAGATTCACAAATGTCAAAGAAAAATTTCTTACCTTTGAGAAGGCTTTTCTTAAAGTGAGGATTGCAGGGAAAAGGATTCATAGCATGAGAGCCCAGAACCCACTTCCCATTCCGAAAAATAGAACCAGGAGAACCTTTAAAATGATGAAAGTTGGAGGATGAACCTTGTCCGCCCATGAAATACCTAGATTTGGAAAAAGAGTTATGAACATTGTTAGAAAAACCAACATTGTCGAAACCAGAGCAAGATTGGGAAAACCTAGAAGGGCCAGAAGGACCCTTGGGAAGAGCAGAACAAGAATTTTCTTTTGAAAATGATGAGATTCCAAAATTTCACCTTTGCAACTTATGGTCCATTTTACTTTTTTTTTTCAGAAAAAGATATGAAATGGAAAGATATGGTTTTTAAGAAAATCAAATCAAGAGAGATTGTAGAAAAGTCAATTAAGAATTTAAAATTATTTGATTTATGAGAGAAAGATAAATTTTTGAATTAATAATTAATTTAACTCAAAAGAGTTAAGTGCATGACAACAAATAATGATTTTTAATTATTTACTTTGTGGGAAAATGGAAAGTGGGATTTAAATAAATGATTTTATTTAAATTTAGAGGAAAAGACAAAAAGGATAATTAAATAATTAAAGAAAACTATTTAATTATAGAGGAAATGGAAAGTGAATAATAATTAAATAAATTTAGGGATTTATTTAATCATAGAAGGACATATGAAATTAATGACGTATTTAAATAAATAAATATTATTTATTTATTTGAATAATCAGGATGAATAAAATATATGATTTACTTAAATAATTTATAATTATTTAATTAGTAGTTGAATTAATACCATGGGACATAATTAAATACTTTAATTATGTTAAGAAGAAATATGCAAAAATAAAGCTTGTATGCCTAGGTTATTTTTATGTGTCTACATTTTGCCCCTCTTTGTGCATTGTGACAAACAAAAATCAGCCAAAATGGGCCCTAGTGTCAATAGGGTAGCCTCATGCCCCTTGATAGAGCTTCAATTTTTTTACAATTTTTAGCTAGTTCCATGAGACAATACTGTCAAATTGTTACCCTTATGCTTAGTGGTTGAATGTTACGGTTTGGGGTTTTTCCACCCTTGTTTTAAAAAATCTCACATCTATCAAACCCTTTGGATTATGTTTTCATGTTGACCCATAGTACTAGGTCACCGACTGTCTTAGTTACGACTTATGGCATCACTCCCATGGCATTAGTAGCCACATTGCTTAGGCCCATTGGCCATCAGGTGTGTAATGATTTTAATATTTTGAAATGGTTGACCCAAAATATTTTGTTTTAAAGATTTATATTTTAATTTTAATTTATTAAAAGGTCGATGCCCGCCACCTAGCCCATGCCCCCTTTTCTTATAAAAAATTGTATGCACATGCTAAAATCCAAGCCGTTTGGATTTGATCAATGAAATCTTGGCCCTTGCGCGCACACCACATAATTTTAAAATAATATGTTTTGGCTAGGTCACGTGGTGTGCATGATTGCACCACATGTCCTTCATTTCACATAGGACCCATTTCCCACTATCAACTTGATCTCTTGTAGCAAAGGATCAATGATCGTGATGCACCGATGGGACTTGATCTGAGTCATAACATGTACACTACACATAATATTTAATGGTTTCACCTAATACCTTGCATGGCCTACATGATGATACCATTTGGACTGAACTGGTGACATAAAGAGGCTTGATGAGCCCTGTGGGTGGTACACATGTTTTCTGATAGGAAAAACATCATTTTTCGAAGGGCCTTCTATGCGATAGCATGGAATTTTAAATTTTTTTTGACTCAATCTGAATCATTCAATGGGACAATGCATTGGCACATCGATGACCTATGTTCAAAACTCAAAGCTATCCATGTGATGGTTGTTTGAGATTTGTGAGTGACAAGCATTAATGGCACAAGCTCTCCAAAGGATATGAGCCTAATCTCCATGCGTGTGAAGGGATATTTCATGGAAATCATGATGGATAGTACACCGATTTCCATGTACATGAGAATTAACAGTGGTGATGTGGACACCAATGAATGATCACTTGTTTTATCGTGCTTCAATTGGAGCATTGATGATCACTTCATCAATTTTATTAATAAATATAGGTGATGGCTTTTTCATTGTCACCATAAGTAGTTAAGTTTCTGGAGTGCTCTGTGTTTGAGTAGGTTATTTCATGGAGGTCTGAGTATTGATACAAGATGAGAAATTATATCGCTTCTCCATCATCTATACATAGGTCAACAAGGATAAATTCTCATAATTCTGGTGGTAATTCCTCGAAAGAAGATCAAGATAGTCTTCAAGGCTCTCTCAACCTGAAGATGGAGAAGATGAATCTCACCCCTGGGGTCATCAGGTGCAATTCTCGACTCAAAATCTAGGTTGTAGGAGAAAATTTGGCAGCATCAGGAAAGGATGGGAAGACCACAGAGCATTGAAGGAGTTGAAGGGCCAAGCTAAGGTATGGTCGAGGATCTCTCGGTCGACAAAATTCACCCAATGATGTCTCTAGTAGTCGGGGTGGTGGTGATTCAGAGACTGACTCTGATTATGGCTATTTCCTCATAGCTCTGACTGAAATGGTTGGTGTCAATGAGGAGGTCCTCTCAATTTCTCTAATTACCGCGGTGGCACCATGTGATGGTTCTAGTTTGGGTGTTAAGAAGTGTACTGATGAGTATAAGGTGGTGGTTTTGATTCCCACTAAGGCAAAAATGAGGAGCGACTGTCTATACCGTGGTTGTGGTGCTACTTTGAGTTCTTGGTAATGGTGTGGTTTTCTATGCTTTTTAGTTTTGCTAGGATGATGATGTTGTTCCTCTGGGGTTTTGATGTGGATTTTAACGACAAGGCCTCAATGGAAAATTTTTGCTATGAAGTGATAGTGACACCAACTGGTTACAAGGGCTGTAACCGTTTTTGATTCCCTTATGTGGTACAATGATTGCATCCAACCATCAGGGAATTTCTAAATGCAGATGAAATTATTTTTGAAATGAAATTGGGATGAAAGGTAATTGCAATGAGCCTGAAGCATGTCACTCTCTTGTGTTATAAAAGAGATCTCAAGGCTCATTGCAAAGGGTCAAGTTTTTGAGTCCATGAAGGTTTTGGTAGGGCAGATCAGACACATAGAATGCAAAATTCTTCATGAATTTTCCATTAATTGTCTTGGGTAGGATGTCTGTATGAAGCACTCTTAAATAGTCTTAGGAAATTACTGATATCGAAATAAATCTATTTTTTTTTTTAAATTATGTGTTCTCCTATGCATGGTTGTGCTGGATTATGAGTGAAATTAACAAGTGTAATTTCATTTATCATTTCAAAGGTTTGTTTAAAATGTATGATTCTTTTGTTTGTTTCAGCTCAATGAGTTAATTAAATTCTTAAGGAAGAGTTGTAAGTTTTTCATAATGAGCCGAGGATTTGATAAGTAATAATGCTGTAAATATAGTGAAGTTCTCTGATGTAAAGCATTGTAGAAATGTTCACCCATCAGGTTGAAGTGTTGCATATGACTGAATATTTCATGCTTGACTCCTGCCCAATTTGACAAGGCATTGGCTTGTTCATTTAGGATTCTCATAGTTTATTGGCATTAGAGAATACCAACTCATGGATTCAAAGTCAAAACAACACAATACTTATTTCATATTTCATTCATGATGAGATGAAAATCTCAACGTTACCAAGTGTTCATAGCAACTTAGGGTTATTTTTTTAGGGTTGGTCGAGCCTTTGATAAATCACATCTAATTGCATTCAATAGGGACAAAATCTATGCATATAATTGTTCCTAATACCAAATGAAAACCATAAGAACACGCTAAGGAACACCTTCTTTGAATCCACATAGCCTAAAGAGTAGGAGCAAAGGCCTCAGGATCTTTTCTCGTTGTGTTGGTTTCCTAGCCCTGAATGTTCTCGAGCATAAGGCTTGGCACTCCTTTACAGATATTTGGGCCTAGCAAGAAAAAACACCAACCGAAATGGAAATTGTGCCGGGGAGAACTTCTAAGAAATTTAAATAAAAAGGAATCCCAGGTGCAGAAGGCAGTATCACAGAGTCAATTATTTGGTGAATCTAATTTTCAAGTTTAGATTTTGGAAAAATTTGCACCTGGAAGAGGTTTTATCGTAGCAAAGTGTTAAGGGATAAATTAGTGTCTCTGTTGTTGAAGAAGACCCAGAATGTGATGAATTCTTACATAGACTTTATGTTGTTTGAAGTTTGTTCCTCTATGAAAGAGGTGGAAACTTTGTTTAAAGAACCAGTTCAATTTTGAAGAAGACTTCCTGATTTGTGGAATTTGTAATCAGGAAGAAGGGTTAACAACTGCTACAAAGTTTCCAAGTATTCTCATAAATCTAAATAGAGAATTACTTTGTTTGAAAGGAGTTTATGAGAAATTTTTCAAAGCTTGAGATGATAAATGGTTCCCTATTAGATTAAATTGCATTAAGAAAAGGAATAATAGTAGTTCTTCACCTACTTCTTGTATGATATGCAGAGTATGAGAATTTTTTCCCTTGAATAATTTCCCTGAGAAGTATCAAGTATGACTGTTTAGGGAAAACATGTTTTGTCTTGCCCTCCAAGGGATTTTTTTATTCAAAGATATATTCCATTGGCCTTTAGTGGTATTAAAGGATTTCCTAATCTAATTCCTAAAAATATTATGAAATATTTTCCCAAGTTTAAAGGGTAGAGCTCTAAATCAACCTCTAGACATTTGCTTATATTCATGGATTTGATGGGAGACTATGAGGTAAGTCATGAAGATGTTGTCATGAAATATTTTGTTCAGTCTCTTAGGGATGATGCTAGAGATTAGTTCTCATATTTACCAGCATGTTCTATAGTTTCATGGAATCAATTTAAAAATATTTTTGTAGAATAGTTTGGTGAAAGGATAAATCCAGGTATGGTAAGGAAAAGCTTTATGGAAATTTTTAAAGATGAAGAGGAATTGGTCCTTGTTTTCAACCTTAGATTTACAAAGGAAGTAAGGGGTATTGTAGAAAGTATAAGGCCTAATGATACTGAATGCCTGGTTGTATATCTAGGGGATTTTGAAAAAAAAAATGAGCTATTTATTTAGAGATAAAGAGACTACAACACTATCCCAAGCATATCAAAATGCTATGGACATTGAGAACAACCTTAAATATTCAATGATGAAAGGATGTTTAGTTACTGACTCTAATCAGCTTGATACATCTTGTATAACTAAGGATCAAGAGAAGATCATTGAGGAATCATGCCAAGAAGGTATAGCTTTTTCTGTCCTAGCTGAACCATTGCCACCATGTGTTGGTCTTAGTGAGTTCTAGGAGAAGAATTATCTAGTGTTAAGAAGTGTTGTTGATAATGTTTCTCCTACTAGAAGGATATGTAATATAAGGAGAGGCCAGGGAGAGTCACCCCATGACCTATTCCATAAGTTTGTGACTCTTCTATTGGAAATACCTAAGGGTGTCCAAACTAAGGAGTCAATGTGTATTGACATGTTTTGTGAAATATACCAGTGAGAAACAAGCATGTTGCCAAGTGAATTGAAGCCACAAAGTATAGGTCAAGTGGTTGATTGGATGTAGCTGGCAGAAGAAATTGTCAGTAACCATGCACAACAACCATTATTATTAAAGAATAGTGACCTTAATATTGCTAAGGAGAGAGATCAAGTAAGGCAAACTAGTGAAGAAAATGGATTGGATTTGGATGATTGCAACCAATTTTCCAATGTTGTGTGGGAAGATAATCTTTACAATGGAAGGGGTGATGTGTCTAAATCAGGATCTTGGGAAGTAATAAGGGATGAAGAGTTAGATGAGGTCTGAATGGTTGCACCATCAAGTGATCTGACCAATAGTTTTAATTGTGTTCAGTTTGTTATTGAAGGTCAAGACATCAACTATATACATCATGATAACCATTCTGAGGGATCTTAGTTTTGCCTCACTATTGATGAGTTCCCATGCTATGATGGTTGCGAGGATAGTGAGTCATGCTTCTCTTTCAATGACTATGAAAATACTTACACTGTGAAGGATCATTCTTTTTCAAGAGGTTACAAGGATTTTATGGGTAATGAGAAGTTGTAAAAGGTATACAATCATCTACAATGGATAGGGGTTCCTTGGAAAAAAATGAACATAATAGAAAACCCTCTCTACGATGAACATTCATCCATGACTATTAATAAAGATACATCTTCTATTTGGTATAGGGATAACCCACTTTTTGAAGGTTTGGATGATTCTTTGGATGTATGTTTAGAGCATGGTGGTGAGAAATACATTGATGGGTTCATTAGTGATAGTTCCTTTGAAACCTTCACATTTGGCACTACTATGGGAAATAAATTTAGGGATCTAGGGGAGACCGAAACCTTCAAATGCCTATCCTAGAAATGCAGTTGTTCCCATGAAATCAACTTGAAAATACCTCAGTCACAAGAAAAATAGCACTTTGAATCTGGTAGTGATGGAAAATATGAGGGTATGGTTATTGATGATCGGTGTGTATATGTTGAATCTGATGGGAAATTCTTGGAGATTGATGTGTGCACAAATCAGGAAATAATTCAAGTAATAAGCGACCAGGTCACATGTTCTGATGCACATAAAAATTATGAAGTGATATTGAAGCTCACAAAAGATGAATGATAGAGTGACTTGGATGCAATTTAGTTAAATTGTGTTGAATGTGATGTTTGCCAACATGAGTGCTTGGTTGAGTTTTTTTGTTGATACTCCTCATCTTTGGAGTATCTTTCTGGAGTCGTTTCCACTCAATAAGGATGGTATTTATGTGAAGTAGGGTGAAGAATTTTTTTCACCTTTTTTGCTCACTTCCAATTATTCAAGGAATTATTCGCTTTGTTTGATGTACCTTTTTTTTTATGGTTTCAAATTTAATATGCAAAGTAAGTGTGATCAGGTGGAATATGGATGCTTCATTTTTCTATTTCAGCTAGACAAGCTAGATATTGATGAGCAAGAAAAATATGAGGCAATTAGTATTTGTCAAAGTAGTACAAATTGTTGGGAATTGCTTGACATCGGTGTCCATCCAATGGAGGTATGTGAAAAGGAGGCCTTAGATAAGGAGATGATTTGGCTCTAAGGCTTGGAAGGTATTAAGACACTAGGCTTAAAAATTAAGGCCAATGGAATTGGATCAACTCTCTCTATAAAGAGATTTTGTATAGTGCTATCAATTTTATATATAGGTGTGTTTTGTTCTTTTCCTGTTGTGTTTGCTTGTCTTGTTCAGACAAGCTCCTGGTTTGTTGTTTTGGGCTAGTCTGCTTCTACCCGAGTTTTGGATTCTCACCATACCCACCAGGGGTATGCATCCTCGAGCTGGAGCCACTAATAGAGCTTCAATTTTTTTAATAATTTTTACCTGGTTCCATGAGAAAATCTTGTCAAATTGTTACCCTTGTGTTTAGTGGTTGAATGTTAGGGTTTGGGGTTTTTCCACCCTTATTTTATAATTTTTCACATCTATCAAAGCCTTTGCATTATATTTTCATGTTGACCTACTATACGAGGTCACGAGTCATCTTAGTCATGAATTATGGCATCACTCCCATGGCTTTATCGACCCCGTTGCTTAGGCCCACCGATCATTAGGTGTGTAATGATTTTAATATTTTAAAATGGTCGACCTGAAATATTTTATTTTAAAGAATTATGTTTTAAGTCTGTAATTTCTTAAAAGGTTGATGCCCACCACCTGGCCCATGCCCCCTTTTCTTATAAAAAATTGTAAGCACTTTCTGAAATCCAAGCCATTGGATTTGATCAATGAAATCTTGGCCCTTGTGCACACACCGCGTAGTATTAAAATAATAAATTTTGGTTGGGCTGCATAGTGTGCATGATTGTGCCACATGTCCATCATTTAATGTGGGATCCATTTCCCACTATCAACTGGATCTCTCATAGCAAAGGATCAACAACCGTGATGCACCAATGGGACTTGATCCGAGCCATAGTGTGCATGCTACATAAAATATTTAATGGTTTCATCTAATTCCTTGTGCAGCCTATGTGATGATGCCATGTGGACTCAATTGGCAACACAAGGAGGCTTGATGGGGCTCGTAGGTGGTACACATGTTCTTCGACGGGAAAAATATCATTAGTCAAAGGGCCTTCCATATGATAGAATGGAATTTTTAAAATGTTTTGACTCAATCTGAGTTGTTCAATGGGCCAATGCATCAGTGCATTGATAGCTTATATTCAAAATTAAAAACCATCCATGTGATGGCTATTTGAGCTCTGTGAGTGATGGGCATTAATTTCCCAAGCTCTCCAAAGGATATGAGCCTGATCTCCATGCGTGCGAAGGGCTATTTCCTAGAAATCATGATGGATAGTACACCAATTTCAATGTACTTGGGAATTAATGGTGGTGATGCAGATGCCAACGAATGATCACTCATTTTTTTGTGATTCAATTGGAGCATTTATGATCACTTCATCAATTTTCTCAATAAATATAGGTGATGGCTTTTTCATTGTCACCATAAGCAGTTAAGTTTTTGGAGTGCTCTATGTCTAAGTAGGTGCTTTTGTGGAGGTTTGAGTATTGATACAAGATGAGAAAGTCTACTGCTTATCCATCAGCAATGCATATATTAGAAAGGATAAATGCTCACAAGTCTAGTGGTAATTCCCCGATACAAGATCAAGATAGTCTTCAAGGCTCTCTTAGCCTGAAGATGGAGAAAATGAAGCTCACCCCTGGGGTCATCAAGTGCAGTTCTCAACTCAAAATTCAAGTTGCAAGAGTAGAGGTGGTGGCATTAGGAAAGGATGGGAATACCACAAAGCATGGAAGGAGTTCAAGGGCTAAGCTGAGGTATGGTTGATGATTTTTTGATTGAAAAAATTCACCCATTAATGTCTCTAGAAGTTCAGGTGGTGGTGATTTAGAGACTGAATCTGATTATGGCTATTTCCTCACAACTTTGACTGAAATGGATGGTGTCAATGAGGAGGTCCTCGTGGTTTCTCCAATTACAACTTTGGAACCATGTGATGGTTGTGGTTTGGGTGTTAAGAAGTGTACTGATGAGGATAAGTTGGTCATTTCACATCCCATTAAGGAGAAAACGAGGAGTGATTGTCTGTACCATGGCCATGATGCTACTTCAAGTTATGGGTAATGGTGTGGTTTTCTATGCTTTTCAATTTTTCTATGATGATGATCTTGTTCCTTAGGGGTTTTTATATGGATGTTAATGACAAGGCCTTAATGGAAAAAAAAATTATGTGAAGTGATAGTGACACCGACTGGTTAGAAGGGTTGTAATAGTTTTTGATTCCCCTATATGGTACAATTATTGCATCCAACCATTAGGGAATTTCTAAATGTAGATGAAATTATTTTTAAAATGAAATTGGGATGAAAGTGAATTTCAATGAGCCCAAAGCTTGTCTCTCTCTTGTGTTATAAAAGAGATCTCAAGGCTCATTGCAAAGGGTTATAATTTTGAGTCCACAAAGGTTTTGGTAGGGAAGAGAAAACACATAGAATGCAAAATTCTTCATGAATCTGCCATTCATTGTCTTTGGTAGGATGTATATATGAAGCACTCTTAAATAATCTTATGAAATTACTGATATCGAAAGAAAACTAATTTTTTTAAAGTATGTGTTCCTATGCATTGTTGTGATGGATTATGAGTGAAATTAACAAGTGTAATTTCATTTATCCTTTCATAGGTTTGTTTGAAATATATGATTATTCTATTTGTTTCAGCTCAATGAGTTAATTAAATTCTTAAGGAAGAGTTTTAAGTTTTTCATAATGAGCTAAGGATTTGATAAGTAATAATTATTTAAAGACAGTGAAGTTCTCTGATGTAATGCATTGTAGAAATATTCACCCATCAGGTTGAAGTGTTGCATATGACTGAATATTTCATGCTTGAATCCTGCCCAATTTGATAAGGCATTGGCTTGTTCATTTAGGATTCTCATAGTTTATTGACATCAGAGAATACCAACTCATGGATTCAAAGTCAGAACAACACAATACTTATTTCATATTTCATTCATGATGAGATGAAAATATCAAAGTTACCAAGTGTTCCTAGCAACTTAGGGTTATTTTATTAGGGTCAGCAGAGCCTTTGATAAATCACATCTAATTGCATTCAATAGGGACAAAGTTTGTGTATAGAAGTGTTCTTAAGACCAAATGAAAACCACAAGAACACACTAAGGAACACCCTCCTTGGTTCCAAAGAGCCTAAAGAGCGGGAGAAAAGGCCTCAGAATCTTTGATCATTGTGCTGGCTTCCTAGCCCTGAATTTTCTTGATCATAAGGCTTGGCACTCCTTTAGAGATATTCAGGTGTAATAAGAGAAAACACCAACACACCCTCAGAAGAATTTTACAATTTTTAAAAAAAATTCAAAAAATTTGAAAATTGTTCCGAAAATTCAAATTGATGAGAAGAAAAGTGATGGTGACGAAAGAAAAGATTTTCAGGACCCTCAGAGTTGACAAAATGTAGTTGGAAGGCCCAGGCAAAGCACAACCAGCACAAACACTAGAAAAACCCTAATTTTGGGGTGGGGTATAAATAGGAAACTCGATAGTTAGAAGGTAATTTTGCACTTTTGGAACTTGGAGATTAGGAGCTCTAAGTG
The DNA here is from genome assembly GCA_007115665.2 of Sequoiadendron giganteum. Classification (NCBI taxonomy): domain Eukaryota; kingdom Viridiplantae; phylum Streptophyta; class Pinopsida; order Cupressales; family Cupressaceae; genus Sequoiadendron; species Sequoiadendron giganteum. The sequence continues at coordinate 245,751,514 of CM021101.1, read as the reverse complement.
AAGAGGGAGTTAGTTCCTCATAGTGATCACATTTTTTATAGAGTTCACACATTCAAATGACCAAAGGGTGCAAGAGATCTGGTAAGGCTCTACAAACCCACTTTTTTCATGTTCATTTCACGTATTTCTAGGTAGGAGAATTTTTTTATAGTCAATTGCATCGTTCCATGATAGTCGCAAGTGCTACACCTATCATGTTCGACACAATTGGCTATGAAACAACAAAACTATTGTCAACATGCCTAGGGTAGGATACGTTTCATAGTTTTTGCAATGCAACTGTCTAGGTTTGACGTATCCGTGGGTTGCTTAACCGCATCTTCTAATGCATGTCACAACTAACTCTGGTTGTGTGTGATCATCTAGAGATAGTTGCAACTGATTTAGGAATGACATAAATTCAATTTGAAGTCACAATTGATTTAGGGGTTCAACACAATCGATCTCTTATGACCTAGTCACCAAGGTGCGATGCAATTGAAAGTTGCATGACACAATTGAAATTTATGCAACATAATTAACTAGTTCTAGTTTTAAAGTTGCCTTGGATTAGAATTGAATTTATTTTATGACATGTGCAAAATAGCTTGAGGTAGGCTATTTAACTGACATAGTGGTTGTCATGTTGGTCACAAGGTCATATAAATCCAATCTATACATGGGAGTCACAACCACTAGAGACTTATCGGTTGAGGGACCAGTTGACCAACACTAAAAAGCATAGGTTGTAGAATCTTGGTCTATACCACATGATATTAATGCCCACCATTAAGGAAAATAAGGGGATGATGATTTCACTTGCCAAGCAGTGGCATTTAGAGACATGTTCCTTTCATCTACCTATAGGAGAGGCTATCATCACCTTGGAGGATGTCTATAGGATCCTTTGTATGTCGATTCAAGGAGAGAGTGTTAGATATGATCCTAGATGGGGATACAGGCTCTAACCACCTTCTACATGTATGATGATATAACATAACTAGGTATTGATCGATATGCGATCAGATGGGAGACACTAGCTTCATGACATGAGTGATGTTATGCACTGTGATAATTGTGGTAGTGATCCCAGATCACTGAGGATATGGATTTCATGTCGGATGGGGGGATATTATTGTTGGGATGATGGATAGTGAGATAGTTTTTGCATGGGGGTTGTGTTTACTAGTGATGGTATATTTCTAGTTGCATGATATAGTATATTGGTGAGGTCATTCTATGAGTTGTGGGGTTACTCTATTGATGGTCTAGGATTGGGAGCACATTGTTGTGTTCCATCCACCAACTGGTTGTCAGTTGGAGACCACTCTACCATATGTATATATGTACATAGGAGTAGTTACTCAAACACATGACAAATATATTGGTTACTGGCGACATGGGATGGATACCTTGGTTAGTTTCATATGGAGGACATATATGGATTATTATTAGTGGATAGATGAGGGTGAGAATCTACCATTGTGTCAACAAGAGAGGTATCTAATTGTGAAGACTATTCAGTTAGTGCACATTATTGAGATGTATTTTCTTGATTGGGTCTTGAGACAGTTTGGAGAGTAGTAGGGGGAGCCATGGGGATTAGCAATGTTTACTCAGTCATTGAGGGAGGTGAAACCATGGGGTACAATGATTTTAGTGGCTATAATAGAGTAGAAGATAGATGGGTTGCATGTACAGTAGTGGGTGTGGAGGGGGGGACCAATAGATCCAAGTACCACTCCAAAGTATGATACATGGTGGTGTATACATAGGCCAATTCCATTGAAAAATCTAGATTGGCTAGCTCTAGTGGTCAGATGAGGATGGGGTCCATGAGGTAGAAGAGGTGAAGATATAGGGAGAGGAGATGGAGATAGAGGAGGTGGTGGCCTGGGTGATGGTGGAAGGGGTGGAGGATGTGGTAATGGAGATGGGATTGGAGGGGGTTGTGGGAAGAGTTATTGATGGAGGCTGAGGGGGCTAAGGAGTAGGTCACTCTCTCCTATCTAAGAGGAGGGAGAGGAGGAGGAGAGAGAGGAGAAGGATTGATAGGAGGAGGGAAGGTAGGAGGAGGGATGACAAGAGGAGTCCAGGAAGGAGGAGGGCCGACAAAAGGAGGTCATGCTAGATGTAGAGATAAAGGTAGAGTAGCCTGAGTGAGAAGAGTTGGATGTGTTAGCTAGGGTGACCAACATGGATGTGGAGATATTAGGTTATGAAGAGAAAAATGAGGAGGATGAGATGGGGTATGAGGAGCGGATCCTCCTTGAGACGATCCTACATGGAGAGTAGGGATTCAAGGATGTACCCATTAGGGATAGTACATGGGATAGAGACTAGGAGGTGGAGAGTCTATAGGAAAGAATGCAGGCACTAGAGGCTAAGCTTTAGGATCTATGGGAAAAGAGAGATGGGCTATAGGTGGAAAGGGATATAGCCATCATCATAGCACAATAGGCAGAGTAGAGTATTCTGGACTTTATTACTACCTACAATAGGTCCACAAATGACATGGTTAGAGAGGTTGCCAAGATTGGGCACATAAAGCGGTATTATAGGAAATTCTATGAGGGTGGAGTTCCACTAGAGCGATGCACACCTAGTTCTTCAGAGGTTTTCAATAGTGGTCAGTCTCACGGTAGGTGCTCTTAGAGTAGATCTAGTTGGGGTGAGAGCAACATGGGTTCCAGAGAGCATGTAAACACTGGCTAGAATTGTTTTGACTTATGTATTGTGACACTTATATTTTGTCCATCAAGCCTGTGAGCTCTATTTATTTTGGGAGAGAAATTATGACACTTTTTTGAGTGATATATATCATTTTGGCGGTGATTTATATGATATGCAGTTTTTATGTGATGTGTGTTATGGATGATGACGTATACTTTATGTTATGATTATGCAACCTATAATGATGTCTTAATTCTATATGATGATGTATGCATTTACTTTTATGGTGTTATGAATGTTATGTCATGATGAGATTCTAATGATTATGAGATTTAATATTATTTCATGTTAATGCAAATGTATGCAATGTTGATATACCATGTGATTTATGATGGGTATGTGATGTATGCGTGCATGATGGTATTTTATGAGGAGATGTTGTTTATGATAATTTTTCATGTATGTATGATGCCTAAATGGATGCATAAGATATCATTATGATGGATATGAATGTAATGTTTATGAGATGGATTACATTTTTATGTTATGATTATGTATTTATGGCAAGTAATGACATGGAAATGCATCTATATGTTATCTTAATGCAAATTAAATTATGCAAATTATATATAAATGGATTTATGCAAACAATATGTAAATTAATTTATAAAAAGTTACATCTACATGAGCATGTATGCAGCTATATTTTTGTGTGTCATAGGACACCATCATAATGTGAGAAAGAAGAAGCATTAGTGTGGAAGATAGGGATGCTAGTATTAGACAAGAATCCTTCAAAATTTGGCCAAAGTAAAAAATATGTGTTGCATTAACCATCATTGGGTAGATTATTACAATGGAAAAAACCACCATGATATGACATAAATCAATGGTGTGGAAGTTCGTGCCATCACGAAAAATAAACAGTTGCAGACAAGGAAGATTGTGACTCATACTAGGAGCTCGAGTGGCCCAGTCTTTTTCTCACAATCAACCCCAAACATTAAGAAAAAAAAAGACACATCACAAAGCATCATTTCTCATCTAAATCCTATACAAGATATCCTTGAGGTGGCTAGCATCAGGACGAAAAATATAATGATAAATGTGACAATATTTAGAGATAATGTTTTGCGAATGTGATTGCCAAGAGTGTTGTTATGCCAAGATTTTTAATGTTGTAGTGCTAGTGTTGATGAAGCCTAGTTTTGTGTCAGGTAGGCTAATGTGTGAAAAATGTTGAAGGTTAAAAATCAAGAAGGAAAGATCCTGAATAATGTCAATGAGTCAAATTTAGAAAGGACACATCCTTAATAATGTTGATGTTGGGAGCATTGATTCCCAATGTTGAGAAAATGCCACAAAATGCCAGTTGAAAGTGTCAATGCTCAACGAAGATATATATTGGAGAAAAAATAAATGACAAGGATCATTCCCTAGAAAGACATATCTGAAGGATGATCAAAGGTTGATAGTTTGATATTGTTATGAGATTGTGACCAAGTTTGACTAGATGACCCAATTGCCTACATGTCGCATTTGAAGTGTCAATTTGATTGAAATGTGTGTTGACTGGATGCCAAAATTTTCTTAAGAGTTGTTTGATTTAGGATGTTGTGAGGAAACAATGATTGATCTAACAAACCCTAAGGGGCTAGATCTAGGGGGCCTTGGGGCTCATCGATAGATGGCCTTGCCTACGCAGCAATGCGTATAGACCTCATAGTTTGACATGAAATGACTTATTTTTAGTGACAAAGGACTTAGTCATGATTTTATTTTGAAAACCTAAAAGGAACGACCTAATGCCTTAGGAGGGAATCAACAGATGGCCTTACTTATGTTCAGTCATAGAGGAAATCTAGTTCAACAATGACATGGAATGACTGACATGACCGACTTGAGAAAGACCAAGAAACATGCGTAAAAGACTAAATTGGTTGGTCTCGAGGGTACATCAAGTGATGACCTTGCCTACATAGCAAATGCACAAAGACCACATAGTTTGACCATTCTAACTATGACTTGACTTTGACCAATTTTGACTTTGTTTTTGGGATTTTGGAAGTTATTTGAATGTTTTTGGGTTTTGACTTGTTTTATTTATTTTTTGGGATTTTTGGAGGTTTTATGATGTGTTTGGATTTTTTCAATAAATTTTATGAAGTTTTTGGCATTTTTTAGAATATTTTATGATTTTTAAGGATTTTTTGAATATATGAGACCATGTGCAAGACCCACTATAGATCAAGTGTTAAGGGTGTTGCACTTAGTCATGTCTAGGACTAACCGAGATGAATGCAATGGAATGGGATGAGCGTAGGAGAACAAGGTGTTGATGCACAAGGTATGATGTCAATCGTTGTCAAGCATGGAAAGAAATAACAAGACCTGTGACAAATGTTGTGTGGGTTTTTATTATGGACAAAGGTAGATGGAGTGATAGTAGATGTTAAAAAAAATATTTCTTACACATGGCGCCTATTATCTAGTTTTTTACCATGGTACTTATCCAAAGCGCCACCAAAGTGGTTTTCACTATTCCATGAATTATTCTCTTTACTATTTTTTATATTTTCCTAATTTTTTTTTGTGTTACCAAGATGCTCGTTTTCCACATTTTCATCAGGGTAATTTCTTTTTTTGTATTTTTAATGTATTTTTGTATTTTTAAGGTTTCAACTAGGCTTTGTGAAGCTATGTGTAGAACTTGCGGAGATGAAAAATAGTGATGGGTTCTAATAATTGGTTTCCTTTTGGAGTATACAACTGATAAGCACCAGAACCAAAAGATGTAGTGATGACATATGGACCCGACCAATTAGATTTGAACTTGTCGGGTTTCTCACATTTATCTTGATTCTTCAGGTTCTGCATCAAGACCAAGTCACCAATGTAAAATTTCTAAACCATAACTCTTTTAATATAACCATGATAAAGGAAATTATGATATGCCTATAAGTGAGTCAAGGCATTTTATCTCTGTTCCTCAAATAATTCCAACTCATGCAATCGGGACTATCAATATTCCTCATCATCAACCAATCCTTTCATGGAGACTTGTAAGGAGGGGACTTTGACCTCAATGGGAAGCATAGCTTTGGATCTAAAGACAAAGGAAAATGGAGTGGTGCCTATAGGCATGCAGAAGTTGGTGCGGTAGGCCCAGAGGGTGGGGTTAAGTTGGAGGTGCCAGTCATGGTCAACATCATTGACAATATTCTTGAGGATTTTGATGATATTTTTGTTGGATGCCTCAGCTTGGCAGTGACCTTGTGGGTAATATGGTGTGGATAAATGCTGTTGAATATGAAATTTCTCACAAAGTTCACAAACCTCGTGGTTTTGAATAGGACAACTATTATTTGTGATGATGGATTGGGGAACACCATACCAACATATGATGTAGTTAAGATGAATTTGGAAATTTATTTTCCAATTATGTAGGTAAGAGGAATGGCCTGAATCTATTTTGTGAAATATTATGTTGTAGTAATGATGAATTTATGGCCGTTGGATGAGGTGAGGTGAATTTTACCCAGAAGGTCAAGTCCCCATTGTGCAAAGGGCCAAGGGAAAGTGATCAGTCATAAATCCTATATAGGTGCATGAATGAGATCAATGTGTACCTAAAATTGACAACACCTTCTTGCAAACTAAAGAGCATCCTTTTCCATGGTCAGCTAGTAGTATCCTAGTCTCATGAATTTATTAGCTAAGGTTGGGCTACTTGAGTGGGATGCACATATACCCTCATGTACCTCACATAAGGTTGTTTGTGCTTCATCTATGTAGAGACACCGAAGGAGGGTATTTTCAAATATATGTCTATATGAGGTGTCACTGACGATGGTATAGCGAGCGACTTTGTGAATAAAGGACTTGCGTTGGTTAAGGGAAAGTTTTGGCAGTAGAGTTTGGGAATGTAAGTAGTTTTATATGTCCTGATACCAGGGGGAATTAGGACCAACAATATTTAAAACCATTTTAGATTCAAGAACATCATAAGTAGGAACCGACAACTGTTCTACTAAGAACTCAAATGGTGACACATTATTTGGGATATCTAAGAGCTATCCAATTGTGGGCATAGTATCTACTACTTCGTTTTGTGCCTGAGGAATCTATTCAAAAGTGACCATATGGAAGTATGACATGAAATTATCCACCAATAATTTTTAAGGAATCAACTTCTAATCCTTGGTGTCGTAATCATTGTTGACTCGGTTGATAACTATCTGGGAATCACCAAACACTATGAGTTCCTTAATTTTCCATTTAACTGCCATTTGAAGTCCTATCAACAATGCTTCATATTCAAAAATATTATTAGTGCAAGGGAATGCAATGTGAAATGACTTAGGAATATAATCTCCTTGAGGTGTAATGAATAATATCCTAGCTCTTGAACCATGACCTGTATGAGACTTGTCAAAATAAAGTTTCCAAGGAAATCTAGGTTCTACATAGAAGACAAATTCATTTGGAATATCTACTACCAATGGGTGATCACCTGTTATGGATGCATTAGTGATTTGATCGGTTATGACCTATCCTTTTAATGCTTTGCATTCTGTATACTATATGTCATAATCACTCAATATCATGACCCATTTTTCCAATTGTCTTGTCAATGTTGCCTAATTGAGAAGGTACTTTGGTGGATCTATCTTAGCCACTAAGTGAGTTTTGTGGTTCAACATATAATGTCTTAATATTTGAGTAGTAAATACCACTACAAGACATGTACATTTAATAGAAGTATAATTGAGCTCATACCCAACCAAAGTGCGACTGATGTAATATATTTCTCTTTATTTTTCCTCATGGTCATTACGTGTAAGTAATGCCCCCAATGTGGAGGTAGTTGCAACAAATTTATACAATATCAATGGTTTCCCATTGATAGGTGGCATTAGGACTGGTGGTTTCATAAGATATTCTTTGATCTATTGAAAATTAGTTTGACACTTGTTTGTACACACATAGGGAATCCCCTCGTGTAACAAATATTTGAATGGGTGGTATTTATTGGCCAACTGTGCAACGAAATGTCTAATGGACTGCAATCTACCCTATAATGATTTGAGCTCACTGATTCCTTTTGGTGGAGGCATATCCAATATTGATTTTACCTTAGCTGGGTCAACTTCAATGCCTTGGAAAGAAACTATGTATCCTAGGAGTTTACCTAAAGTTACGTCAAAGACAAACTTCTTAGGATTGAGATAGGCCTTATACTCTTCTAACCTTTTGGAGATCTTGTCTAGTACCTTTAGGTGGTCACATCATGTCTAGGATTTTTCTAGGAGATCATCAACACAATCCTCCATTAATGTGTGCATAAGATCATGAAATATTGGGGTCATAGCCCTTTGATAAGTGGCACCTACACTCTTTAGTTAGAAAGACATGACATTCTAGTAGTATGTACCCAAGGGATATGTGAATGTTGTTTTATGTTGATCTTCTGGGGAAACACGGATCTTATTGTAACCTGAGAAACCATCCATAAGAGATAGTATCTCATATCCTATTATGAGATCCACTACAATATCTATATTTGGAAGTGGAAATTCATCCTTTGGATAAGCTTTGTTCAAATCTTAGAAGTTTGTACATATGCAGATTTGACCATTTGGTTTGGTGATAGGTACAAGATTTGATATCCAGTCGAAATAATCAATAGATCTTATGAAATCAACATCTAAAAAATTATTTAGCTCAACTTTGATAACCAAGGAAATCTACGAGTGCATCTTCTAGAGTTTTTTTTTGACTAGTTTTGCATCCGAAAGCAAGGGAAAATGATGTAAGACTAATGCTGGATCTAGTCCTGGCATATCAGTGTATAACCAAGTGAAGTTGAATTGACATGCTATGAAAAAATATTGAAACTCGAGCCTTTCCTTTTTTGTCAATGACATTGCAAGGAGAATCATCTTGGGATTCTCAGGTGTTCTTGTATTAACTTCTATGGTGTCTTCAATTAGCATAACCGATTTCTCTTGAGTGGCAGGGAGAAATTCCAACCCTCCATCCTTAGGTGCATCAAAGAGGTTTTCACCCTCAGATACATCCTTTTTTTTACTTTTGTATTGTCATAAGGTGCCTTGTGGTTTTCACTTAAAGACATGTCTTTTTTTATTTTTTATTTATTTTTAATACTTTTCCAACTAGAGGGTTGAACAATCTATCTGAAATATGTCGTAGAATTGAGATCTATAGTAAATATAACTTCATGGCCCCCACCTAGTATTCCTTTGTGTAGTCCCATGAATTCTACAATGGCTTCGTCATTTTCAAAATTTTCCATGGTAGGTGAGTCTTGTTGATCCCAATCAATGAGCTAGGGATATATAAGGGAGATACCATCATCAATGTTAGCAAAAGGTGGGGTGGAAACTAAAAGCATGCAAATAGAGGCTGAAAGGGTAGAGACAGAGGTGTCCCCAGGATCCTAGGAGGAATCCAACCAATCTTCATCTTCAATGATCTTAGGTAAATTGGACTCAAAGTCAAGATTAGGATTGTCATTGGAAGGGGCCTGTGGTGAGCCAATTTTAAACATTGGTTTGAATGTTTCCTCAAAATAAGGCTTGCTTGGTTCTCAAAAGGTTTCTTCAAGCTCATAGTCACTAAGAGATTTATTAGAACCAAATTCATATTCATGCGAGTCAGTCTCGATATAGGATTCATCAAATATATCGACATTTTCATAAACACTAGTACCCTCACTTGAAATTATAAGGGTATGTGGAGCACCAATCTCGGTTGGCTTAAAACCAAATCCTTGTTTCTTTGGTCTTATAGATGGCATTAAAGGTTATCTTCTACCATTCTTGTTTCTACCAAGACCACTAGTTCCATCATGGCCTTTTATCTTCATTATCTCAAAGCCTTTGTCATATTGTTCACTAGTAGTGGAGGCAGATCCTCCTCATCTATCTAGATCAATGCTGAAATGTCATCAATGTCTTCTTTGTTTACCTCTCCCCATCTTGTGAAAGTGGTAGTGGGATGGAATTTAATGAAAATATTAGGTTCTCTTGAATCAATGCTTATCGTAAGACTAGGGAGACTTAGGTAGCTTGATGATGTAGTAGGCAGTAGTTAGCTTGTATTCACCACAACCTTTTGGATCTTGACATTTGAATCAATAGTTGGAAGAGTGGAAGCAGATGGTGTGGTGGAGGTTGAAGCAATCGAATTGGATAAATTGGTAAGTGTTGATGGACCGATGTATCGAGATAGGTGGATGTTGAATCTTCACAATTAATAGGCACTTGATGTTTGGAAATGTCCCTTAAGTTGGTGCAATATTGAAAGGTATCTGGATCACCCTTTATGGTGGTCTTCGTGCCATTGTAGGGGAATTTCATACATTGGTGATATGTGGGTAGAATGGCCTTCAATGCGTCAATCCAAGGTCGACCAAGGAGGACATTGTAGGGAAATTCAAGATCTAGGACTTAACATGTAGTTTCTTTGATAACTAGTGGTGGCAGTCTCAAATTTTGCAAATTTGAAGTGCCCATATTGGAAATTTTTCCTTTGCACTCTCAGAAGTGCACCTAAAAAATCTGCCTAAGTGACCCACTTAGGAGGGTCATAATTCAGAGCCTATTGCTTTTCATTCAAAATACCTTGGTGGGCCCACTCATTTGACATATGTGAGTGTTCATGTTATTTTTCAGCTTCCCATGATGAGTTTTGATAGTGACTTGAAAAGAAAAGTTGGAGGGTTTTGACATTGTTTCAATGTTTGTGACCTTTCAATTCTACGAAGTGGCCTCGTGTTCGAGCTAATATTTCATACCTGGATCAGTTTCATGACAGAAGGATTGTTTCTCTCCATTATCCCCACATTCATATGCTCCCTTGTCAGTTTTTAGAGCCTCATGATCTGATTTGTTATTTTTTCAAGATCAAAAGCAAATGCAGTTTGTTCAATTTTACATTTGCATTTCTAATAGTGTTTCAAAGAGGTCAAGTTTGACCCTTAATATCTAGTGAAGAATGATGATTCAAGTAAATCCCTCTTTAAAACATACTCAATGTACCCAAATGAGCTAATGTTTCCAGTGGTAGCTCCCTAGAAGTTGATTTTGTATTTTTTCAAGAAGGTAATTGGGTGAGCTTTAATTGGTTCTGAACAGGTGCAGATGCAGAAAAGTCTGAGTAAGCAACTTTGTTGATTAATATTTTGCACATTAGGTTCTCTTTTTCCAAGCCATATTTTTCACTCCATTCCTAGATCAAATGTGTGCATGTCTTCTCAATTTAAATGTCTCAGGATAAGTTCTGATGGGCTTTTTAATCATTTGTTGATTGCGACAAGGCCAAAAATGGTGTTCTGTAAAATTTTAAATTTTTTAATTCTAATGACAACCCATTTCTTGTTTTAGTCTAAAACCTATACAACTCCATTTTTATAAAAAATGGAGGTCATTTGATGCATCATTTTAATGAATTTCGGGTGTGGTAAACACGTCCCAAGGGCTAGTTTAAAAAGGAGGTACCTGAAGTTTAAAATGGGTTTCCTCTAAGTAATTGATTATGATCCTATGCAAATTTTCATGGCTCTAGGTGTCCCGATTTTCCTGCAGTAAATTTCTTCAAATGGCCCGCAGGCGAAATTACAAGTCACAAATTTCTTCTAATGTTTCAAATGTTAATATTTAAAATATTTAAAATATTGTGCAAATGAAAAGGGGAAAATATAAAATGTATTTCAAATATTTTTGGTTTAGAGAAAGTTTAATTCTTGCTTCTTTCACAACTTTCATGGCTGCATTGCAAAACTCATTTGTCGTGTCCATTTCTGGATAAAAATGGAGGAAGAAATCAACAATGCAATGTTTCCAGTGATGAGGGATTTATTTGATGGACCAGTTTAATGTTTCCTTGGTTTTAGAAAAAAATATTTCACCACAAGACTCTCATTGCCTATCACGAGTTCTTTCCTCCATTTTCCTCAGCAACCGGCAACGAGCAATGGCTTTTCATTTCCATCAGGCTCTCACTGCCTATCGCCAGTTCTTTCCTCCATTCTCATCAGCAAATGGGGATGAGCAATGGATTTTCATTTCCATCGGGTTCTCATTTCCTATCGCTAGTTCTTTCCTCCATTTTCCTCAGTAACATGCGATGGGCGATGTCGAGTAAAATCTTGTTGGGAAAAGAGATTCGTGGGTCCTGTGAAGAAATGAAAGGCATGGGTAATAGTGTTGGATGAATTTTTTAAAATTTCTGTTGCAAAGTAAAAGTCTGGTGAAATGCTTTACCTGTGGGGAAAATATTTTAAATAAACTATGCAAAGTAAAATCCACGGGTAGATGTTTTTATTGCTCGATAATTTTCAATTTTGGTTACACGCTCCTCATTGCTCATCACTTATTGGCTCTTCCATTTTCCAAATGAATGTGTGATGAGTGATGGGTGAAGAAAGAATGGTGGGCCTTAGTGATTTTCTTTAAAGTTTTTTAAAATTTTAAGTATTGCCTCGGTATGTTATTTTAAGGGCCCGATAAAGTCATGAGGGAAAAGCATTTAAAAGAATAAAATATTTTCCCAATTAGAGATGAGTTTGAATATGAAATAAGGAGTGAAATTTAAATGATTCATGGGAAAATGTTTATGGGCACTGTAGAGAACAAAGTTAAATGCTAGAGATAAATGTGTAAAATGCAGGAAAACAAAAGAGAAAAATAGCATTTTATGGAAGAACAAAGTAATTTTCTGTAGGGTAAATTGGTGAAGTGTTTTTCACGGTAGGTAAATTTTCTATTGCAGAGCAAAGGTGAAGGAAAAATGCAGAGGAAAAGTTTAAAACTGCAAAAGGAAAGAAAGAGGTGGGAAGGATTTGTTCAATCTTTGTTGTTGATGCATGGAGAAGGAGGTTGCCAGGTGTCTTCCAAAGATTTATTTTAGGGCTGCTCTTGTTTCTTCTATTTTCTTTATCTTCTGATTCTCCTCTCATTGTAAGGATTTTATTTTTGAAGTCTCTAGAGCTCTAGGTAGAATTAACTAAAATTTTAAGCATACTGTAAATGATGTAAATGAATGGAATCGTACATTGTCTGTGTTAGGGGTTATATGTGATAGTCTTAAATTAGTTTTACAGAAATTACTGATGTTGAATCAAATTTTAGCTCTAGAACAATACTCTCCTCTGTATCCTCCTTTGCAAATTATGAATGAAAATATCAAGGGTTTTTTTCGTTTATCTACAATGGTTCAGTTGAATGTATGGCTCTATTTTGGATTTAGCTCAAAGAGTTAATTAAATGCTTTAGGGGAGTCATAGATTTGTAAAGAGTTGCATAGGATCTTATAAGAAGTTGTGTTTCAGGCATAGTGAGTTCTCATATTGTAAAGCATTATTATAATAGTCCACATGTTTATGAATTTAGTAGCTGATATATTACTGGTTGTTGCATATCTGACTCCATTTTCCCAATTGATGAAGCACTAGTCCATTTGTGAACAATAATGGAACAATTGAGTTGATAATACTCTAGATTGGGGATTCAAAATGAGAATAAAAATTATAAATCATTAAATATTTCAATTATGATGTATGTGTTGCAAATAATAATTCATTTCTTAGAATTAGGTGGTTATTTACTTAAAGGTCTGCCAAGCCTTCAATAAATAATATCTATTTTCACTTAGTAGGAATAGATATGTGTTGAAGTGTTCTTGAGGAATGAAAATATCAAATGAACACAAGAAGGAACACCCTCCTTGGTACCAAAGAGCCTAAATAGTAGGGGTAAGAGCCTTAAACTCTCTACTCGTTAGTTGGCCATTGGATTTGAAGTTTCTTGAGCATAAGGGTTGGCTTCCCTTTAGAGGATTTTGAGGTTTAGCTAGAAAAAACACCAACAATTGGCCCTACCCGAATATGAAGCATGATAATTCCTTTAGAAGAATGGTCTTCATTATCATAAGCCTTAATTACTATAATTTTAGTAGCATCTACACATGCCTCAGAGAAACCTAGTGCCTTTACTAGTTTTAAGGAACATATTTTCAATCTTGCTCTGCCATCTACTAGGACTTGTCTGACCTTATGTTTGTGAATGAAAGCTTCAATGTGTAAGGCATCATTGTGGTATGGCTTGGGCATGGAGTAATATTGATTTGAGAAAGTGACTTGATGGGAATTAGCTAAATATCCAACTATAGCTTCAAAGCGATTGGCATCAATGTTGATAGGGACTGAAGTTTCTTTTAAAGCCTTGCCAAGAATACTTTTATGTGAGAGAAATGCATAACAACTCAAGGATGGAGATCTATGTGGGTGTTTTACCCAATTGATTGACAAGGTTAAATTTTCCTTTGGGATAAAGTGTCTTAGCGAAAGGGCTAGGTATAATTATTTTGGTTCAACGGGTGGTAACAATACATTCAAGAGTCTTTTTTATAGTAATGGTGTTGACATATTCATTAGCATCTTAGAGGTGATTGATTATAGGTGTACCTGAGTAATCAAAGGTAGCACTAGTATAATTATCTTGGTTATCAGTCTTTGGACCTGATGAGGAGGAGTTTCTTGGACCATGATCTTGCAATGGATTTTTATGAATGGTACGATCATTATTAGAAGAGTATTGTTGACTGTCAATTTAAGTCACCATTCTCAATAAGATCTTGGATGATGTTTCTCAATTGTTTGTAAGATGTCTTATATCCTTTTGTTCTATGATAATCACAAAAGGAATCTTTGTCCCACCATGATGGTTTAAAATACCATGGGTCATATACTTTAGGTTCTTGCAATTTTATGATGTTTGATTGAGCAAGATTTTTGAGGGTACATTCGATGGGTTCTCCCAAGGGGGTGTATGTTCATCATTTTGGGAACTGTCTTGATTGTCTTTGTTGACCTAGGTTTTGGTTATTTTGGATGGTATTTTCAATAGGTGTTGGGATAGAAGTGGGATTTCCTTTTGGTTGAGATCCCCTTAGTATGATCATAGGACTAGTCTTATTTACTGCTTTAGCATCAACAACCCCATTGTTTGTAAATTTTTTGTTTTTGTCCCAATACTTGTTCCTATTGTTGGTTAGGTTCACATCTATATTCTTGCTAGGGTAATTCATTTTTCCTTGTGCAATGAGGGACTTTTCAATTTGAACACATTTTTTAGCAAGGTCCATTAAGGTGTTACAACAATGGACTTGCAAGTTATACTTTAAAGGTCCAATGAGGTTTTGGAAAAACATGTGCACCTTCTCTTTTTCAATAATTTCAACTACACATTGAATTTCCAAGCCTCACCATCTTTTAAAGAAGGTAATGAACATTTCTTCCACTTCCTCTTGTGTTTTTTTACATAGTGTGGCAATTGTGACGTCGGTGTTAATGTTATAGCCATAGTTTTCCACAAATTTGTTGGAAAGTTCATCCCATGTTCTTATCCCTTTGGGAAGTAGTGCAAACCAATCAAGTGCAAGTCCTACGAGACTCCTAAGAAAAAATATCATCAAATACATGTGTTCATAGGCCAAATCTACACAAGCAGTTGTAAATTTTCTTATGTGTTTAATAGGATTTTTCTTTTCTTTGTACTTAGAGAAATTAGGGACAACATACCCTCGAGGAGATGGTGGCATGTTCAATATTGTGTCAAATGGGTATTGATGCAAGTCAAAGGATGAATAAGTCTTTGTGTTTGATAGCTGGATATTCCCCACTTGTTTTTGTAAAGCATCTAGCTGGGTAGTCAATGCATCCACTATTGGATTGTCAGTGGCATCAATCATATTGTTAATAGTTTCCCCTTGCATTCCCATTGGTTGTGATGACACATTGTGAGTTGGAAATTTTTTGTGTTGAGCATGTGTATGAACATGGGTAGTGTATGTTGGGTTATGTGATCCAATAGTATTGAATTGCATGTGAGGGATGTATTTCCCATGTATGTTTTGATGACCAATTGGGTTGTGACTTGTTTGTGGCATGCTCATATGTTGTGATACTTGACTTCCTTGTCCAAATTGGTTGATATGACCATGTGGAACACTTGTGTTTTTTCAATGAGGGCCACTAGTGTTTGTGTTGGTTCTACGAATATTATCTCTAGTCTTTTTATTTGTTTCAAAAATATTTGATAATTTGGTGTTCATGGCCCTAGATGTTCCAAATGGAGTTGATGATGTGGTGTTTTTGGAATTTGAGTCTCCAAATTTATTTGAAGATACATTTATCGTATTAAATGGATTAGTTATAGAACCAAAAGGTTGTGGCATGGATTGTGTTAAGGACTATGTCATTGGTTGTCTTGTGGTTTGTGATGGGGTAGGTACCCCAAAAGTTGATGTTGCATTGAGTGTGTTGGTTGCAATTTGTGTTGCTATACCAATAGAAGTAGTGTTAGCATTGTGTTGTGGTGTCAAGGGAGGTTGAATAATTTTTGTGTTATGATTAGGTGATGCTTCCCTCAAGGTGTTGACATCAAATTTGTGTGGTAATTTAACTCCTTTGTGCAAGAGTTTGGACAAATAACATTGTGTGTCTAACGTGAGTAGTTCACCTACAAAAGAGGCTACCTCTGGATTTTGGGCAGAAGCCTCTATGTCTTCTATAAACACATTTCCATTTTCATCTCTTTGAATGAATTCATCAAAAGGGTTGTCATGTGGTAGACTTACAATACTTGTGTCATGGAAAGGATTGTGGGAGGTAGATCCCATGTTTATGTTGTTGTAAGTTGTATGTGAATTGTTAAATTCATGTCACTAGTATGGTTGTAGAGATCCTCTCCTTTTCAAAAGAGGTCCATGTCTCTTCTCCTCTTTTGCGATCTAGTCTCTACCATGTAATATTTTCTCAAAAGGGGAAATTCAAATGATATGGAAATGAACTATCTATGTTTTTCAATTTTTGTATATAGGCTATGCCTAAAATAAATGTAACTATTTTTTTGGTCTTTTGGAATAATGGATGCAATGTGAAAATAACATCTAAAGAAGATGCTAAATGTCTAGAATAAGGTGTCAATGATGCCTGATGTCTAAGTATGCTATGGAAGTGTTCTAAATGAAAAGTGTAAAATCTAAAGGTTATCAAATTTAGGAGATTTTAAGAAAAGGTTTACTAACCATCCAAAGTTTAATTAATGCTTCAATTTTTATTTGTCAAAGGACCTTTGTGGGACAAAGATAAAGTGAGCTTCCCAAACTAGACTTGTGAGTTGGGAGAAGACTCACCCAAAATGACAAAGGATAAAACGTCTGACAAATGACTTGGTCCAATGATAATTTTCTTGAAGCAATGGTTCAACAAAGTGTGGAAAGTTGGCTTATTCTAAAAATATGTAAAAGGTGATGTCCTTAAAAGTTCAACTAAGCTGAAGGTGATTATGTACCCTAATCTATAACTGTAGTTTGTAAATGGTATGCCTATTTTTCAAGACTAAATGATCAACTAAAAGATGTAATGGTCAATGGTTTGAGAAAATCTTTCTAGTTTTTGTTTAGAGATCACTATAAAAAGATAATAAGAGGTAGATCCTAAATTTTGGTTTCAGAATGTGATAGTAAAAAATATTTTTTGAAGTTGCAGGCAGTTGTGGTTTAACACATTCAAAAGAGATTTTTATAGAATGATAGTTGAGGTTCAGTACGGTCAATTGCGGTTTTCTATATAATAGTTGTGGTTCTGTACAACCAATTACAACTTTCTGCATAACAGTTGTAGCTCAGAACAATCAATTGCATCTTTTTGTATGAGAGTTGTAGTTTTTAGCAAGCGATTATGGTTTATAGAGTTTGCAGTTGCGATTCATAGTGAAAAAATCTAGTTTTTAATAGTTTTTTTCAAGTTCAAAATTTTTTTCAATCTTATTGTAAGTTTCCAGATTACATAGGTGTTTATTTGTTCAGTAAGCTCAACAAACACTTTAGCAAACACACTATCTTGTCCTAGGTTGTTTGATACCAATATTTTGAAAACAAGCATAATTCCTAGTAGAAAAGGTTTGTATACTTGGTATAGCTCATTGAAATACCCTGGATCAATGTTGAACACTTCTCCTTCTTAAGAGTAGATAGCTTAGAAGTTTGGTGGCACATGCTCCCCCTTATATGGTACACACTTCTTGGGTACACCAACTTCAAATTCCTAGGTAGTCACTTCCTAGGAATTTTCTATCTCTACTCAAGGGAGTCAATAGTGAGTAATCTTCAGGCATGTTATTGTACCCTTCACTATACCAAGATACGACCGAAGAGATAGGATTTCTAGAAACAAGAGGTGTTTAGTAACGACTTTTGGTTTAGGGGTTGTAGTGATAAACTCTGTTAAGAGGTCTCCCAACCCTAAGAACAAGGGTTTACGTATCATAAAGATACTAGAGAAGAGCTATACACACTTACCATTAATTTCAAAAATTTCCTTGCAATCACACATTTATATAATGGTTTGAAGGGACTTGGATTTAGCACGTTATTGCTTGGGTTGTCCCTTGCGGTGAGTACTTTTTCATACCAAGGAAATCCATCTAAAGTTAATAACAATTTATCTTGCACCTATGATCACACAAGTGCAGAATGGGAGAGGATAATTTTGTTATTAAATTGGGATCTAATCTAAACAAAAGCATGCAAAAGAACCAAACACAATGATAAATTATTCATTTTAGGCACCAAATGAAATTTGTTCTAAGCTAAGCAGGCAATCAATTTTAAATTCAAGCCTTTGACAAATGTTTGCATCAGATTTCATTAGTAATTTCAAATTAGGTCTTTGAAAAATGAGAGAAAAATTTGTCACATGTTGCCAATAGAATATCAGTAACCAAAAAACCCTAGCCTACTGAACCAAAAATGAAGAAAATTGAAAATTTCTTGTAGAAATTAAAATAAAACCCTCAACAAGCAGTTGTATCACAAAATATGTAGATGTGTCTCACATGATTATTTAATTATGGCTCGAAAATTGTGACTATGGCTCATGGATTGTCAATTATGGCTCACTAGAACAAATGCAACTCAAGCATTTGGTGATTGTAGCGAATGTGAAATATGGATGTGGTGAAAGATAAATAGTTGTAGTGCATGAACCTGAACCCGTACCTACAACGTGCAAAATTGAAAAAAATCTATACAAAATTTGAAAAATCTTTGTGGTTCATGTCAGGTTCACCATTGTAACTAAGGAAAAATTCTAGTTGGCAATATAAAGCATAAGCAACTCAAATTCTAGCTAATAATGAATCACAATGGAACATAAAAGCATAAAAAATGAACAATCTCACCCAAAAATTTCATGCATTCCATGACTCATCCCCATTGCCCTTCTCCCTTTTTCTGTAAATAATGTTTTCCCTCAGATTTTTGGGAGCAACTATGACTTATGACAAGACTAAGCAAAATATTGAAGGATTGACTACATAATTGCAAGTGTACTTAGAAGTTCACAATCATGAAGTCATAACATAATGAGGTTGACATTGTCCTTTTATAGAAATCAATGTTTTGGATGAATGGCCAGGATTAATAATTGATAGATGCCTTAAGATAGAAGGCTGAGATTGAATGTGGAAATTAGCAATTAGGGTTAGGAAAGAATTAGGTTAAGATTTGGAATAGAAAGATATGATTTTTAAGAAAATCAATTCAAGAGAGATTGTAGAAAAATCAAATAAGAATTTAAAATTCTTTGATTTATGAGAGAAAGATGACTTTTCGAATTAATAATTAATTTAATTCAAAAGAGATAAGTGCATGACAGTGAATATTGATTTTTAATTATTTACTTTGTGGGGAAATGGAAAGTAGGATTTAAATAAATGATTTTATTTAAATTTAGAGGGAAAGGCAAAAAGGATAATTAAATTAAATTTAGGGTTTTATTTAATTAGAGGACATATGAAATTAATGACGTATTTAAATAAATAAATATGATTTACTTATTTGAATAATCAAGAGGAATAAAAGATATGAACTAATTAATTATTTAATTAATAGTTTAATTAAGACCACGGGACATAATTAAATACTTTAATTATGTTAAGAATAAATATGTAAAAATAAAGTTTATAGAACTAGGTTAATTTTATGTGTTTACAAGTCCAAGCATGAATATTGTCCAAAGGCAAGGTGTTTTGAGGATAGATCTTTGAAGATGCTTCACACAGTCTCATATTGAATTTGTAGATATAAAGTAGTAATCATAATGATTGCCATCAAAAGGAGTTAAGTAAGAGAAAATACAAAAGGATCAAGAGAGATAGTATGAAGAAATATGGACATGCTTAAAACCATGCACATGCCCTTGAAGAACAAGGACAACACATATTCAAGGAGAGAATAGTTGATAAGTTAAAATTTCAAAGGGATAAGTTAATGGAAATGATAGTTACCATGAACAACAAAGATATATAAACTATAAAAGAAAAACTTGCTCACATAAAGAGATAGTTTAGATTTCCACTACATTGGTCACTGTTGCAGATGTGTCACATGTTGGAAGTAAGGATGTGGTTGGTGGTGTTTTCATTAATATTGTCATTGATGTCAACATATTTCAGGTTGATTGCACATGTTACTTGTATAGTTGATATACTATAGAAGTGCTTAGAGTACATGGAGCTATATTTATGAAGATGTAGTTGTGTTTTTACCAAGTTCTTTTGAGAAAATTCTAGAAATAATGAAGGGAAGTGTGTGTTTTGAGTGTTCTCCGATATCGTGCGCTACATTTATTTTTTGTTGATATTATGCTTGTGCGAATTTGTAGTTATGATCATGAGATTCAATGGATAATATATCTCGAGCTTTAGCTTCTATTTCGATGGAGAGTGAAATATATGTGAACTGGTTTAGTAGAACTATTTGTTTGTGGACTGGGAGAAATATCTTGGCTCCATAGTCTTGTGGTTTTTGGTTTCAAATCTTGTGGATCCGGGAAATGATTCTTGTTTATGGTCTCTATTGTTTTGACAAACTTGCTTGTGATTTGGTGCTCTGGAAGACCCACTCCAGAGCTCCTGTGTGTTGCTGGTTGGTTTGATTGGACTATTGATGAGTTTTCTATGAAGAAAATTTGTTTTAGTTGTTGTGGTTGTACCTAAAGTATTCTTAGAGATGGTAAAATGTTTGGTTAAGTGTGTTGAGTGATCCAAGTGTGATCAACTTGCTAGAGATGCACATGCTTCAAAGATCATTGGTGTTTTCATTTGGTTTGGATGACCTGGTATCTACATGTTAAGTTAAGTTTTTGCATCGAATAGAGGAAGCATGTGATTGATCCAAGATGTTGTTTGGGTCCTAAATTAAATATTTAATTGTTCCTCTCTCATTCTTATCCATCACGAGAATGTTGAGTATCCGACCTAATTTGAATTTGTAAATTGAAATTGTATGGCCAATCTTGGAGAATGTTTCTAGGGTTGAAGATGGTCTAAAAGAAATTCAATTTGTTGCAAATTTGATATCCATCCATCCACATTGATCAAGCAAGAGAAGTGTCCGAAGAAGTGAAAAAATTAGACAGTGCAAGAGCGAATTGAGGCAATAGTACTTTAATGTGTTAGATTCCTAAAAGTAGTGAGTTGATGGTGTCTACAATATTTTGATCAAGTTGAGAATGTGTGGAAACTTTCTGGTGGATCTTCATTTATATTTTATTTTTTGTAGGAAGTGAGCCTCCTTTTGGATAGTGAGCCCTTTGTTGGTAGTGAGGCTTTGTATCTGGGCAGTGATCCCTCTGGTAGTGAGACTTTGTATCTGGTATTGCTTTATTAATATATTTTGCGCTAATCCTCACCATGGTTTTTCCCTCATTGAGTTTTCCATGTAAATTTTATGTCTCTGGTGTTTTATTTCTGTTATTTGCATTTAATGTTTGTACTTAATAAAAGATTGGGTTAAATTGGAAATGATTAAGGCTAGAAGTGAAGTGATTTGATACAAACGATTCATCTCTTCCCCCTCTCAATTGTCTTGTGCATTTAATCAATTAGTATTAGAGCTCTGGTTCCTTGGTGAAAATATTAATCGCTTCAGGTAGATCAAATGGCACACAAGTTGCAGATCCCTATCTTCGATGGAGCTGATTACAATGACTAGAAAGAATAGATGAGAGGTTATTTGGTTTCACTTGGTTTCAAGACCTGGAAATCTATGGAGACAAAGTATGTGGTAACAGAACTACCGGTCCTTTGTGTGTTGATAAGATTGAAACTTATGATGAGAATGAAAAGGAAAGGTATGCTATCTTCAGTTCACTATCTAGAACTAAAAAGAAAAAAGTTATTTCTCTAGGCACTGCTCATGAAGTATGGGAAAAATTGAAAGACATTTATGAAGGAAATGATAGATTAAAGTTGTCAAGGAAACTAACTACTAAGCAAAAGTTTGAGAACCTGAGAATGGAAGAAGGTGAAGATATTGCAAGCTACTATTAGAGATTTGAACTTATAGCAATTGAAATTAAGAATCAAGGTGGTACCATGTTAGATGAAGATATTATCGAGAAGATATTAATGACCCTACTGGAGAATTAGAGTGACAAAGTCTATGTTAGAGTAATAAGTTATTATGCTTAATTAATTATATCATATTGGTTAATTAATTAAGTCACTTATTCCTTTAGTTGCTTAAGCTAAACTTAGGCACATTAATAATTATTTATTAATTATTAAGTGTGCACACTAGGGTTTCATTTAGGGTTTCCCTTTTAGGGTTTCTTGATCTCCTTCATAAGGATTGATCTCTTTGTAATAATTTGAGATTCTTAATAATGCATTTTACACTTTGAGGTTTGCTTAACTTCTCTATTTGTCTCAATGTCTGTATGTGATAGGTATCCATTTTCATGCAGGTGATCTTGGTTTCTAACATGGTATCAGAGCTCTAGACTTGCCGCTGCCTATTTGTGGTCTGAAGATATGGCCTCTCTATGAGTTTCAAGTGTAAGGGTTTCCACAAGCATCTTTTTTGCAAGATTTGGGGCTAGCCGATTTTTGGGGACACTACACTCAATCTGACATCGCCGCATTCAAGGTCACTGCGAATGCCCCAAAACCCTAGAAACGCTTGTCAAATCATCCATTTTGGTGTAGTTGATTTCTGAGGCAAAAAAAATTTGCCAGTTAGGCCGTACGGCCTCCCTAGCATGTGTTATGCGGCGATTTTTTGAAAACAAAATTAAAAAATTGAAAAAATGCAATTTTCTGGAAAATTTTCGACACTTGCAGAAGAAATGAGGGCATCCCTGGCATGCCACCAGGTGGCCACCGGTCCGCCGTCACCGCCGGTGGCTCCCCCTCCAACTCCACCACCTTGCTCTGTTGGTCAGACCTGCGCCCGCGGGCTCCAGCTGTAGCACTGAGGTCATATGGGCGACCAATCCCCTCACGCCCAGCCCAAACTAAAACCTACCCTACAGCGGTCGTATGGTGAACCGAGGGCCTGTGCGACGACCGTCAATTTTTTTGTAGGGGGCCGAATTTCTGCGGCGATGACCAAATGGCCATCAATTTTATGCTAGTGAACTAATGATGTCAGCATGACATCAGTGGCCATATGGCCTCTTTGCCCCCTCCTAATCCTAATTTTCCCTAAAGGAGCATGTTTTTTTCTTTTTGGCATAACTTGGGCATACAGTATCGAAATCAAGCAAACAAGATATCGCCGGAAAGCTGGTTCTGAGTACTTTCATTTGGCATAGTTTATTTTAAAGTATTTTCCTATTTTATTGCATTTATTGCTGTTTGAATTCAGATGTTTATTTTATGCTTTTGAGCTCATTACTTTTTGCCACGATCTCCGATTTTCGCTATCTTTGTGGCATTGGAATGGTATTGGGGAGCTCTATGTTGTTGTCCATGCACTTTTTTCTATCTCTATCTCAGGTTTTTTGTTAATCCAGATTTGTCCTGATGGGTGTTTTGGAGATTACTTGGATGTTTTGGCAGTTGGGAGAGTGCACCTTGCATCTTTGCACTTCATTTTCAGTAATACATCATTCAATAATTGATTGCTGCTTCATAGATTCTAGGGTTGTTCCCATTTGGAGTTTTCAAGTGTTCCGTGGCATTGGGTCTGTTGTTGCATCATTATGATTCTGATATGGTTTCTTGTAGATAGAATTATCTTTCCTTGCTTTCCAGATTGCGGTTCTGGTGTTACTCTACAGTGTTCTTCCAGTGCTTCTTTGCAGCATGTCATATCATTGTAGGGGGGTTTTTCCCACTGGGTTTTCCTTCTCTACCTCTTTCTTGCATTTGTAAATGGGTACCTGATCAGGCCTAGTTGTTGGGACCCATCTTTTCTTGCATGCATCTTCTTCTAGTGTTTTAGCTTCTTGCTAAGTTCATCTTCAGGGGGGGTGTTCGAGTAATAAGTTATTATGCTTAATTAATTATATCATACTGGTTAATTAATTAAGTCACTTATTCCTTTAGTTTCTTAAGCTAAACTTA
Organism: Sequoiadendron giganteum; assembly: GCA_007115665.2. Lineage (NCBI taxonomy): Eukaryota > Viridiplantae > Streptophyta > Pinopsida > Cupressales > Cupressaceae > Sequoiadendron > Sequoiadendron giganteum. Next base: position 245,727,422 of record CM021101.1, on the reverse strand, counting down.
GGCACATTAATAATTATTTATTAATTATTTAGTATGCACACTAGGGTTTCATTTAGGGTTTCTTGATCTCCTTCATAAGGATTGATCTCTTTGTAATAATTTGAGATTCTAATAATGCATTTTACACTTTGAGGTTTACAAAACTTCTTGTTTCTTCTGAATGTCTTTTGCATGTGACAGGTATCCATTTGCATGCAGGTGATCTTGGTTTCTAATAGTCTATGCTATTGAAGAATCATGTGATCCAAAGACATTTACTAAGGAGCAACTATTTGGTGTCTTGACTATATTTGAGATGAGAAAATTTGCAAGAGATAAGGAGAAGATTGAAACAACCTTTAAAGCAATGAAGAGAGGATATGACTTAGAAGATGATGATTCTGAAGAGTTGGAAGCAAACTTCATAATGATATTGAAGAAAGATACTAGTAAATACAAAGGTAAGTTGCCCTTTAAATGTTTCAGTTGTGGAAATATGGGTCATTACGCATCAAGATGTCCTAATAGAGATACACACAAGAAGAACATGAACAATAACAATAATCACAAAGACAAGAAGGATAAGAAGCTCAAAAAATCGTATTATGTCAAAGAAGATGTAGAAATTTATGATGATGAATATGAATTTGAGGAAGATAAAGATGAATATTTATTTCTAGCCCTGGAAAAGAAAGTTATATATGCTAACCATGAAAGATGTGCAAAGGAATCTGGTCCGAAGAGCAAGAAGGATGAGACAAAAGTTACTTTGATTGATTTTCATGCTAGAAAGGATGAAGAATTTTGGGTAATTGATAGTGGGTGTTCAAATCATATGACTAGAGATAAGAGTAAGTTCACTAAACTTGAGAAATATGATGGAGGAATAGTTATGATTGGAGATGACTCTAGTGCTAAGATTTTTGGTAAAGGAACAATTAGTTTTGATGGTAAACATAGTACTGACGATGTCCATTATAAAATGGTTTAAGGCATAATCCCTTAAATGTTGGACAAGTGTGTAGCAAAGGTTTTAAGCTTGTGCTTTAGGATAACACCTATGAGATCAGAAAAGGATTTGGATCTATGGTAGCAGCTAGAAGAAGAAACCATAGAAATATCTATCACTTTAAGGGTGGTGATGGTTAGTGTTTTGTTTCTCAGATTAATGAAAGTTGGATCTAGCATTGGAGGATGGGAGACGTGAATTTTGACAATCTAATCAAGATCAATTCGAGGAAATTTGTCAAATATCTACCTAGAATCAGAAAGACTTCAAATTCAATTTGCAAAAGTTGTCAGTTTGGGAAAAACAAGAAGACATGTTAGAGGAAAGGAACAATCATCTACCAGAATGATGGAATTAATTCATATAGACCTCTGTTAACCTACAAGAACACGAATCCTTAATGGTGATAGGTAATTTATTCTCTTGATTGATGATTACTCTAGGATGACATGGGTTAGTTTTCTTAGAGAGAAAGCTTAGGCTCTTGATAGATTCAAGGTATTCAAGGAAAGAGTAGAAATTGAGGAAAACCTAAAAATCAAATGCTTAAGGTTTGATAGAGGTGGATAATTTACTTTTGGTGAGTTTAATGCATTCTATAAAGAACATGGCATAAAGAGACATTATTTTTCTCCTAGAACCCCTTAGCAGAATGGAGTTGTGGAAAGAAAGAACTAGACTATTCAAGAGGTTGCCAAAACTATGATGAAAGAAGTAAATGTTTGAGATGTGTATTAGAGAGAAGCAATCCAGACAGCTATTTACATTCTTAATACAATTTAGATCAGATGTAACAACACTAAGAATCCTTATGAGTTATGGACTAGTAAGACTCCTCTTATTAAATAATTTAAAGTATTTGGAAGTAGATGTTACATTAAAAGAGATGATGGAAATCTTGGAAAGTTTGATGCTAGATGTGATGAAGGAATTTTTTTTGGATATTCAAACAACATCAAGGCATCTAGATGCTTTAATAAAAGACTGAGGAAAATAATTGAAAGTGCTAATGTGAAAGTTGATGAAGCTATGTATAGACCCATACAAATAAGTGAAGTTGAACCCGATGATCCTATTTGTGGGCAAGTACAAGAAGAAGAAAAGGAAGAGAAAGAAAAAAGTGATGAAGAGGAGATTTCAAAAACTACACCTAAGAATCCTAAATATGTACAGAGAAATCATCTGAAGGGATAGATAATTGGAGACATGAGTGAAGGTGTAAAGAAAAGAAGCAAAGTGGTTGAAGTAAACTTGTGTTTACTTTCTAAGATAGAACCTAAGACTGTGAGTGAAGCATTTAATGATGAAAGTTGGGTTACAGCGATGAAAGAGGATTTGCAAGAGATAAAGAAACATTAGAACTAGTCCCTAGAGCTTCAAATAAGAATTGAATTGGTTCAAAATGGGTATTCAGAAACAAGTTGAATGAAGATGGTGAAGTGGTAAGGAATCAAGAAAGAATTGCATGTAAAGGATATTCATTAGTTGAAGGAATAGATTTCAAAGAAAATTTTGCACCAGTAGTAAGAGTCGAGGCCATTCAAATGTTCATGCAATTTTTAGCTCATAAAGACTTCAAAGTGTATCAGATGGATGCCAAGTCTGCATTTATGAATGGAGAACTGGAAGAAGTATATATGGAGCAACCAAATTTTTTTTAGCTATCAGATAAACTAGACATGGTTTTCAAGTTAAATAAGGCACTATATGGACTTAAACAGGCTCCCAGAGTTTGGTATGCAATGTTGGATAGATACTTAACAAAGAAAGGATTCAACAAAGGGTCTATAGACAACAATCTTTACTTCAAGTTTGAGAAAAAAAATGTTGATAGTTGTGGTATATGTTGATGATATTATCTTTGGTGGAAATTATGGAATGTGTAAGAAATTCATAGAAGAGATGCAAAAATATTTTCAAATTTCTATGATTGGTGAGTTAAATTTCTTCCTTGGACTTCAAGTAAATCAAACTGACAAATGGATATTCATTTCACAATCCAAGTATGTTAAGGAATTATTGAAGAATTTTGGAATGGATGACTCCAAACTGGTCTATATTCCTATGGTAATCGGATGTAAGATGAGTAAGGATGATGAATATGCTAAAGTTGATTAGAGAATGTACATATCTATGATTGGTGGACTGCTATATCTTACTTCTACTAGACTAGATATCATGCATGTAGTATGTTTAGTTGTAATATTTCAAGAAGAACCTAAGGAAGCACATGTTACAACTATGAAGAGGATACTCATATATCTTAAGGGAACTCTAGATTTTGGGCTATGGTATCCAAAGGATAATGATTTCACATTAAATTCCTACACTGATGCAGATTGGGTTGGTTGTGTAGATGACCGAAAGAGTACAAGTGACAGTGCATTCTTCCTTGGAAGAAGATTGGTTTCATGGTTGAGTAAGAAACATGATTCAGTTTATTTATCCACTGCAGAAACAAAGTATATTGCAAAAAAATCCTAATGTACATAGGTACTTTGGATGAAGAAAAATTTGAAGGACATAGGTGTGGTGAGTGATGAACCTATCTCTATATTTTGTGATGATAAAATTTCTATAAACATTTCAAAGAATCTAGTGATGCAATCTAGGAAAAAGCACATATCTGTCAAGTATCACTTCTTGAGGGAGAAGGTATTGCAAAATGAAGTTAGACTTGAATATGTACCTACCAAGGAAAAAATTGCTGACATATTCACTAAGGCCCTTCCGAAGAATACCTTTGAGTATCTTAGGAGGAATTTAGGGCTATTGCCCATCCTTCTTTGAACTAAATGCACATGGAGGTGCATTAGTCCAATTGATTCACATAATTTTTGATCTAGATTGATGAATAAGGTCTACTCCTTAGGAGTAGTAGAGAAGTGAATTTTTGTAGTATGTGATGTGTGTGTGCTCCTAAGGGGGAGTGAATAGAGCTTTATATGGCAAGATATTTTATGTAAAATTTCCTTTTCCATTGTTGTATAAAGGGGAGAGAAATTCATGTGAAAATTTTATGCTTGTGTAGGTTGTCGTCTCTGAAGGTTGTGTATTCTATGTTGTCTTTGATGGTTTTTTCACATCATGTGTTGCCGTCAATGACAAAGGGGGAGATTGTTGCAAGTATGGATGTGGTTTGTGGTGTTGTCATTGATGTCAACATAGTTTAGGTTGATTTTATATGGTACTTGTATAGTTTAGATACTGTAGAAGTGCTTAGAATATGTGGAGCTATATTTATGAAGCTATAGTTGTGTTTTTACAAAGTGCTTTTGAGAAAATTTGAGAAATAATGAAGGCAATGTTGAAGTGTGTGTTCTAAGTGTGCTCCAGTATTGTGCTCTACATTTCTTCTATGTTGATCTTATATCTATGTGTATTTTTAGTTATGTTAATGAGCTTCAATATATAATATATCCCAAGTTTTAGATTTTGGTTCAATGGAGAGTGAAAGATATGTTCACTAGTATGTGAACTTTTTTAGTAGAACTATTTGTTTTTGGATTGGGAGAAATATCTTGGCTCCGCAGTTGTGGTTTTTGGTTTCAGATCTTGCAGATTTGGAAAATGATTCTTCTTGATGGTCTTTGTGTTCTAACAAATGTGCTTGTGATTTGGTGCTCTGGAAGGCCCATTCTAGAGCTCGTATGTGTTGCTAGCTAGTCCAGTTGGACTATTGAATAGTTTTATATGAATGAAATTTGTTGTAGTTGCTGCACATGTACCTAAAGTGTTCTCAAAGATGGTAAAATTTCTGGTGAAGCGTGTTGAGTGATCCACACGTGATCATCTTGCTAGAGATGTGCCTACTTCAAAGATCATTGGTGTTTTCATTTGGTTTGGCTGACCTAGTGTCTACACGTTAAATTAAGTTTTTTCATTGAATAGAGGAAGCATGTGATTGATCCAAGATGTTGTTTGGGTCCTAAATTAAATATGTAATTGGTCCTCTCGCATTCTTATCCACTGTGGGAATGTTGAGTAGCTGACCTAATTTGAATTTATAAATTGAACTTGTATAGCCGACCTTGGAGAATGTTTCTAGGGTTGAAGATGGTATAAAAGAAAATAAATTTGTTGCAAATTTGATATCCATCCATCCAAAATTTGAGCAAGCAAGAGAAGTGTGTGAACAAGTGCAAAAAGCAGAGTGTGTAAGAGCGAATTGTGGCAGCCATACTTTAATGTGTTAGATTCCTGAAAGTAGTGAGCTGATGGTGTCTACAATATTTTGATCAAGTTGTGAATGTGTGGAAACTTTGTGGTTTATCTTCATTTATATTTTCTTTTTCTATAGGAAGTGAGCCTCCTTTTCACTAGTGATTCCTTTGTTGGAAGTGAGCCTTTTTATCTCATAGTGAGCCTTTGTATCTAGTATTACATTATTACTATATTGTGAGCTAATCCTTTCCATGGTTTTTCCCTCATTGAGTTTTCCATGTAAATATGGCATCTCTAGTGTTTGATTTCTATTATTTTCATTTCATTTTTACACCTAATAATAGACTAGGTTAAAGTGGAATTGATTAAGGTTAGAAGTAAAGTGATTTGATACAATTGATTCACCCCCCCTCTTAGTTGTCTTATGCATTGCATCATCATAGTGCTGGTGTAGACCATGAAGAGAAGAACACAGTGGAGTAGGATTGTCATGTCAATGACAAAGTGATAGTGAGATAAGGAAGAAACAATCTAAGAAAAGGTTAAGACATGAAACTTAGAAGTTCATTGTAATCCATTAAAAAAATGGATAGAGAAAGATTAATAGTAGATCAGAGAGTTGTTAAAGTATAGTGGTGAGAGATATATGTTCAAAGGTCACTACTTCAGACTGATAGTCACAAATCACTTGAAGGAGGTACCACAATCATAAGATAGAAGATGTTTATATAAAGAGAAGACAACAAGCCTATACAATAATAACATGTCAAGATGAATGCCACATATAATATGATAGCCATGCCATAACAAAGATGACTATAGTCATGAAATAAGAATGACAGTGGACTTGTAGAAGATAGTGACAATCATTTGAATATGAGATGGATGATATTACAAGGTAAAGTGACAATAATAGTCATGGATTGGAAAGTGCAGAGGACTATTATAATGAGGTCACATTCATATCAGTATGAGATAATTCAGTCCTACGAAGGTGCTAATAAGCCATTTTAGATATGGAATGATGGAGTTCATAGTGTTCAGAAGACCTTGTAGCTTAGTTGAATGAAGATCTTATAGTATGACAATCATAAAATGATAGGCATTCCATGAATAACATAATAAAGGAGGGTACATTCATGAGATACCATAGAGAATAACACTATTCATTATATTTTTTTTGTAATCAAGGAACATAGTTGATTAACATAGCCCTTGTTTCAATCAACTACCCTCTCATGAAGTCTCATTCATATTATGGTCTTGCACAATCTTATCATAAAAAATGTGATTATAACATTTTTCGCCGATATTGCATGGCATCACAAAGGAAACAAAGATGCTCGTGTTTTTTAAAATCAACAAGAAAGTTTTACAAAGGCCAATAATAAAATGGAGAAGTTACGACCTGTGACTTTTATTCTAGTCATTAAAATTTCTCTGTGAGTAGAGGAATAGTAACAGATATGCAAAAATACCATGAACTTTCCTTACATAAACAAAAAAATAATGTTGAAGAATGCTCATTACAAAGAAGAAATTCATGAAATACATAGAAGAACAGTTAGTATTCACAATTTTTTGCACTTGCAAAGCTCGATACAACATAATTCACTCACAGGGAATAATTGAAAAAATGTTTATTTGCATAGAAAATAGCTTACCTTGGACCAATCTCAAAATATTTCCGACTAGAAGCTCCATTAAGCTTAAGAAATCCCAATCATGGTGGTGAAACTCGAGCAAACAAAGTGAAGTTTTCAGAAGAATTCCAAATACAAAATGAAATGTGAAATGGAGTTTTCTCATGTTTTGTGCAAACAAAGTGAACTTTCCAAAAGAATGCTAAATACAAAATGAAATGTGAAATGGAGTTTTCTCATGTTTTGTGTCTAGGGTTTCAAAACCCTAAGGTTTGGTTGATTGCCAAAGGTATTTTTTACCTTTGTTTTAAATTTTCCCTTGCATATAACTAATACCCCTTGTGTATAATGTTAAATTCTTTATGATTCCTTTGCATACTTAACAGGGTCGAGTCTAGGAGTCCCCTTTAATTTTGCAGACTTGAAACCAGTTTGAAATGTAAAAACTTTATTTAAGTGATGTTATTATAAATCACTTATTTTAATGTTTTATTTATTGCAAAATAGAGCATGTGTTTTCAAAGATACAATTAAAAGAGGATTTAGTTAAGAATTTGTTCCTTTTCAAGCATCTAGGTGAGGTTGGAGAGGTTTGCAAACATATGGAGGAAATATAAGAGAATATTTTGATAATTTTCAAGCCTTTTACAACAACTTGGAGCATTTTTAGAGTTATTTTATGATGGACTTGGTACAATTTGACCTTTTCAATATTTTGGAGCTCTTTTGGAGGAGATTTGGTTGCTATATTTTTGGATTTTTGGAATCTTACGACCAAGAAGGTTCTAGTCCCTATTTTGGTGGAGTCTCTTAGTGAGCTTATATTTTTTTCACTTTTCATTTGTGAAGGGAGTTCTAATTATTTTCTTTTGTCTGCCTTGTGGCCTTTTGGAGTCCTCTATAGAAAAGACTTTATTTTTCAACTCATTTACAAGCATGTATAGTTGTACCACCTTTTTGATCAATAAGATAGTCTATTTTACCTTCTCATTTTCTATTTTATTGTGAAAGATTTGAAAATGGTTGATGAAATCTTATGGTGAAACTATTTTCCCTTTGATTTTGTCTTATTTTATTTTCCTTTATGAAGTTAATATGAACTATTGAAGGTCATAACATGTGTGGAGCTAGTACATGAGAGAGTCTACATTATGAACATTTTTACTTTATTCTAGATGTTTTCCTTGACATTCTTATCCTAGTTATGAAGCACTGGTGAAAATACATATGAATTTTTGAGTTGTGTAAGTTGTTGTTTAATATTTTGATCATTCTTGTGTGTAAAAAAAAAATATTATGCTTGGGATAATTTTGGTGAATCACCCATAGTATAGGTTTCATTTCATGTAATATTTCTTACCCTTTTTCTTGTGCAATTCAATAGAATAGTTTAGGTGATTACCATTTAGGAGCTAACCTTATTTGGAGGTCCACTCCAATTTTAGGTGACCCACAACCTAGAAGTGTTCCCATGTTACTCCAAAATGCTAAGTGTTGCAACTTAGCAAGGGTGAAATTTTGAGAGCTAACAGTTAGTAAGATAGGATGATAATAATCAAGAGGGATGATCAATCCTCCAAGATCAAGATCCTATTGAAGACCAACATAGGCACAAAGAAACATGCTTGTGGATGATATATGAAGCCACAATCAGATTGCAAACATACACCATCAAAGACAAGAAAAAGACAAGAGGAAAAAAGAAAAATTGCAATGGATCAAGTTTCGACTAGCTATCCAACATGGTGGACCATGTCTAGGCTATTTATCCAAAAAGGTTTACAATTGGAATGCGTTTTCCACTATGAAAACAAACACACACTCAAAAGGGATAGTGAGAGCTAGGTTTCTACTAGGTGAGCCCCAAGGGACCATATCAAAACCCTACCTCCATGAATTTAATAAGGTACACAAATGCATGCTCACAAGGTCTAGTGAAGCTACTAGTTCACTAGGTGAGTCCCAGGGGACCATACCAAAGGCATACCTCCATGACTTTAATAAATTACAAAAATGCACACTCACAAGGGCTAGTGAAGCTATTTGTTTACTAGGTGAGCCCTAGAGGACCATATCAAATCCATACCTCCATGACTTTAATAAGGTACAAAAAGAGAAAATGCAATGCAACAAGAAAGAGAGATGTTTGAAGGGAGTTTGCTTAGTTCATGTGAGGTCTTACTCTTAAGGGACATCATTCTTAACATATCTAAGAGAGGATCGATACAAGGAATCATCTTGGGGAACATCATACCCAATGCTTCCAAGAGAGGACAAGTGAAAAAGGTCTCATCTTGTTTCTAAGAGAGGGCAAGTGCAAGGTCTCATCGTGGGGAACATTCTATCTAATGTTTCCAAGAGAGGACAAGGAAATATCACGCTCTCAAAGGGATTCAAACCCAAAGACACCACCAAGAGTAGAAACACATCACATAAAGATAAAATCACATCAAGGAACATGAAAAGAAGATTCAAATGAAATCATGCTAAAATAATGTTAATGTATTCCCCCACTTTAAAGAAATTTCTAACACTATACTATCAGCAATTAATTTAAAGTAGCCAAAAGATTAAAAAGGAAAAGAGGGTTGCTCCCAAAAACACATAAGGGATCTATGGATTTGGGGTCAGTATCTATCTTTGTTGTAGTAATATTAGAGATCTTGGAACTATCATCATTTCAAAAATACACATAGAACTAGAAGAATGACACAAAGTGAGCGAAAGAAGAATGAAGAAAACCTTTGGGTCAACATGGTAGAGAAAAAGGGTGTCTCGACGCCTTGTGTCATCCCCAAAAGGAAAACATGACAAAAATAAAAGGAAAATAAAAAGATTTTGGGTCAACATGGAAGAGACATAGGGTGTCTCAATGCCTTGAATCATCCCATAAAGGAAGAAAAAAGACAAAGATGAAATGAAAGAAAAGATAAATGAAAAGGCGAAGAGCTTACAACATATAAAATAATGAAGGTACAAATAGAGGAATGCACAAAGAGAGAGAAACATAAAAAAAAACATCATGCAGGATCACAATACATGCATGCAAGTGAAAGTGAAAATAAAATGAAAAGGGCAAGTAAGGAACATGCAAGTCAACCTAAAGTAAGTCATCCACCTCCAAATCTCAATCTGCATAAGTGGAAAGTAGATAATGGACTAAAGGGAAAACACAAAATCCTTACTCTAGGACAAGGCCATCCAGCTCTTTCCCCCATTGAGTGAAAGAAAAGAATGGGATGAGGTAGGTGATGAGAAGGGTCATGTAATAGTGAGAACGAAATATTCTACAACTATTACATGACAAGGGGAGAAAAGGAAAAGTTACACAATCAGTTGATGGAAATCATTGCCATCAAAGTGAAAGTTTTGTAATATTAAATTGAATGCATGACACTCACTGGTACTATGTCTAAGAGTTTAATGATATGTGCAATGTGGTACTTTTGCATCATTAGGATAAAGCAATAATATATTCATAGGTGGTATTATGTTATGAATCCTTTGTTGAGAAGCAGTTGTAGCTTTCGTTCAATTTAAGATGGTGGATGAGGAGGTTGTAACTTATAAAATTTGTAAGTTATTTTTTGTTTGCTATACTCACCAACTTATATAGTTGAATGAGGAGGAGGGGGACCTAAGGATATCCTATCATCCTTGTCATTGTTATGAGTCACTGGTTTTTCTTTAGGAAGAAGGAAATTCATATCAGGGGATGAATCAAAGATCACCATACCATACCTATGAAGTCTTAGGTATTATCTAGATATTCTTATGTTGGGAGGGAGATCTTGATATCCTAACCCTTTTGTGGTTTTAGTCATAGGAAATTTCTCTAGGAATTGATGAATTTCATGTTTTCTTATTTTATCACATCCTTGTTTACTCAAGATTGTGAATTATTTTCCACATGTTTCTCCGAGATTGATTGGAGTTTTTTTTACTTTGTTATCATAAAAGGGTTGAGTGGTTTATTTTTTTAAAGAACTAGGTTCACTTGTTGTAGGGAACTTAGGGTCAACGTTTTCATTAGTTTCAGGATGTATGTAACAAAATATCTCAAGAGGTGGTATTGTGGGAGGATATGGTTATTTCATGGATGGATAGAAGGATGCATTAGATTCAAGGTTATCGAGATAATCATTTACGAACTTATTCATTCTATCATCATCTTCTCCAATGATATTAACATCACGAGGAGGACATGCATTAGGAGTTGAGTGAGCATGAGTGAGTTCAATTTCATTAGGGTCATTACCAAAGGAAAAATTTGACATATCTACCAAATATTTCAAGGACATCCACAACTTTCCAAAGCACACATCCATGATGCAAGATTGAAAAAATGCATGTGAAATAAAATAAATTAAGATAACAACTATTCTAGAAACTGAAACAAAAAGCTAAAGACAACCCATAGAAACACATAAAAGAAATTGTAGACCATGAAAACTAGAGAGTCAATGTCAATAGGGACTAAGACGCCAATAAGGGCATCTTGGTCCTCTTGGTGAGATTTTGAAGTTCCAAGGAGTGAAACAGACAACAACCAACAAAGAGAGGATTCTAAAGCAACAACCTTGAGAGGGACTAAGATGCCAAGAAGGGCATTTTAGCCCTAGCAGAGGTTTCTCTTAAAAACAAATCAAATTCTAGATTGTCTATAGTGTTTATAGATTGCCTATTCAGGGTACTGATATTTAGAAATAGGAAAATGTGCAAATGAGTGCAAGAAATGGTAACTAGGAACAAGCAATTGAATGCAATATTTGAATGCAAAATTTCAATTTTTAATGCAATAATAATGTTTCTAAATGCATTTAAGAGGATGAGCAATGCACTTTTCAATTTTTCATTGAAATGAAATGATGCAAGAAAGTAAAATGGCAACCTAAATGTACTTTTACTAATGCAAAAATAGGAAACCCTAGATGTAATTTCACTAATGAAAGATGCAAGTAACCCTAGATGAAATCTAGATCTATAATTCTTGTGGACTCTAAATCAGAAAAATAATGTTGAAAGAAGTTAGGTTCACCAAAATAAACCAAAGATACAATAGGAGGGGTGATTACCTATTCTATCTTGGTAATTCAATTATGTCCTAGGAATCCTAATTGGTTTAACTAACAACCTCACAAGGTGATTCAATACACAATGAGGAGGGCCTAGGAGGGGGTTCTTTTAGCTTTAAGGGGTTCACCACCAAGCAAATACTTGGAAAAGACACATGAACATTGAATCTACAAAACCTAGTTATGCAAGCTAAATGAGGTATACAAATAATAAAATTATACAATAGGGAGATATGATGTGTGTAGCTGGGAGGTCTTGAGATGTAATGAGTATTTTAGAAATACAAAGAAGCTACAAAAATGTGTTATGGAGGACTAAGATTCCCAAGGTGGCGTATTAGTCCCGCTGCTATTTTTTGGGGAAAATATGAAATCTTTGGATATCAAAACTGGATCTGATGGAGTCTTTGAAAAATATGCCTGGGAGGACTAATATGCCTAAGGTGGCATATTAGTCCTATTCTAAAATTTTGAAAACTTTAAATGTGATCCTGAGCTCCAAGGTCTACACTTGCTTCCTCTAAGATCTCAGGTTCTGAAACTTTCGGATCTAGCTTGTAGGTGTGTTTCCATGAATATGACAACTTTGGAATGCAACTTTTACAACTTTGAAATATAGCACTTTAAAGGATCTTCAATTCTTCAACCTAGATCTACAAAGAAAAACACACAAGATAGGAAAAACTTGTTGATTGTTAGTGAATGGGGTTTGCCTTGGTTGAACCCCTTGTTGGTAATTAAATCTTGAAATGAAATAAAGTAATGAAGGGAATGGTGAATGATCAACATACAATGCTAAAACTCACCAAAATCTTGTTGTAAAGTTTGAAAAATTGTGTGAAATGGTTGTAATGGATATGGATCTTGGACCAAAGATATGGACTTGAATTTCTTGCTTGAATCAAAACCCTAGAACATAAATGTTGGCACAAAAACACACATGATTCAAGATCTTTGATATGATTCTTAAATCTTGATGATGGCTCCAAATGCTTGATGAATTGCTATTGAATGCTCTTGATCTCATAAAATTTCCTTAGGAATGAATACTCAAGTTTCTAGGATGAAAAATGAATACCAAGGTGATATATGAATTCATTAAATAAAGGAGGCTAAATCCTACCATAATTTGAAATTAAATCCTAAAAATGACTCAAGGAGGATTGTGATACCCTAGGTTGCATCTTAGTCCCAAGTCATGAAACTTGGGGCACAAACACCAAAAAGTGGCCCAATTAAGATGCCTCAAAATTAGGGTCTCGAGACCTCATGGGGACAAAGACACCCTAGGTAGCATTTTATTATCGACCCAAAATAAGGGACACACACATGAGAATCATTGGATGATCATTTATGCATTGGAGAATTTCAAGATTAGCCAAAAAAAGATGTAATTCATAGGGCTTGTGGAAACAAAATAGGACTAATTAAGCCATAAATGAGGATAAATAAAGCAAGGCGAGCCCAAACAAGTGTGAAAATGAAAGGGTATACATTTTACTACACTACAATCCTAATACTAAAAAATAGCATTAGGTTTTGCCCCCATCCAATTCTTTCTCTAGCCTAAGATTAGTGATATTTGGTTGTGCAAATTTTATTCTCCCATCCATTCTTCCTATCAGGGTTCCTATGGTTTTGGCATGTGCACTATCACGCCCATCATCATTCATATCACTATGCATGCTCACTATCATCTAGGTTCATTTCACTAACTATGACATTGATCCATTTCATTATTGCATTTCTCATCCATTTCGTTGCATTATCAATTTCATTATCATCTTAAGTTTTTTAGATTAATATAGATTTTTTATTCTAATCATCTTAAGTTAATTCCATCTCATCAATTTCATTGCATCATCATTTTAATTATCATTTTAAGTTGTTTAGATTAATATAGATTTTTTATTCTAAGCATCTTAAGTTCATTTCATCTCATCCATTTCATTGTATCATTATTTTTATTATCATCTTAAGTTGTTTAGATTAATATAGATTTTTAATTCTAAGCATCTTAAGTTTACTTCATCTCATCCATTTCATTGCATCATCATTTTCATTATCATCTTAAGTTGTTTAGATCAATACAAATTTTTTATTCTAAGAATCTTAAGTCCATTTTCATCATCATTTTCAGTTGTTTATAGTTATTATTCTAACATATTAGTTCATTTCACTACATGCATTAAATTTATCACATTTATCCATAACATGATTGCATATGCATATTCAATCCATTACATTATTTTCATGTCACATCAAACATACATAATTAACCATTAAGATGCAATCAATAATTTATACATCATTCATTATATCATATTCCATACGCATGCACCATAAATCACAATCACATCACCACTTGCATCACACACCATGTTGGTTATTTTTACTATAACCAGATTGATCTCCTAATCTACCTATGGACTTGCCAATTCCAATCAAGGGCAGCTCAAAGGACCTAGACCAATTTACAAGGATTTTAATAAAACCTCCTACTCGTTGGGCTCTGCAAGACCCGAGAGGGTGGTCCCCTTAATGTATTTACAACCTTTGCACCAATATTATAAAAAACATTAACAAAAATAGATAATCTCACTCAGTAGCTCACTAGAACGGGATAAAACTAAATAGAATTGGTTGTTCATTAGTAATATTAACCATTTGGAGCATGAGATAATTCTAACAAAACTTCATAGTTAAAGATAGTCATTGATTTATAATTTGTAGAAAGCTCTAAGCAAAGACAAATAAATATTGAACCTCAAAAATAAGTAAAACCTACATCAGTGCCATATACCATTGGAGGAGTCAAATTCATAAGCATTTAAAGGTTTATGACAAATTTAACACATAACACATAAGATCTCTGATAATATTTCCTTACAATATCATCATGATGTATTCTAACCCAATACTTCTTATCAAATCCTTATATTAAACATACCCACCTATGATCCCATTCAAGAATTTTAATTAATTCTTTGAATTAAAGATAAACTAAGAATCATACACACCACAACAGTGAGATGAATGAAACAACCCTTGATTATTCTATTCAAAATTCTGATATGCTTATACAATGGAGAGACATGAAAAGATTCTTTTAATTCAATTGCTATTATTGTCACAAAACATCAAACTCCCATGAATTCAAAACCTACTACAGAATGGCACAAAACCTAAATTGCATTTTCGCTAAAACTATCAGGCTATACAATTTTATGTGCAACTTTGCCTAGAGTAGACCAAAATTATCTAACTTGCTAACCCATATTTCTAGCCTTGAAATCCTTCTTCTAGAGAATGAAGCAGAAAACAAGCATCAGCCCATAAATAATCATGTCACCAATCACTTGGATTGCCCTGTGACATTTCAAAAATTTGTTACAACAATTGATTCCTTGAAGAATCTTCTTGTTCATCCTACCCACTGAAAAATGGTTGATGTAGCAGCCAAAATTCAAAAAACCTGCACCAAAACTTCCCTTAAAACATAACCGAGATCTGTTGTAACTGCAACGATTGAGTTGTTAAATGCTAGTATCCAACTTTGTTTAACTCTTCCTCAGTTAAGTAAACATTTACCCATCTCTAGTATTCTTCATTAGTCGACCAATCAAAATTAATTACCTCACTCACCTTAGCACAATAAGTTGTGTAATTTACTACTACCTGATTTGCCTCTCTTTCAAAATATTCCAAAAATGTGCTAGTGCTAATGTTCTTGTCCATACAGCTCACCAACAAGTCATAGTTTTAGTCATCATAAATAAATTTGGTTTTTACATTTATGACCTCATTTGATCTATCCTGCCACTATTGCAATGATTTAACATTTCCCTGTGCATCAATTATATCAGGTAAAGATTTATCACTCCAATCATCAAAATTTTTTACCAATTCTCTGGTTTTCCTACTCAAATCATCTGGTAAGGCTTGAAAAACTTGCAATGACTTTACAAATATTTGAGTAGGCCTTAATGATTTAGGCCTATTATTTGTATCAAACCTGGAGGCTTTGTACACTATATCCAAATCATTGGCCCCAAGGATCCATTTCTCAAATAAGGGCAACACTACCTCCTGATCCCTATTAATATTATTTATTGCATCCAAAAATACAGAATATAAAGAATACACTGATGGAAATATGCCATCAACCTTTTCATTCAAGTGCCTCAAAATTGTGTCCACAATCTCACTTTGTTTCAGAAGTGCTCCTTCCTCACTTGCCTCAACTCCATCTTCTCTGAGAAGAAATCAACATTCTTGTACAAGAACATGTACATTAATAAAGAATACCAGAAGAATGGAGTACTTGCATCCTTTAGCTGTAACCTTAACAAAACTTCATGTATGTCCTTTGTCAAAAAGGATGCAAAATCATAGATCACTGATAAGTTAGGGTGTTATATTTGCACCCCCATAAATATGTAGGTAGTCAACATTACTATATTAGGGTTAAAACATAAAATCTGGCATAATGAATAAAAAAGTGGGCAAGAAGTGGTTTGCAAAATAGTTTAGCCTGAAAGGATCTTGGTCACTTGGGCTGATATAAATCCTTGAACCACCTACCCTTGCCAGATGAGGAGGAAGCAACTTAACCTTGAAAAGTGACTTTGATTTTTCATATTCCTAGTTCATCTCTTGAAGATTAATCTAAACCAAGAATGAGCTAGGTTCACTCAGGTCAAAAATTGTTGAAATTATTCCTTGTTTATGCTTAGCAAGACCCCTCCGTCATTATCTCTTATCACTCTTGTAACAGGGTCATAACGTGCTGCCACTGCCCTGAGCAAATCCACATCAGGGAAGACATTTGATACCACAAGATTCCCCTTGTCATACCTCCAATAGTTAGAGAAAGGGTGAGGAAAATTCCTCTGTCCATACTATAACCTAAACATCTCCTGACTAGCTATGGAAACCCTAGCATAGACAATTTTGGAGCAATTGCATACTAATCCTTCCCGTAGGGTTCTTCCATGCATCAAAACGAACCCCCTCCTCCTATTATTTGTTGACAATGGGAGTTAATCTAGGAATTCATCATACAAATTCCTCTATGAGTAACCAACATGGCTATAATGTTGCTTTGGCGGTGCCATGTTAGATAAACTAGGGCTTCCTTAAAATTTCAAATATTTCGAATAGACTAGGGCTAAACAAAAAATGAAATTATAGAAAATAACCCTGCAATTTCTCACAATTCAACTAACCAATAGCCCTAAAACAAATATCAACAAGATTTTTGACAAACACACCAAAAATTTCCCCGAATTCTTAATCAAATTATCCAAGAAGCATAGAAAATAACTCACGGTGTTTGTGTTTTGCTGAAAACCAAAATCTCTACCATGATATCTTGAAATTTGGTCCTCAATTCTGGAATCTCTTTGCAAAGGTGCTTGAATACTTTATGAAAAAATAGAGAAAAGGAAAACCTCTTTATGTCAATCAAATCGAGCCAGTAGATGTTTCGTCTGCCATTAAAGCTTACTTGCTTGCCCTGCTAATGGCTCAAATCATATTTGATGCGAATTCAAAATTCAACCGTCCTTCCTTTACTTCTGTCAGATAATTGAATGACAACCTTCAAAATAGGCTAATAGAACCTCCATCTCAGCACTAACGGCCCACCATATTATGCATCACCAAAGGAATACATGTGGTGCCCACCTGTGATATCATGATCGATAAACACCTCACAACTTCTAATCATGTGATGGAGGGAAATCATTGATCTCCACCATCGGCAATCGTGTTCACTCAGAACAGTCACCAACATTGAACATAACTATCGAGCAGCTTTTCCATCTAGAATATAACATCTCCATTTATTTTGAGCATGTGCATCTCATAGCCACTTTAGTAACCCACCATATAACATATTAAAACCAGACAGCAATATAAAATAATTTTCATTAACTTTTTCAGCATCGCCAGCTGAGACACGTGGTGCTCACCCATGATATACAATCAAGTGAGACACAATGGTGGGGTCATCACAAGAGTGCGGGGAATGACTAAGATCAAACACTGGTAGATCAATGGTCATGAAGAATTGTTCCTTGCACAATATAAAACAATAATTAAAGGCACAAGGGGGCATCACCTAGGCCGACAAAAAATGATGGTGTAAATTTTTTTTTTAAACGTGAGGCACGAGCCAACCTAGACTTAGGGAATAATGAAGTCAATCAAAAAATTAAAACAATAAATTAGAAAAAGGGCCCGTCCTAGACGAAGTGATGGGGCATAAGTCATCTTAAAACCCAATCCAACAAGGTAACGACTGAATAGATCCCACCCAAGGTGTAACATAGGACATTAGGATTTTCATGAAGGAAAAAATAAAAACCCCAGCCTTAGGTTTATTCGCAAACAATATGAAAGACTAGGACAAAGGCAAGATAATAATGGAATTCAAAGAACAAAATTTGAAGCTCCATCAATGGTTCTAGCTAGGAACTTCCATTCCATTGGAATGAAGTGATAATTCACAATCTTAGGTAGAGCAGACCAAATGCAGACACGACCAAAAAGAATTATCTGGATAAAACAATCCAACAACTATCATATATACAAACCTACGCTACTGTTCATGGAAAATAATACTTCAAGTGAAGTATAACTTCAAGAACTATCCATGAACTAGAAGTTTGAGAATGTCTCCTGTCATATCTTGGAGGAAGTTTGAATCTTCACCCCACTTACTATTAATAAAAAATGGACCCAACCAGATTGCATCAAATTTGCCATGTTTTCCTTTATCTTCCAATTTGGCATTTGACATTAAAACCAAATCTCCATCTTGAAAGCTCCTTGCAATTGCCCTTTTGTCATATAATTTTTTTACTTACAACTGTAATTTGGAATTTTTCATTTGAGCTTCCCTCCTAGTCTTATCCAATTCTATGAGAGCTTCTACTCTTAGTTGCATTTCATCATCTATTTCATTATCATACATCTGGACAAACTTGTAAATTTCCATCAAGTTATTTTGGGGAAACCTTGCATTTATCCCATAAATTAAGTCAAATGGGGCACAACCTATTTCCATCTTCACAGTCACCCTATTTTCCCAGATTACTAATCTCAATTTAGAATCCCATGCCTTCTTATTTTGATCTAGGATTCTCTTAATAATCTTCATCAAGATTTTATTGCTTGATTCTGCATGTCCATTTCCTTGTGGGTGGTAAGGTGATGAGTAAGAGATTTGGATGCCATTCTTATCATATAATTCCATGTATTCTTCAGATCTGAAACACATTGAATTATTAGACACAATCCTTTCTAGACATCCAAACCCAGTCACTATATTACTCATTAGGAAATCAATTACTACCTTACTCATTTCTTTCTTCATTGGAATTGCTTCCAACCACTTGGTAAAATAATCAGTAGCCACCAATATCCATGAATGGCCACCACTAGATTTACATGCTATTTCTCCTACAAAATCAATACCCCATTGCTAGAATGGAGATTGTACAACAACTAGTTTTAGGGGTAAGTTACTAGAAAATTTCAACTTACCAGAGAAATGTTGATAGGCATCACATGTCTTCACTAATTGGTGTGCATCCTTAAAAATAGTAGGCCACCAATATCCAACCCTCATTACTTTGTGTGCAGTTGTTTTGGCCATATAATGCCCTCCACAAACTCCACTATGCATCTCATTCAGGATTTCCTGTGCTTGATCTTGGTCAACACA
Organism: Sequoiadendron giganteum; assembly: GCA_007115665.2. Classification (NCBI taxonomy): domain Eukaryota; kingdom Viridiplantae; phylum Streptophyta; class Pinopsida; order Cupressales; family Cupressaceae; genus Sequoiadendron; species Sequoiadendron giganteum. The sequence continues at coordinate 245,707,820 of CM021101.1, read as the reverse complement.
CTTCAATATGACACCTTCTCCATTTCTCCACCAAAGCTTTCTAGTTATGATAAAATACTTGATAGCATGTAAATTAAATGTCCTCTTTTCATTTTCACTATTATCAAGACATTTCATCTTTTGTAAATAATAGATGACATCCTTATACCATTTAGAATGCTCCATATGACATATGTGTGATCTATTCTCTTCTTCAAGCAAACTTATCTGATTTGCTTCCAGATTACTTTGGGCCATAAGCTTGGCCAATCCTTGTCCTCTCACCAGCTTAGTAATCTTGATTTCAATGTTGAACTCCTGGATCCTATTGATCCATCTACACCTTCTTCCTAGCACTTCCTGTTGTGTGAAAATGTCCTTCACAACAACACTAGGCACACAAGCAATTATAGTATCTCCCATTAAGTAAGTCCTGAAATCCTTTACTGCTTTTACCAATGCATATGCCTATTTTTCATTTATTTCATATTTGATTTTGTAGCTTGTAAAGATTTGCTTGAAAAGGCTATAGGCTATTCATAACCTTCTTCATTCTCTTGCAACAACACAACCGCAATTGTGTGGAAAGAAGCAAATGAGAAAATCTGTAAAGGCTTAGAGAAGTCATGGGTTCTTAACATAGGAGCTTCCTTTATCACTTGCTTAATAACCTAAAAATCTTGTATAGACTCCTCTTCCCATTCAACCTTGGCTCCTTTTTTGAGCATTTTAGAAATAGGGTGAATTGTTTCAGCAAAATTTGTTTCAAACCTCCTTAGGAAGTTGATCTGTCAAAAGAAAGATTGTATTCCTTTAACATTTTAGGGTTGTGGGATCTTTTCTATTGCAATTACCCTTTCTAGATCAATCTTGATCCCATCCTTGGAAACTATGTGTCCTAACAATTTTCATTCCCTTACCCCAAAACCACACTTCTTCATATTCAATGAAATAACATACTCTAGTGCCCTGATAAATAACTTCTCCAGATGTTCACAATGGTCATCTTCTTTCTTAGAATAATTTTTCAAATCATCCTAGTAAATCACCAAAAATAAGTCAATGAAATCTGAAAATTCCACATCCATGGCTCTCTGAAAAGTAGCCCCTGCATTTTTTAGACCAAAATTCATTCTCACATAGACATAAGTTCCCTAGGGTGTAGTGAAAGTTGTCTTAAACTATTCAGACTCCTTGACCATGAGCTGGTTGTAGTCAAAGAAATCATCCATCATAGGCATTAATTTGTAGCCTGACACCTTCTGCAACATGGCTTCCATGTTTGGTAATGGATAATTATCTCTCAATGAAGACACATTCAAGTTTTTGAAATCCACACATAATGTAATGTCTACATTTTTCTTTCTCACAGGCACCAAATTTGACACCAAGGAATGAATGTATGATTGGATTGATGATCCCTGTATCTCTTAACTTCATTAATTCTTCTTGCATTTTAGGGGCCAAGGTAGGATTAATAAGACTTTTCTTTTTTGCAAATGGCTTAGCATCATCATTCAAAGGAATTTCCTATTGAAATAAATCATCCCTATATGCCTTAAGATCATCATAAGACCAAGAAAACACATGTTTCAATTTCCTTAACAAACCAATCAACATCCTTCTCACCCTTGGTGACAATTTCTTTCCAATATACACCTTTTTTGGTGATGCCTCTATTCCAAGGTTTATTTTTTCCAAGTCACCAAGATGGGAAGCAGCACAATTAGCCTTTGTCCTATCATGATTATCAAACACTCTTTCAAGAACAACTAAACCTTTAGGAATTTTATTGGTCTTTAACGCAATGACTTCATTACCAAATAGAGTATCTTTACCATCAAGATTTTCGACAAAAGCTCCAAAGTCAATTTCTTGACTTTCGTATTCATCCACACAATTTAAGAACCTCAATATATCATCATCACTATCAAAAACTTTCCAATTTTTGATTTATCAAGAAAGGATGGCCTTGTTTGCACTTTAACCTTTGAAATTCTAGCATAAGTCATGTCATTTGGTTTTACTGAAATATTTTCTAGGAAATCTGCCACCCTATTGTGGCCTCTCTCCATCCAATTTATACCAAAAGCATCAAAGTTTTCCAATTACTCCCAAACAACATTCATGTACTGTTTTAGCCTTCTATTCTTTGACACATATGTGGATCTGACTTGGGAAATCACAAGCTCAGAATCTCCAATTATGTTGAGCTTCTTGATCCCATGTTTTTCAGCTAATCTCAGCCCCAATAACAAGGCTTCATATTTAGCCACATTATTGGTGTAGTCAAATAATAGAGTGAAAGAGAACCTGAATGTCTTTCCACTCAGAGACCTTAACAACACAGCTGCACCAGATCCCTCCTTTTAACTTGCACCATCAAAGTACATAGTCCACAAGTCATCAGACTTTGACAAATTTTTTACTTCTGTATCAATTGGTGTAGTAGGTTTATCATAATTACTAGGGGATTCCTCGGTCCTGAATTCATTTAAGCCATTATTAGTAAAACAAGTCATATTCTTAGTTGGGTCATGCTCAATCATATGAGGCACTTTTGACTCTCTTTCAATCTTGACATCCTTTCCATCAATGTAGAAAGTAGAAAATGAAATATCACACTGCAAGTTACCTCCCATTGATGCACTCCACTTTCTTGACAACAACATCCCAAAATGAGGTGGGATGTCTGCAACCAATATAGTCATGGCTAAAACCTTCTCAGGATGGTGAGTTAGTTTATAAGGAAATGCTTTAATAGTCCCAATAACTAGCACTTCTCTTGAATCTAATGCATAGCATTCACCTTGAGTAGTGTCTACTTTCAATCCCATTGCCTCCATGATTTTAACTAGCATAACATTATTGGATGGCCCTAAATCTATCATACAATTTCTCAAAGTTTTCCCATTTATATCAACACTTAAGAAAAAGGGGTTTATAATTTCAGGGCACATTTTAATAGAATTCCCTAAATACACAAGGGGAATTTGTGACCCAATTCCATCCACTACTTTTTCTTTTCTCTCATCTTCATCCTTTGCTTCTTTACAATTACCTTGTTCAAACTTGTTACTAGCCACACCTATAATCAAGGCTATTGTCTTTTCCTTGTGCTTAGTTATTCTCATCATTTCCAGCAAAGGAACATAAAATTTAACCTAAGAAATCACTTGAAACATGTCTAAGGGTATATACTTAGGCAGGTCAAAAAACATACCTTCATCATTTTCTTTCCTTTCTAGTTGCTGATTTCCTTCAAGTTTCTTTTGCTTCTTCTCTTCTAGGGAAGATTCAAAAGACTTGGTAATCACTTTGGTCTTTACCAATGATGAAGTGACATCTTCTTGAGGCTTTGGCATTTAAATATTTTTTTCCCAAACCTTGTCATTCTTAACCTCTTTGATTTTTAGAGCATCCTTTTTTCTATCCACCTTAACACCCTTGTTCTTGTCTTTCTGCTCTTTTATAAAACGGCCAACAGGTTTACCCTATTCACCACACAGTTCTATTTCTTAGCTGAAGTGTACTCATCTGAGCAGCCATCTCCTCAGTCAACTGGGAAATCTCATCTTCTGATGATCTCCTTAAGGACACTGAGTCTTCAACTTGGTCCACATTACAAGCATGACGGTCAAAACCATCTTCTTCATCAGAAAATAACTATTGATGATACATCTCACTTCTTTGTCTCTGATTATCCACATCAGCTTCTTGTAACTCATCATCATAAGAACATTCAGCCTCATCAATGTATGATAAGGCCATACAAACATCTACATCACCCTGCTCATAGTTAGGAGTCTTCTCATGAGTATCTTCCTCTATTCCTTCAGCAACAAGCAAATGAGTAATGCCACAATAATTTTGATCATGTGAATGTTCACACACCTCACACCATGGTCTATCTTGTATTAGATTTATAAAATTCTTCTGCAAGGGGTCTAGTGTATGCTAATCCATTTTAGGCTTTTGGCCCGACAATATTGGTTTACCATCCTTCCAATTTGTGTTGTAAGAATAATTTCACAACCTAGGAGGTCCGTCATTTTTATTATACTACTTCTTTTCATTTACTATACCCTTCTCTTGCTTGGAAATAGTATACTTTATTTCTTTCAAAGTACTAAAGACTTTATCCCATTTCTCATCATCCTTAGGGTTTGCATTAGAAACATTCTCATTCTTATCCTTAGGATTTTTCAAAAGAGTGGGTTCATCCCTCCTACCATATTTCCTAGAAGCTTTCCTATTAATTTTAATATTAATGGACACTCTGAAAGCATACCTCATGGTACGAGGGTCCTTATCTCTGAGGAGATATGCCATTTTAGCATCATAAGCATTGAAATATGTAGATAAACAAAAAATTTCATCAAGCCTCAAAAACTGGAACAACTTATACATTTCCTTTTGAAATCTAAGGTTAAATTTTGTCACAAGTTCATTGAATGATTTTTTGATGTTATTGAATTCATTTAGCATGAAACTAGCATTAGTTTTATCACCATATTATTCCTTGAATCATTTTTCAAACTCATCCCATGAATGAATACTAGCATTCGGCAAGCCTCTGTACCAATCCCTTGCGTCCTCCACTAGAGATTGTGCAAACAATTTCAATATGACATCTTCATGCTCTACCTCGTAGTCATTTAACATATCCATGAAGGCTTTGAAATGTTCCTCTATTGTAACAACATTGTTTCCAACAAACTTATTCATCTTTTCTCTCAGCTCATCAAGGACGGGGTTTGGATAACCCAAAATGCCATCAAAAAATATTAGCCTATACCTTTCCAATTGTATAGGTCTCCTTTCGAATAATCCCTCAGTCTTTTGAGAGTCATCACTAGATCATGTATTTTGTACCCTAGGGCCATCCTGATTCAGATTTACAGACTTATTTGCATGAAACTTTGGGCTAGAATTATTTGTGGTATTGTCCAGATTGGTATTAGGGCCATTTTTCAAGGCATCTTGATGACTTGATGAGGTTGTAGCTGGTGTTACCTCATCCACACTTTAAATTTTTAAGAAACTTATTTTCCTCTTCATTTCTGCATTTGCAACTTCAATCTCTATCCTCTCTAACTCTTCTGCTAGAACCTCTCCCAGGCTTCTAACCTTTTCTAAGGCAGACTCAACTTGTGATGATACATGTGGTGGGGAATCTCTTTGAGGAGGATGATAATTCACCCTCTCATTTATCTTAATCCCCTCAGCCTTTTGTTTTCCTTTAGCTAGAACAGGCCTAGGGTTTGGATTACTTGGTTGAGGCTTAATAGGGTTTGAGGGTTTGGGTCTGTAGGCATTGGTTGGGCATCAACTTGACCTACAAGAATCACTTTCGATGATGGATTTACCCCTTTATCAACAATTTCTCGTACAATATGACCTTCCTCTTCTGGTCCAGGTCTGTTTTGGTTTAGGAGCTTCATTGTTGCCAATTTTCTAATTAATCTATCTCTCTCAATCACAACATGCATCAATTCCGTTTCCCTCTCCTTGTCCTTTTTCATCCTAAGCTTAGATTGTTTTTGGATCTCCCGCCTTAAGGAATCAATATCTCCAAAAACATCATCAGGGTCGGGCAAAGTCATATCAAAACTTGATGTATCACTTAGGTCTACCAGATTTACTTCTTCAAGCACATGCTCAATCAATAAAGGTGTTCCATCATCTTCAACAAGAGGAGGCATATCACGGGTGATTTCTCTGTGATGGCTTGAAATTCTACTCCTACTTCTTTTTTAGCATATTGGAAACTAACAGGTCCTTTATTATGACATGCTACATCCTCTCAAATAGGTGTATTAAATAATGCATAAATAAATCCACAACTATCTGATTTTTACCTTGGTGTATAGGATTCTATGACGTGGGAGTAGCATTGCTAGATTTTGCCTTCTTGTTTATCCAGTCCTTCTTTATTTTAGGAAGTTCACCCTCCAACTTTTGTTCCGGGTGATTCTTTACAAACGACCAGGTTTTCTTCATTCTCTGCGCTTGTCCAAAGATATTTCAATTAATATTAAATATTAAAAAAAAATACACATTGGTGTAGAGACTTCAGAGTTGCCACCCAATTATCTTGGGAATACCAATTGCTCAGAGACACTTGGTGGAATTTAAAATATCTTTAGAACTCTTGTACTGACAATGTACAAAAGTACTTCATGCAATAACTCAAAATTTTTGAATGATAGAAGAAATGGACAAATGAAACACAAAACCATGGGCTCGACCTTAAAATCACATAAATACCATGAAAACTGAATGCAAAATGGACAACCGACACTCTAACTAGAAATATTCAAATTAACATCCCTTGTAGAATTACCATTTTGTTGGTTGTTTTTACTGTAACCAGATTGATCTCCTAATCTACGTATGGAATTTCCAATTCCAATCAAGGGCATCTTGAAGGACCTAGACCAACTGACAAGGATTTTAGTAAAACCTCCTACTCTTTGGGCTTTGCAAGACTCGGGAGGGTGGTCCCCTTAATGTGTTTACAACCTCTACACCAATATTATAAAAAACATTAACAAAAACAAATAATCTCACTCAATAGCTCAATAGAATGGGATAAACTAAATAGAATTGGTTGTTGATCAGTAATATTAACCATTTGGAGTGTGAGATAATTACAAAAACACTTCATAGTTAAAGATAGTCATTGATTTGTAATTTGTAGCAAGCTCTAAGAAAATATAAACAAATATTGAACCTCACAAATAAGTACAACCTTGATCAGTTCCATATACCATTGGAGGAGTCAGATTCATAAGCACTTAAAGGTTTATGATAGATTTAACACATAACACATAATATCTATGATAATATTTCCTTACAATATCATCATAATGTATTCTAACCCAATACTTCTTATCAAATCCTTATATCAAACATACCCACCGATGATCCCATTCAATCATTTTAATTAATTGTTTAGATTAAAGCTAAACTAAGAATCATAAACACAACAACAATGAGATGAACAAAACAACCCTTGATTATTTTATTCAAAATCATGATATTCTTATACAATGGAGAGACATGAGTTTGAAATAGCTTCTTTTAATTCAATTGCTAGTACTGTCACAAAACATCAAATTCCCATCAATTCAAAACCTACTACAATATGACAAAAAACCTAAATTGCACTTTCGCTAAAACTATTAGGCTATACAATTTGTTGTGCAACTTTGCCTAGACTCGACCAAAATGATCTAACTTGCTAACTCATATTTTTGTCCTTGAAATCCTTCTTATAGAGAATGAAGGAGAAAACAAGCATTGGTCCATAAAGACACATGTCACTAGTCACTTGGACTACCTTGTGACATTTCAAAAATTTGTTAAAACAACTAAGTCCTTGAAGAATCTTCTTGTTCATCCTAACCATTGAAAAATGGTTGATGCAAAGCCAAAACTTCAAAAAACCTACACCAAAACTTCCATCAAAACATAACCGGAATCTGTTGTAACTGCAATGACTGAGCTATTAATTGCCAGTAGCTAGCTCTGTTTTACTCTTCCTCAATTAAGTAAACATTTAACCATCTCTGGTATTCTTCATCGACCAACCAATCAAAATTAATTACCTCACTCACCTTAGCACTATAAGGTGTGTAATTTACCGCTACTTGATTTGCCTCTCTTTCAAAAGATTCCAAAAATATGTTGGTGCTAATGATCTTGTCCATATAGCTCACCAACAAGTCATAGTCTGAGTCATCACAAATCAATTTGATTTGTGCATTGATGACCTCATCTACTCTATCCTGCCACTGTTGCAGTGATTTAACATTTCACTCTGCATCAATTATATCGGATAAAGATGTATCACTCCAATCATCAAAACTTTTTACCAATTCTCTCATTTTCCTACTCAAATCATCTAGTAAGGCTTGAAAACCTTGCCATGACTTTACAAATATTTGAGTAGCCCTTAATGATTGGGGCCAATTATTTGTATCAAACCTAGAGAATTTGTACACTATATCCAAATCATTGGCCCTAGGGATCCATTTCTCAAATAAGGGCAACACTACCTCTTGATCCCTATTAATATTCTTTATTGCATCCAAAAATAAAGAATATAAAGAATACACTGATGGAAATATGCCATCAACCTTTTCATTCAAGTGCCTCAAAACTGTTTCAACAATCTCACTTTGTTTCACAAGTTCTCCTTCCTCACTTGCCTCAACTCCATCTTCTCTGAGAAGAAATCAAGATTCTTGTATAAGAACATGTACATTAACAAAGAATACCATAAGAATGGAGTACTTACATCATTTAGCTACAACCTTAATAACCCTTCATGTATGTCCTCTACCAAAAAGGATGCAAAATAATAGATCATTGAGAAGTTAGGGTGTTGTATTTGCACCCCCATAAACATGTAGGCAATCGACATTACTGTATTAGGGTTAAAACATAAAATCTGGCATAATGAATAAAAAGTGGCCAAGATGAGGAGGAAGCAACTTAACCTTGAAAAGTGACTTTGATTTTGCATATTCCTGCTTCATCTCCTCGAGATTAATCTGAACCAAGAATGAGCTAGGTTCACTCATGTCAAAAAACTGCTGAAATTCTTCCTTGTTTATACTTAACAAAAACCCTCTATCATTATCTCTCACCACTCTTGTAACAGGGTCATAACATGCTTCCACTACCCTAAGAAAATCCACATCGGGGAAGACATTTGATACCACAAGCTTCCCCTTGTCATACTTCCAATAGTTCAATAAAGGTTGAGGCAAATTCCTTTGTCCATACCATAACCTTAACATCTCTAGACTAGTCATGGGAACCCTAGCATTGGTAATGTTTGAGGAATTGCATACTAATCCTTCCCCTAGGGTTCTTCCATGCATCATAACCAACCCCCTCCTCCGATCATTTGTTGATATTGGGAGTTGATCCAAGAAATCATCATACAAATTCCTCTGCAAATAATCAACATGGCCAGAATGCTTCTTTGGCGGTGCCATCTTAGATAAACTAGGGCTTCCTTAAAATTTCAAATATTTCGAATACACTGGCGCTAAACAGAAAATGAAATTATAGAAAATAACCCTACAATTTCTCACAATTCAACTAACCAATAGCCCTAAAACAACTATCAACAAGCTTTCCAACAAGCACACCACAACTTTCCCCAAATTCTTAATCAAATTATCCAGGAAGCATAGAAAATAAATCATGACGTTTGTGTTCTACAGGAAACCAAAATCCCTATTGTGATATCTTGAAACTTCATCCTCAACTCTAAAACCACTTCGCAAAGGTGCTTGAATACTTTATGATAAAATAGAGCAAAGGAAAACCTCTATATGTCAATCAAATCGAGCTAGTAGATGTCTTGTCCACCATTAAAGCTTACTTTCTTGCCGTGCCAACAGCTCAAATCGTATTTAATGCGAATTCAAATTTCAACTGTCGATCCTTTACTTCTATTAGATCATTGAATGGCTTCCTTCAAAATTCCTTGAAACAACCTCCATCTTAGCAATAAGGGACCACCATATTATGCATCACTAAAGGAATACATGTGGTACCTACTTGTGATATCGTGATTGATAAACATCTCACAAATTATGATCACGCGATGGTGGGCAATCGTTGATCTCTACCATCGACAATCATGTTCACTCAGAACAGTCACCAGATGTAAACATAACCATCGAGAAACTTTTCCATCAATATCATAACATCTCCATTGATTTTGAGCATGTGCACCTCATAGCCACTTTAGTAACCCACCATATAACATATTAAAACCCGACAAAAATATCAAAGCATTTTCAATATCTTTTTTGGCATCACCAGCTGAGACATGTGGTGCTTGCCCATGCTATTGCAATCAGGTGAGACACAATGGTGGGTTCATCATGAGATTGTAAGGAATGGTTGAGATCAAATGCTGGTAGATCAACAGTCATGAAGAATTGTTCCCTGTAGAATATAAAATAATAATTAAAGGCACATGGGGACATCACCTAGGCCGATGAAAAACAATGGCTTAATGTTGTTTTTTAAATGTGAGTCATGGGCCAACCTAGACTTAGGGAATAATGAAGTTAGGTGGAAATTTAAAACAATAAATTAGAAAAGGGGCATGGCCTAGAAAAACTGATGGGGCATAAGTCATTTTAAAACCCACTCCAAAAAGGTAACAACCGAATACATCCCACCCAAGGCATAACATAGGACATTAGGATTTTCATGAGGGAAAAAACAAAAACCCCAACCTTAGGTTTATTCCCAAACAATGTGAAAGACTAGGACAAAGGAATGATAATAATGGAATTCAAAGAACAAAATTTTGAAGCTCCACCAATGACTCTAGCTGGGGACTTTCATTCCATTGGAATGAAGCAAGAATTCAGAATCTTAGGTAGAGAAGACTAATTGTAGAGATGACCAAAAAGGATTTTCTAGGCAAAACAACCCAACAACTAACATATATACAAACCTACGCTATTTTTCATGGAAAATAATACTTCAAGTGTAGTATAACTTCAAGAACTGTCCATGAACTGGCAATTCAAGAATTTCTCCTGTCATATCTTGGAGGAATTATGAATCTTCACCCCAGTTACTATTAATAAAATATGGACCCAACCAGATTTTATAAAGTTTTCCATGTTTTCCTTTATCTTCCAATCTGGTATTCCACATTAAAATGAAATCTCCATCTTGGAAGCTCCTTGTAGTTGCCCTTTTGTCATACAAAATTTTTACTTACAACTGTAATTTGGCATTTTTCATTTGAGCTTCCCTCCTAGTCTCATCCAATTGTATGAAAGCTTCTACTCTCAGTTGCATTTCATCATCCATTTCATTATCATACATCTAGACAAACTTGTACATTTCCATTAGGTTATTTTGGGGAAACCTTGCATTTATCCCATAAATTAAGTCAAATGGGGCACAACCTATTATCTTCTTCACAATCACCCTATCTACCCAGACTACTAATCTCAATTTAGAATCCCATGCCTTCTTATTTTGATCTAGGATTCTCTTAATTATATTAATCAAGCTTTTATTACTTGATTCTGCTTGTCCGTTTCCTTGTGGGTGGTAGGGTGATGAGTAAGAGATTTGGATGCCATGATTTTCATAGAATTCCATGTATTCTTTAGATCTGAAACACATTGCACTATCTGACATAATTCTTTCTGGACATCCAAATCTAGTCACTATATTACTCATTAGGAAATCAATTACCACCTTACTAGTTGCTTTCTTCATTGGAATTACTGCCACCCACTTGGTAAAATAATCAGTAGCCACCAATATCCATGAATGGCCACCACTAGATTTACATGCTATTTCTCCTACAAAATCAATACCTCATTGTTGGAATGGAGATTGTACTACAACTAGTTTTAGCGATAAGTTACTAGAGGATTTCAACTTACTAGAGAAATGTTGACATGGATAACATGTCTTCACTAATTGGTGTGCATTCTTAAAAATACTAGGCCACCAAAATCCAACCCTCATTACTTTGTGTGCAGTTGTTTTGGCCATATAATTCCCTCCATAAAATCCACTATGCATCTCATTCAGGATTTCTTGTGCTTGATCTTGGTCAACACACTTCAACATGACACCTTCTCCATTTCTCCAAAAAGGTAATGGCTGAATAGATCCCATCCAAGGTGTAACATAGGACTGTAGGATTTTTATGAAGTAAAAAATAAAAACCCCAACCTTAGGTTTATTCCCAGACAATATGAAAGACCGGGACAAAGGTAGGATAATAATGGAATTCAAAGAACAAAATTTGAAGCTCCATCACACCATTAGTATCATGTCTATAGCATACATAATAAAATCATAAATCATGTCACATCGCATCTTCCATCAAAAAGTGTTAGGCATAATGCATTTCATCCATATCATTCACATATAAATAAGCATAAACCATCATAATCAAATGCATACATCATAATCATAATCACATAACATCATCAATATCCATAATATAACATATATATATATATGAAAAAGTAAAGTGTCTATCATGAGTCCATCCAAGGTCCATAATAAAAGATCATAAAGTCCATCAAAAGTCCATAAATATCTATAATAGTATAAAATAATAAGTCCATGTCCATAAACATCCATAAAATTCCATCAAATAAAGGTACGAGTGTAGGGAACTAATGAAATACAAATGACTACATATGACACATCATGGTGTCCAGAATAAATAAAGAATAAATATAGAATCAATCAATCAATCAATTTGCTCAATCTATGCAAAATATTCCATGTAACCTCTACCTCTAGGTACCAAACATCCACCTTGTGCTTGTCAAAAATTGGAAGCCTGTCCCTATTGACTCCCTCTACCCATTACTCCTTGCATCTGATCTCTATGGGGAGCCTGCTCCTGAACCTTAGCTAGGGGGGGTGTCTCTAGATAGTTTCTATATCTGTAGGTATGGGTGGCACCTAAATGTGAGGCTCTTGTGGGTCTTTGTGGGGTTACTCTAATGTAGGGAGGTACCCTTTCTGAGGGATCTGGGATGGCTTGATAGTATGTGAGCATATAGTACTCCACCTTAGTCCTAGCATCGACCTCTATTGTTACTTGTTCCCTAGCCATCTCCCTCTCTAGGTGGTACCTATCCCTCTACTCAGTGATCATCTACATCTCCTACTCCCAGGCCTCCTATGCTAGTCTCGTTAACTCTACATTCACCTCCAACTGTGACATCCTCCACACAGTCTCATTCCTCTCACCCTATAGAGTCTAAACCTTAGCCTCAGTTTCCTCTACTCTCTCCAGTAGCACTCCTACCTCTCCATTGATAGCCTTTGCACTCTCTACCATCCCCTTAGCCTCCCCCCTCCCCCCTATGCATCCTCCAACTTCCTTTGTAGGTCATCCATCTCCTCCTAAAGCTCCATCCTCTCCCTTTGTAGCCCCTATATATTCTCACCTATCTCCTCCATCATATTGATAAAATTTGTATCTCTATCCTCTTGCATCATCTCAACAACCTCCTATAGCTATTGCACCTCTTCATGTAGTATCTCCACCTCTATCTGTAGATGATCCCCATCAACCTCTGACTCTCTCAATCTATGCTTTATAATGCACAATCTAGCTAGGTCTCCTCTCAATAAAACTACTAGATCCTCTAGAGGTGGTGCCTAATATGGCACTATGGCCCTCTCATCCACTCTCGGGGCATCTACCTCCATGTCTTTCTCCCCTCTCCTTGCCTCCATATCCATGTCTAGTACAACCTCCTCTTGTCTCATCTCTCCCTCACCCCTTTGTCTCCCATACCTCATCTTCCTATATGGCCTCGACTGCTCCTCATCATCACTCAACTCAACTACTGGTACAATTAGGGGCACCATCATAATCCTCCTAGGCCTTTGTTGGGCCCACCATGTTGAGTATCAAACAATTGTTCCTACCTCCTCTATCCCTTCCCTCCATGGCCATACAGTAATAGGGACTACCTCCCACATCTACCTCTTGTACTCTGCTATTAGCCTTTGTCCCCAAACAATCCCTGACTCCCTGTTGATCCTCCAAAACATCTGGACTCTTGGAGGAATATCCTATTGTATCCCATACTAAAAAGTGACCCTATCCGACCTATGCAACTCTATGATATATGGATCTCTTTCTATCAAATAAAATTGGGAAAATATATAGCCCCTCCATCACCTGTCATCCTCCCACCATCCCTAAAAATCTCACCCCATTTAGGGCCTCCAAATGATATCCTCCTCTCTTAACCCATCAATCAACCATCACCACCGCTCTAGGTTCCCTACCTCTTGATCATGGATCCTTCATCTGTATTTACTCCCCCACCAATAGGCCATAGGGAGGGTGTCATCTCTAGCTCCCATAATCAAAATATTTGGCTGTGCAACTTTGATGTGCTCCCAGGCCCATACTTGGAGTAGTGTGACATGAGTGATGCTCACTCCCTACCTATAGCACACCACAAGCATATCCTGATATAGCTAGGACAATATACATGGATTCCATGCAAAGACACCATCTCTCCTCTCCAAAGTATGCCTGAAAACCTCTATCATCTTGAGGTTCAAGAATCAATCACTCTTTTCAGGAAGTAGGATCCTACTGATGATTCCACATGGATACAAAGGTAGTGGTTCCTAAACTAATCCTAGGAATGCATCAATATCTAGCTCCTTTCCTTAGACAAGAAGGTCTACATCTCCGAACACAACCTATATGCTCCTCTCCACTAGATAAGTAGGAATCACACTAACCAGGTGTCCCTGAGTTCGCAACCTTAAAATCTACCATACTTCCTCCAAAGTCATTGTTATCTCCTCTATCAAGAGATGGAAATCAGAAGTCTTGGAGCTCCACCACTCCATCAATGTTGTCAATACAGGTCTATGCACCTGGATGTTGGGATATCCCAACACATGGAGTAGCCCTACCAGCTCCAACACTGCATAGTCATCCATAGACATAGTCTCCTAGGTTTCCTCTAGTACTGTCAAGTGTCTCTCCCTCATCCTTAGAGTATTAAAACTCTACACCCATGCCAACCATTTTTTTAGACTTCCTAACATTTCATTGCTATCTTCCTCCTTTTTCATCCCTGCTTTGATTTGGTGTGTTCGCCTTTGTGTAAGGAAGGTTTTCCTATTCCCTTTTCTAGTACATTCACCTATTAGGCTTGCCCATTCACCCCTATGGTTTATTTTAATGGGTTCACCTGCTTTAGAAGTGTGCCTACCCCTTTCTTATCCAAGCACAAATTTTCCATTTCTATCCTGAAGGAAAACTCATGATCATAATTTTCCCCCATGGGTGAGTGCACACTTGCCCCTATTCTTTTTCTTCCCAAAGTGGAAAATTCACACTTGCCTTTCTTACAAATGGGTGGATTCACAACCTTCTATTCCTGTTTTGGGTGGATTCACATCCACCCCTTCTCTGAAAAGGTGATTTCACAATCCCCTATCTAGGGAATACTCACCCCTGTCTAATCACGGGACTGCACTTATCCCCTTTTTGTGATTACACAATCGCTTATCCCCTTTACCCATCCGCCCCTACATGTGTAGGTTTTCCCTTTTCAAAGAGAGGTGATTTCATAATCACCCCTCTCCTAGTGTATCCACCCTTGCAGGATATGCACCCACCCCTTCCCTCACCAATTTTTTGGGTGGGTGAATGCATTATGCCAAAAGGGTGAATTTGTTTACCCTAGCTACCCACCCAAAAATTAAAACATGTGTTTAAAATTTAAATCAAATCATGAAGAAAATATTTGAGTCCTACCTAGAAAGGTATGAATCATTCGTATCAGTAGGCACAAACCTCATCTTCTCAATGGATAAGCTCATCATCACCCTCCACACCACTCATCTTGTCAACACTCACTAACACACTCTCTCTTGTCTAATTGTGCAATGAAAAGTGCACAAATGAAAATTAGGTGAATAGGGAATTTTAAACATTACTATTTATAATTTCTATTTTTTCCCCTATTTAGCCTTTTAATTTTTGGGTAATTTTTACCTTTTAATTAACCTTTTTTAATTCATTTCCCCCTTTTCTTTTGAGGGTCGTCATTTGCAATCCATATGCCTATTTTCCTCCGTTCAAAAGCCATTCTTCATAGTTTTTCATGCTCCATCATGTGGTACCCTCCATTTCTTCATATCAAGAAGTCACTTAGGGCCCCCTTTCTTCCCCATTCACACTCTCGAGGGGACATACCCTACCATATTTCTACTTTATTTTTTCCTACCCATTTTCCTATGATACCGAGGCATCGCGTAATATTCTTTTCTTCTATCGAGTTTTCTGCATTTCCTTTTTCTTTGAAACAATTCTATTCTAATAGTATTCCAAAGAAGGGAAAAATGTACACCTAAATTTGACCAATCTGATATGGTCAAACTCACCCTCACATTCTTCTATCTCTCATCCCTAAGCCATATTAATTAAATAATTTATTATTTGATTAATATTTCATGTTAGCCTAATGTCCCCTAAGGTATTTAATCAATTAATCAAATACCTTACCTCATTACTCTCTAAAATAAATAAAGGGTTAATTTATTTAATTTAGTCACTTTATCTAAATGAGTTAAATCAATTTTTAATTCACCTTCTTCTCTCTTCTCATGTCAACATCCTCCATAATCTCCTTTTAATATAGATTAATCTAATTAATCTATGATTAGGGTCACATCCTCCATAATTTTCCACTTGCCTCTAATCCTTCATTAACCCATCTAATCTTTCATTTGCACAACCTTAATCACTAAATTAAGCTAACCTTATCCTCATTCCATTTATGACATGTGTCCTTATTCAACTATTATTAAATTCTTTCTCTTTTTAGACAAGCCATCTTCTTCCCCATGTGAATTTAAAATTCACATTTATTCCCCCATGCATTTTAAGGATTTTTTTTTTTCATTTTCTCATCCCCATGAGGATTTGTGAGAAATTTTTAATTCCTCACTTGTCCTCTCAAGGTACATGTGGACAAAGACCTCATTTATGAGGAGATCTTGTTCATTCCCAAGGTACTCCCTAGTACCTCCACCTCACTTCCACTTCATCTCCTTTTGTCCACCTCACCTGACACATGCAACATGAGATGGCTTGTGACTTCTCACTATCCATTGATCTTCTCCACCTAGGATGAATCTCAACCTTCCATTCATTTGGAGGCACTTCCCCTAAATGTAGTGGATTTTCCCTCATTTTGACAAGCATTCAACCAAGAAAAAATTTATCCAATTTCATGCACTCACACATTATCAAACATACCTCCATTGTTGCATCCAGTTAGAGACATCATCTTGCATCTAACCAACTACCCACATTCACCATTTCATTCTCCATCATATTAGCTTCATTTTTCATTAGGATTTGAGCCATTTTACTAAGCAAGGAGCACACAAATCAAGCATGAAAAGGGTTGACCAACTCAACAATTCAAAAAAGGTAAAAGGTATCATTTCTTTTATTTTTGTTTGAATTCAACTAGGCCAATATTGAGGTGTTGTAGTGTATTTCTTGTTTCGCATTCCTTTCATTTTGCATTATTAGACTAGAAATTTCACTTGCACATAGTTTTGATATTTTTTTTATCAATTGAAGAGAAGATTTTGAAATGCTAATAATTTCAAGAAAAAGTGATGTTCAATTGACCTCAAGAAACAAATAGAAAAAACTTCATTTTTTCCTGATATTTTTTCCCAAATAGGTGGCTTCAATATCTATCTAGGGCATGGATCATTTTTGAAATTTTGGTCTATATTTTTCTTGTAACATTTTAAAGTAAATTGTACCAAAATTTGATAGTTTTCATTTAACATCAACTATTGTTTACTTCCTTTTCATTTTTGTTTTTTAAATACCCTTTTGAAGAGGATTCTCAGCTCTAGGGCACCATATATTTTCTAGTTTTTTTTTATATTTTTTATCATGTTATACTATTTAAAAAAAATTGTAATCAACCTCTTTTTGAACTTAAACAACATAATCGCATTATTTATATATATACTAAAACTTATCAAAATATTAAAAAAATATGTATTTGGATTCAACACTGTGAGCTATACAAAAGGGTAATTTTTATTTGTTAGTGTGAATGGGGTTATTTCCTAGCTAGATATTACTGAGGACATATTCACATCATTAATAAATTTACCTAGGATTTAGTTTCCTAGGTGGCATTCTAGAAACTAGTATTTAATGGGGCCATATCTCATTAATAAGCATGTACTTATCTAGGAATTTAATATTTGTAACTAAGGTGGTTATCCAACTATCTCTCTCCTTTCCTATATAAGGAAGGCTCTTAAACATTTGTAAATCATTCTAGATCAATTCATCAATAGATCATCATTTGATCAAGTTATCTTCGTGCTCATGCTACAAAAATTTCTTATTCATGTAGATTTTATTCTTTCTGATTGATCCTTTGAAGTGTGGTTAGCTTCATCTAGGTTATTATTCATATTTTCAACATTAATTTTTCTAAGAAAAAAAAAATTACTAAAGAAATTTTTATGTGAAGTTGAAAATTTTAGAAAATTCCAAAAAATGGTGAGTTGGCTACCAAATGGGATGCCACTTGGATAGTATTGACTGAATGAGTTTCAACTAGAACCCATTCGACTGAAAACATTTTAGTCGAAACAAATTCAGTCAAAAGAGTTTTGGTTAGAACCCTTTCAATTGAAACCCTATTTTAATCTTATTTGTTTTATTTTTTTTTGCTTTTTTTAGTTTTTTAATTATTTAATTACAAAAATTTATAGAAAAAAAATGATTTTGATAGGGGCATAGTTATATTCTTAGATACCATGATCTGAAATGAATTTTGATTGAAAACCTTTTTTTTCTTTTTCTTTTGCCTTTTTAATTATTAAATTACAAAAATTTGGAGAAAAAAACATTGATTTCGATAGGGGTAGAGTTATATTCTTAGGTACCATGATCTGAAATGTGTAATTCATTAAATCAATATTTTTTGGAATGTAGGTAGATCTCTATATATCAAAAGTAGAGGTTAAAGTATTTGTATGTGTTATTTTTGTATATAGGTGAATTCAAATTTGAGCAATTTGTGATGGGAAATAAAAAGAGAAGATCAAAGTTGTAGGATCGAAGAAGAGATACTATAAATATGGATGAAGGAACATCTACTCAAGAACAAACCATGGAAATTTTTTATGACCACTTGGTAATGTACAAGTAAAAGAAAAAATTGAAGGTGGTGATAGAATTTTTTTCTATGGTATGGAAAATGTGATGGAGGTGGATCTCGATTCTCTTTTCAATAATATTTTATCTAAAGATATGTTATCTAAAAGAATAGTAAAATTACACTCTAAAATAATATGGGATGATTTTTTTGAAGAAAAGTCTATAATTGGAAGAGCACAATTATTTGCAAAGTTATTTAGGTGGAAAGAAGTGACCCCTATTTTGGAGTTGTTAGGGGTTGATAATAATAAAAATTCATTAGATTCATTAAAAAAAACAATAGCTGAAAACTTGCAAGAAGCATTGAATTCTATAGAAAGCAAGAATCAAGTTGTTGATTTAAGTGTTGGAAATAGAGCATTGATGACTGCAATTTCTAGTAAGAAATTGTCACTTAGAAGACAAGTTCAAGAAATTTCCAAACTACTCAATGTTTCTAGGAGAATTTTTCAAAGATATATTACAAAGATAAATATATTGGATGAAAATATTGAGAATAATTGGATAAATATTTGTAGGGTTTCCCAAAAAGATAGAATCTCAAAAGATGTAAATGAACAAGTGATTGAATATTGGACCATCCACTCTCGTGTTTCTTCTATTAGAAGGGACACAATACAAATAAACGGTGAATATGGTACAAAAATTTCACATCCAATTTTTTTTTAGATATAACACAAAGTAAAAATTTTGAAGCATTCAAGCAATAATTTTTAGATGTGAAGATTTTTCAAAGGATGTTTGAGCTCTAGACTACGAACAATTTTTTTACATATAAATAAATTACGTGAAACTTTTTGTTTTCAGAATCATGTTGAATTTAATCTTCACCTACAACCATATAAAAAAAGCTATGTTAGTAATTAATCCAAATATAGCCATCCCTATAAGTACAACACAATTTGTGAAGTTTGACTCTTCTCAATCTGTATAATTTATTCCTTCATAGATTCCATCCAATACTCACATTTACATGATTCACTTATAGTCATTGGTTCAATTTCAAAAAGTAAACACATATTTACTTCACCAGCAACAACTCTACTTCTTGTCAATACTCCTTTTGTCTTATCTCCAATGATTTGACTTTTTGAATGATTTTCTACAGATATCTAGGTATCTTAGGGGACACCACCAAAGCTTCTTCTTCTTCTCTTTCATTCTCTTAATTTTTCTTCTCTTTCTCATCCTTTTCTAGTTCTTCCATAATTTTTTTAATTCTTATGCAATCACGTTCATTAGATACATATCAATCAGTATCAATTGAATTCTTCATTGTTTCATCGACCTTGACATTTGCACTTTCTACAATATTTCTCAATATTTTATTGAAACATCTGTAAGCTTTTCTTTTAGTAGAATATCCAAGAAAAAATCCTTCATCACTTCTTGCATCAAACTTCCCAAAGTTTCTTCATTTCTTTTGATATAACATTTTCTTCCAAATAGATTGAAATAATTAACAGTAGGAATTCTTCCATACCTTAGCTCATAGGGGGTCTTTGTACTATTTTATCTTTCTTGAACTTGATTGAATACATAAAAAATAGTTTGAATAGCTTCTCTCTAGTAAACATCTAGTAAACCAACCTCAGTGATTATTGATCTAGCAACTTCTTGAATTGTTTTGTTCTTTCTTTCAACAACTCCATTTTGCTTAGTTCTTGGAGTAGATAACTGTCTCTTTATTCCATGCACTTCACAAAACATATTAAACTCATGGGAGGTGAATTCTCCACCTTTCTCATGCCTTAAGCATTTTATCCTCAAATTAACTTCATTTTCAACCATAGCTTTGAATGTCTTGAATCTATCTAATGCATCAGACTTCTCTCTAAAAAATGTAACCCATGTATATCTAGAATAATCATCAATCAAAAGCATAAAGAACATTTCATCTTGTAGAATTCTCACTCTTGTAGGACAAAAAAGATCTATATGAATTGAATATAGTAGTCTAGTAGTAGATTGTTCATTTGATCTATAATGAATTATTGCTTTCTTTCCAAACTGTCAATTCTTGAAAATAGAATTAATCGGCTTTGTAATCCTTGGTAAATATTTTATGGCCTAAACTACAGTAATCCTTGCCAAGTTATAAAAACTCAAGTGACACATTCTCCAATGCCACAAACAACTATTATTAATATGATTCATAAAGCATTGTCTATCAACAACCTTAAGTTGATAGATATTTCCTTCAGATTTCTTTCCTATAGGAATCACTATTCCAGATCCTTTCCCGATCTCAAATCTCTCATCCTCAAACACAAGATTATATCCTTTAATGTACATATATCCAAAACTCAAGAGATTATTCCTTAAACCCTTAAAATAGTAGAGATGATTAGTATTATTTTTGCCATCAAAACTTATTGAACCTATCCCACAAATTTTAGCACTAGTGTCATCTCCAAACATAACCGAGCCTCCATCATATTTCTCAAGTTTAAAAAACTTAATCTTATCACGAGTCATGTGATGTGAGCAACTAGTGTCAACAACCCAATATTTCTTTTCGTGTTTAGCATGTAGGGAAGAGAAAATAGTACCTTCATTTTTCTGCTTCTCAAGAGGGCATTCCTTCACCTATTTTTTAGAATTAGCAAAAGTAGGTTCATCCTTTATAGCCAAGAACAAGAATTCATTGTCATCAAGATCTTTATAATTAGAATCCTCATCAGATATACTAGAATTATCATTCACATAATATGCTCTATTGATCTTCTTACCTATCTTTTCTTTCTCAAATCTTTTTTTATTCCTCTTAGCTCTTTCTGAACACTTTGCAACATAATTTCCTATTTCTCCACAACTAAAGCATTTAAAGGGTAACTTACCTTGATACTTTTTGGAGCCTTTCCTCATCCTTATCACTAATATAGCTTCTCCTTCATCAATATTTTCTTCATCCAAATCTTCATGTTTTGTTGCCTTAAAAGAAGTCTCTAATTTGAATCCATTTCTCAAATTTGGCTTCCTCATCTCATAAGATGTCAGAGATCTCAACAATATATCTTTAGTGTATGTCTTATAATTTATAGTCTATTCAATAAAACATACCTTCTCGCTATAAGCATCAGGGAGAGTTCTAAGAATCTTCCTTACAATCTAGGTTTCATCTATAGTAGCACCAAATCCTCTCATTTAGGCCACTATCTCATCTAATCTTTGTACATAAGCTTTAACATTCTTATCTTCAGACATGTAAGAGCTCAAGTTGTGTCTCTAAATTCTATAGTTTTTCCTCTTTGACCCTCTCACCACCTTCATGTGCCCTTTCCAAAGCATCCCAGACTTCCTTAGCAGTCTTGAGATTCTGAACCTTAATCAACTCAGAATGTACAAGACTATTCTTCAAAATGTACTTCACTTTATTGTTTTCTTCATGTGCTTTGATCTCATTAGCTATAATCAGACCATTAGCAGGTGGAGTGTAAGGATTATTGTAATATTTCTCAACATCATGTCCATAATACTTCAGGTATTCTTCTATTAGTATTTTCCAGATAGCATAATTAGTTCCATCAAACCGTAGATTATCATTAGTAACTTTTCTAGCCATCTTGAACCTTCCTCAAGTGGTTAAGCTCTTCTCCAAGGAACCAAGATTTGATACCAATTATTGAACAAGACAACTAAGAGGGGGGGTGAATTAGTTGTCACAAATTTAACCTTAATTCATTCATTGAAACTAACCCTTAACACTTCTTAAATGATTTAAACATTAAGTGCAAGTGTAGAAACTGAAAAACATCACATAAACGCAACACCAAATTTACATGGAAAACCCAATGAGGGAAAAACCATGGTGAGGATTAACTCACACTATAGATAATATCAAAACCAATTACAAAAGGCTCATTTCCTAAGAACTAAGGCTCACTACCAAAACAAGAACTCACTATTTGAATCAAGACTCATTGTCCAACAGAGCTAACAACTCAAAGGGATCACTACCACAAAGATACAAAGAAGATAAAAGATACATGTTATAGAGACAAGAAAATCTCAATGAAATAGAGAAATCCACCACATTTTTCTTAACCACTTGCAGACATGCATGACTGATATTGTACACCTTCATCTCACCGCATCTTAAAACTCAAAATGCAGGCTTCACAGTGATCTACCACACTCACTGATTTGCATCAATCTTTCATCTATCTATTCTAATTATTTGTACTTGTCTCTTGTCTCACTTTCACCACTAACTCATCTTGTATTTATACCATCTTCAAGTTTGAAACATATTCAAAGTTTTCCATCTAACATTAACCTCAAATTAGGTCGGTTCCAAAATATCCTGGGGTGGAATTAGAATGAGGGAGACCCAAACACATGCTTGATAAGGACCCAAATAGATCCAACATGCTTCATCAAATCTAATGATAGTGTTTAACACAAGGTTGACCAAATTAGTGTAAAAAACATAGAAAAATTAAGCATGAACCTTGCATATACTAGAATTATCTTCAATGCAATCATAACAACTCATCTCTAGAACCACAATTCATAGGAATTTACCAAAGAGAATTTCGGACCAACAAAATTTCTCCCAGACCTCAACCAGAACCACAAAAACCCATAGTTCACAATTGGTGAACACAACTCATACTTTATAACGAATCAACAACCAAAAATATAGATATAGAATCTTCCAAAAACCATGATCAACATATCTAAACCACACAAATATAGGAGAAAATCCTGAAGCAAAAATCAGAGAAACCACTAAGCACTTGCAACCTTTATTCAATACATTTTTTTCAATATCCTTGACATACATAGCTAATAACTTGCAACCATGACATCAATGAAAACATCAACCAGTTGATAAATAATTGACAAGTTGACATAAATGACAACACCATCATTCTTTTCATTCTTGTAACAATCTCCCCCTTTGTCATTGATGGAAACACATGATGTGAAAAACCATCGAAGACAACATACTAGCTCTGAATACACTCCTCAATATTTTTGATTTTGTCTCTCCCCCTTAGTAGATAATCTTTTTATTTCACATTCTTCTTCTCCTCTTTTTCACATTCTTGCTCTCCCCCTTTGACAACAATGGAAAAGCTAAAAAAAAATTTACATTGATTTTTCCTTTGACATTAAAATTGGAATACTCATACAATGAAAAAACCTAACACTACCTACTCCCCCTAAGAGGTAGCCACCAAAAATCAGTCTAGAAGAAAGATAGATCCATAGATCCACCAGACTGATGCATCTCCATATGCATCTAGTTTAAGAAAGGAGATTCAATAATACCATACTTCTCGCAAAGATACTCAAAAGTATCTTTAGGAAGAGCCTTCATAAATATATCAATAATTTGATCCTTCATTGGAACATACTCTATATTTACTTCATTCTCCATACCATCTCTCTGAAGAAATGATATCTAATAGATATATGCTTTTTACTTGAGTGCATCACTGGATTCTTTTAATTTTTAATTGCACTTGTGTTATCACAAAATATAGAAATAGGATCATCATACACCATTGTGATATCTTTCAAAATCTATTTCATCCATAGAACTTATGTACAACAAGTTACAATAACAATATACTCAGCTTGAGTAGTAGACAAGGAAACTGAATTTTTCTTTTTACTCAACCATTCCACCAATTTTCAAGAAGTAGAACAAAATGACTACTTCTCTAAACAAGAAGTGGGAATACTAAAACAACTAATAAAAATTCCCAAAAAATCTAATCTATTGGAAAAAACTACAAGGATTCTAAAAATACTAGAGTAAACAACAAGATAAATCACCATAAGTAAGAACAATAAGAAATACCGATAGAAAATGGAATAAAAGACCCAACATTATTATGGTTAGCATAAATAATAAAAAAATAACCAATGTAATGGTAGAATTAGGAGCTCACATAAACATGTTCCCAAAAAGTGTATGGGAACAATTAAGGAAATATAAAATTGAACAAACACCCTACAACATTAGCCTAGTAGATGGTACTAGGATGAAAACCTTGGGAACTTAGAAACAAGTAGAATTAATTGTTAGAGGAGTAAAATAAATTGTAGACTATGCGATAGTTTCCATCAAATAAATCTTTTATTCATTCAATGTATTACTAAGAATAAGTTGGTTTTTCAATAAAAATGGTATTGTAGAATCAAGGAAGGAAGAAATATCATTTTCTAATGAAAAATAATAGTTCAAATTCCCTTAGGGAAAAGCCTAGATGAATCATATATAGAGGAGGTAAACAAAAAATAATATCACATCTATGATAACAAAAACCTGTTGTGTAGTTTTTGCACACACCCCCCACTGAAAGTAGGGACACTTTTTTTTTGCTTTTTGGTGTTTTGGCCCCTCTTTTCTGGGGGTTTTTGTTTGCTTGGGTTTGTGCTTTAATATCCATATTACCAATTGAAGTATGGACTTCATAGGTCCAATCAATCCTTCATCTTTTGTGGGTCACAAGTATATTCTTACCATAACTAATCATTTTACTAGATGGATAGAGGCTCTTTCTTGTAAACAATGTACTTTAGATGTGGTAATCAATTTTCTTGAATGAGGAATTATCAATCATTTTGGTTGTCCACTATCTTTGGTCTATGATAATGGTCCTACATTTGCATCACTGAAGTTCTCTAATTGGGCATATGATCATGGGATTTTCATTAAATTTTCATGCAATTATTACCTGCAGGGTAATGGTCTAGCTGAGTCTTCCAACAAGAATCTACTGACAGTTATCCGTAAGTTGCTAGAACAAAATCCCAAGGATTGGCACACACAGCTCCGATTCGCTCTTTGGGCTGACCGTACTAGACATAAGGCATCCATAGGAACCTCTCCTTATCATCTGGTGTATGGTTTGGAACTCGTGTTTCCTATCTAGTTGAAAATCCCTACCCTACAATTTATTAATGAGTACTATGATGAAGAAGATAAGCGTGAGGGTTGTTTGGCTGAATTGTTGCATTTGGAAGAAAAAAGAGATGAAGCCCTAGAGAAATTTGCTAAACATCAGGGTGTAGTAAAAAGATGGCTTGATAGAAGAGGTAAGGTAAAGGCCTTTAGAATTTCTAACTTAGTTCTCTACTGAGATAAATCTCATGATCGTAAGGGAGAGCATGGTAAATTTGATAAACTTTGGCTTGGTCCTTACCAGATTTCAAAAATTTTGGGAGATAATGCTTTTCATTTGAAAACCCTCACTGGTGAGGATATCTCGCTGCCTTTTAATGGGCAGTATCTGAAGCATTATTTTCAACCTTGAACTACTTGCAGTTCATCCTATACATAGCTAGAGTAGGTTTTCTTTCTGTTTGTCCTTCTTTTCATTTTGTTTTTCTTGCTTCGGGTTTCCTAGTTTCCTTGGGGCTGTTGCACCTATGCAACGAGGCTATTTTGTTCGGGATTGTTCTGGAAGTTTCTTTTATAAACTCTAATCAATTTTTTAGAGTCAGATGGTGGATTTCTTTTATCTGATGTTCTTTATACTTGGAATTAGAATCACTTGTTTTAGATACACTTTGGAATATATTCGGGTCTCACTTTTCACACTAAATTAAAATTTTGGAGTTGCATTGGATTCTTGAGTAGTTTGGCCTGGTGAAAAATCTTATATTCTACTTCAGTGCCACTATGTTCCTCATCCCTGAGTGTGAGTTTGACTACTTACAAAGGTGAAGCAGAAAGTCCTATAAAATAAAAAAGAGAAAGAAGAAATTTTGAAAATTTGAATGGGCTTCACCTTGTAAGGATTATCCTAGTATCTCTACCGGGGCTATAGACACCTAACTGGCAGTAGATCTATGCTTGGGAGGGTCACAGTGATAACCTCGCCGAGGATATGGATGCTTGACTGGCAGTGAGGCTCTATCTAGGTTGCTTTTTGAAATTTGATCTTTTATGTAGCCTTGGTCAGATTTACTCTTGCTCCCATTGCACTTGCAGGATAGGAATCAATGCATAATTCACACACTTGGACCTTGGTATAAGAAAAGGTCTTCTTGCTTGTGGTTTCTGAAACTTTCTTCTTAGGAGTTTTCATGAGAGGATTGAAACCATAGATTTTGGGTTCTTGACTCTAGTTTATCCTTGAAATGCTCTGGAGCATTTCCCTAGCAGAGTCACCATTTGCTATGTAGTTTTTGCACACACACCCCAAAGAAAGTAGGGACTCTTTTTTTCATTTTTTGGTGTTTTGGCCCTTCTTTTCTGGGGGTTTTTGTTTGCTTGGGTTTGTGCTTTAATATCCATCATGCCAATTGAAGTGGCACACTTATGAGATTTATTGAAAATCTTAAGTTTTGGACTTGATCTCAGAGTTTTCACTATTTTCGGGAAGATCCACTTGGGTCGGATTCTCCCGGTTTCCTCTCAATGTTTGAAGTTGCTCCCTTTTTGCCCTATTTTTGGGAAAATCCATATGATCCGGATTTCCCCAAAGTTCATTGCAACATCGAATCCCTGAAGTTTTATGGTCATGGTTGTCTTGTCGAACACATTAATGGCATTTGTGTGGAGGTTTTGGGGCTTTGATATATTGATTCTTTGAGAAGTAATTGATCATTTGAGTTTGTGCATTTGCTATCATTTGAGCTTGTGACTTGGAGCTCTTGGTGTTTTGCTAGATTTTGGATTTTCGAAGCTATTTGGACTGTGTGTTTACATTTCCTATGTGTGGATTGTATCTAGCTCACATTAAATGGTTATTTGTTGGCTTCACCATTCTCGACCCTTACGCTTCCATGGTATGTTGATGTGCCCTTTTCTCTGTTGATTTCAATTGCTTGTCTTCATTTTCTTGGGAGTCCTTCGTGGTTTCCTGGTTTTTGGGTGCACATCACCACTGAGCATTTTGGGGTTCTCCATTAGGGTACCAGTCTGTTCGGTTGATTGAACACTTATCCTTGGTCTGGTATTACTTTTGAGTTTGGGCACTTACTTGCTTTAGTTTTAAACTCTCCATTTTGGTGGATGAGCGAGTCGTGCTTCGTCCCCTATGCTTTCATGGTGGACATTTAGGATTCTTGACCTAGGGCATGGCCAATCTCCAACAAATTGTTGTGAGGAAGTGTTCTAAGTTCATGTATCAGTCATTGGAGGCCCAGGTTAAGTTGGTTTCAGAGCTCTATCTTAGGTCCGAAGTGATTTGAATTGTTTTGGTGAAAATAGTGAAGATGTGGATACGTTCAGGTTTTTGAGGTCCTTGCGGAATTCCACTTCCCTCGGATTTCTCTGAATTTTCTATCTCTTCCTCTTTTATCACTTTTTACCGGATTTCATTTAATTTTTCCAAAATCCATTCCATCCGGATTTTTCCTGATGTTTGTGATCGGGTTGTTTTACCGATTTCATGCTTTAATAATGTTATATCTAGATTTCGCCAAAATCTGTTCCATCCATATTTTTCCAAATTGTCTGTGTCCCTTCATTTTTCTCGGGTTAGTTATAACTATTGTTGTTTTCACCAAAATCCGTCTTTGGTCGATTCTTTCGGGTTTTTTCTGGGAAATATTGAATTTGAAGGTTATAAATGATTGGTTTACTAGTAAACTATTTGATTGATTTAAGGAGCTTATGCTAAGTGTTTTTAATGGTTTTCCTTTGTTAATTGATGAGTTTAAATGATATTATGGGATTTTGCATGCTTGGTTCACTGGAATCTGCTTGGTCCAAATTTTCTCAAAAATCCTCTTCAGTGTAGAATCTGCGAGAGGGGCTAAATTCCGAACTTTGGGGTATTAATCTTCTACACTTAATATTTCTTATGGATCTAATTGTGGTTACCTTTATGTGTTTGCAGGCAGGATCAGGACAGGATGTTGTTGGTCGAGGAAAGGGAAAGGCAATAGATCTAGGTGCAAAGACTTCTGCTAGCTCAAATGTAGAAAAGGTAAAGTTGGATATAAAGAGTCAGATTCCTGAGAGCAAGATGACCTCAATTTGGTTAGGAATCACGGATACAAATGTAGGCATGTGGGACTACAAGGAATTCAAGGCTGAGATGTCAGCACTGAGCCCTTGTCTATTGGAAAAAAGAATGGTGGATTCTAGGCTAGCTCATGTGGCAGGTTTTCCTTCTATAGTGCAGTGTTATGAACTAGTGCCTGAGTGTGCCAGAAACTATGATAGAGGGACACAAAGAATAATTGGTCCCTAGGGTAGGATTCTTCCAGGTTTCAGTCCTATATCTATTGCTCCAACCTTCGACATTCCTGATAGGTCCCATGTGGTGGACTTCGACATAGATGTTGCCAAAAATTATTATGAGGAGAATATAGTCAAATCTCAGCAGCTCATCAACTCTTGGCTAGAGAAGCCCAAATCCCATTTCTCCAAGTTTCCTAAGCAACTATTCAGGCTTAAGTTCAAAAGAGAGTACTACAACAGCATCACTCTTCTCATTAGGTTGGTGGGATTGAAGAGTGCAGGTGTTTTGAGACTTGGATGTTCAATGTGAGTGCCATAATAAAGCAGGGAATTGACTATCATTAGGCAGGTGTTATCAGTGATGTAATCCATCATAAATTATGTAATGTCTTACGAACCAAGACTTTCACTATGACCTCTTACATAGTGTATTCATTGGCCAGACTTCACCCATACAAGGGGTATTTTTGGGCAGGATACCATTTATGAAGTGTATCCATAGTTGCACTTAACTGGTGGAAGCTATAGGAGGTCAAATGATGCCTTCAAAATATACATTACCAGATTGCTCCAAGGTGCAAAGCATATGAGAATCTTAGACAAGGCAAAAGAGTTGATAAGGAGATATGGAGCATGGTTTATCCAGTTCCCAACCTTCTTATATTAGAATTGATGGTTTTCAGAGGGATCCCTACAGACTCCCTATATATCCCACTAATCATATTGTATTGTTGGAAGTCATTAGACAAATCTGTGACTTTGACAATGTTGTGAAGGGAGAAATGCATAAGACAAATTTTGGGAATGATTTCCCATTAAAGATAGGAATGGGTGAGGTTTATGCCTCCATTCAGTCTGCTCATGCTTCTAAGGAGGAGATGGGTACTCTTGGTCTCTCTTTCCATTCCAAGAGAGCAAGGTTTGATATCACTGGCGAAGCTCAAAAGAAGGCCAGTAGGGAATATAGCCATAAGGCTCACATTGAATACTACTAGATTAACCTTGCTGATGAGTTCGAGGTAAGAAAGAAGAGATTTTCCATGTTTCCAGTAGATTTGGTGAGATTTTACAATGTAAAGGCCATCCCTGATTAGGTAGAGGAAGATGGAAATGTGATTCAGGGTCATGTTTATAAGGTAGTAAAGGATAAACTAGTGGGAGAAGTTGATTGGTTAGAGGAAGAGAAGACTGATTTAGATCAGGTCATGGCCCCAGTGATCAAATATACCATGGTGTGGTTGAAGCACAAGATGCTAGAGCTGGAGAGTGAGGGCGTTCCATGCACCTATGAACTTATGTGAGACTTAGAGTCTCATTTTGCTTCTGAGGCTTCACTTGAACCAGATCCAAAAGGCAAAGAGAAAGTGGATTCTCCTTTTAGAATCTAGGTAAGGGAAGCTTAAGTTGAGAAAGCTACAAAGGTAGGTAAATAGAGGATGCATGTTGCAATGAAGAGGAAGCATGCTTCAAAGAAATAAGTTGAGAAGAATCAGGAAGAGGAGGAGGAGGTTGAAAGTGCTCCACCACTGATAAAGAGAAGAAGAATCACCAAATTGTCATAGAGGGTGGAGGAAGCCCCTAAGGTTGACAAGGAAATTGAGCCACTAGTGGTAGAGGTGGAAAGCTCAGGGGAAACGACACAAGTTTACATGAGGAGGTCAAGGACTCCTTCCCCAAGGGATATTGTAGCAAAGGAGAATGTTTCAGTTAGTATCCCTATTGTTGAGAGAGTGAGTGTATCTATTCCTCGGGACACCAGTAGCACACAGGAGGAGCCAAAAAAGGATGAAATTCCTAAGGATTTGGGTGAGGAAGAGTTTCAAGAAGGAGACCTCTTCAATGCAGAGGCAGAGATCAATAGGGTGGTTCAATCTCCCTTGGTGGCACATGCAGATTCACCTGTGAGGGAACAAATGAATAAGTCTCCTCAGAAGGAGGAAGAAATACCAACTAGGGCCCCTTCACCAGTGCATGTTGATGTGGAGGATGCTCCTCCCAATTGGGATGCCCTCATGGCTAATGTAGAGAAGGAAAAGACTAAAAATAAAGGAAGGTTTGTATCTCAAATTGAAAGAGATGGGTCAGGTAATAGAGTGGCCCATATTTCTACCCCTGCTCCAAATTAAGATAGAGACAATGTGACTACCCAGGATTATAATGTGCAAACTGTTGACTTGGGGCATGCTACCATGGAGCAGAACATTGAGGAATATGAGGGCTCTAGTGCAGTGATTGTGGGAGATTAAAGAAAATAGTGCAAACTAGGCATGAGATGGAGAAGGAGAATGAAAGACTACATAAGTACTTGCAAGAATTTATGAAACTTTTGCAATCTATTGGGTCCTCCTCTTCTGTTGTAGGATTCTTGCACCATGAAATGATCTTTGAGCTAGAAAAGATGAAGGGCACCTCATATGCTGCAGTTACTTTGTTGCAGAGTGTCCAAGTTAAAGGAGATGATGCCATTAAGGGCATATTGTCAATTGGAGGGGATGCAATGAGATCGATAGATTGGTTAAAGGCTGCATTGGCACAAGATAATGTGGATACCAACCTCCTGCTGCAAAAGACTACAACAATCATGGGATTTACTGAAGACAAATTGGTACAGTGCAGGATTCTTCCTTTTCCAAGAGTTTTCAAACCTTGGGAATGGTTTGAAATCTTGCAAATGAGGCAAAAGGCCTTGAAAAAGATCCATGAACAAGCAAGGAAGATTGAGGATGCTTTGACCAATATTCATGATAAGTGCATTTCATTCTTTAAGGTCATGACTGGAAGGAAAAAGTTTGCTCCGAAACATCTCAGTTTGGAGCAGCTTAGAGAATGGTGGAGAGATGTTTATTCTCCAATCAATAAAGGACCAGTTACTAGACATCAGTTGGATGATGTTGCAACTTATATTGCAATCATCGATAGGTATTTGACCAACAAAGCCAATTGGGATGGTACAGTTAGGCAGGCAAGGGATGATATCAAGTCTCTAGAGAGAAAGATTAGGGTTTTTCCTGTGCCACCTATTGCTGAGCTAGATAGGGTTCTGCTGGCTATACATGGTGAAGAGGATAAAGCTAAGGACAAGGATGGGGAGTGACTATATAGGGTTACATTGGTATTTGTGCTTCCCATTAATTCACATGTATTTGGTCGACCTTTTTGTATCTTGGTGGTTTTGGATGAAATTGGTGCCAGTGGCACATTTCATGTTTTATTTCAAAATATCTTTTAGGCTGACCTCTTGTAGGTCATTTTTTTATTGTGAATTCTTAATTTGGGCTGACCTATCTTATGGATTCTCTATAAAAATAGGCATGTTGCCTCATTTTTGATAGAGATTATAAAATAGATATAGAAAGATAGGTAGATTAGGAGGGAAATAGTTAAGTGACATTAGAATGAATTAGGGTTTATTCTCAACCAAATGTTGTAGCAGAAAACTGGAGTTGTTGCTATTTTGGATGATTTAATATAAGAGGGATATTGTGTTTGGTATCTATCTTCTAGAATTTCATCTGGCATGGTTCTTGTTATTCTATCTTTCAAATTGCTTAATAGTTTATTGTTAAATTGTTTGGTAATGCTTAGGGTTTGATGTTTGGAATGTTTGCAGTGATCTCTAGTCTATACTTTTTGTAGTTAGCTGATTGTTAGCTGCTTTGCAAAGTTAGCCTGGACTTATAATTGAGCGTAGTTCAGTTATAAGGGTTTGTTCATCTTAATTGCAATAGAATTGGTTGAATGAATGTTTATAATTTGAAAATATTTAAATACCTTAGAAGATTGCACTATTTTTGTGGAATTGCAGATTCATCTGGGTCAAGCAGAAAATAGTTTATGAGAGATCGGTCCATTTTGAGCAATTTATCCTTTGGCATTTTCAATCTTAGAGTTAGAAGTAGTTTTAAGATTATCTCTAAAACCTTTATCTTTTGATGTTTCTTTATTATCAGGGTTCCAATCAAGTTTCAAAGTATCAATTTATTGTTTATATCTAATAGATTTGAAATCCAGTGTTGCTCGTAGTAAGGTCCCATTATGATTACCAACATTTTCACATTTATCACTAAGTTTTTTTGTTGCGTTGTCAAGACCTGACATTAGAGACCTTGGGGTTATCTCTTCTCCCATAGAGATTTACCTTTCAAGAGAGATAGGATATCATATTCTGTCTGAGTTGTTGCTATGCAGAAAACACCATCAACAAAACCTCTACACAATCTCAAGACTACCAAGAAAAAGACACACTTGAAGAACCAAACTTAGAAGGGGAGTTCAAAATAGAATGTAGTGCATATTACATAGATAGTGAAGAAGTATTGGATGCATGGATGCAATAGGAACTAGAGCTTTACTCCTAGAGGACTAATAAATTTTGTAGGGTATTTATGATTAGGACATCAAAGGATGTTCTACATTCTACTGCAAAATATTTATGAAACTTGGAAGAAAAAAATATGACACAATCGGGAGATGTCACCAAATAAATTATATCTCACAAAAAATAAATATTAAACTCCCCAAGTATTTAGTTGTAGGAGATCTCTTATCATTTATTACACAAATATAAAAAATATTCAATAATGAGGAGCTAATCCTTGATATATTACACCACACACTTATTTGCAATGCCACAAGTTGGTGTAATACACACAAGGGCCAACTAATCAAATAGGAAATAGTTAAAATACTAATAAAAAGGAGATACCTACTAGAAGAAGGAAAACACATGGATATACCAACATATAATAGGAATATCTTACCAAAGGATCACTTAAACACTTGTATCAAAAGGTAGAAAACAAGAAATGAGTATAATTAATGATTATACATCCAACTCTTTTACTAAAAAATAACACTAGTCACCCAAAATTGGAATATAAACCAAGAATGACTAGGGGAAACAAAATATTGGATAAAAATGAAGATGAATTTTATACAAACCTTTTCTTTTCATAACAAGGATAAGAATATACATAGAACTCTACTTAAAATTAGAGAATAAAATTAGAAATAAATAATGAAGTATTGCTACCACAAGCCCCTACACCACCTCCACAATCAAAAGGAATATGGAAATATATTGAATGGTTAGCTGAAGAATCAAAATTATTTGAGAAAAGATGCTATGTGACATAATAGGAAGATGATGATAC
Organism: Sequoiadendron giganteum; assembly: GCA_007115665.2. Lineage (NCBI taxonomy): Eukaryota > Viridiplantae > Streptophyta > Pinopsida > Cupressales > Cupressaceae > Sequoiadendron > Sequoiadendron giganteum. The sequence continues at coordinate 245,673,751 of CM021101.1, read as the reverse complement.
ATAATACCTAGATATAGAAGTCAAACAAGGAGAAATGGAACTATAATCCCTCATAGAAGCTAAAAAAAGAGAATATTTCCAAAAGACAAGACCCTAAACTTACTAGAACAAGAGATTATTGGGATGATAAAGTAGTTGCACTAGAGTTGTAGAAATCCTATTAGAACCTAAAATTGAAGTATTCACTAAGACAGTCATAGACCTAAAAGGGATTAAAAAATAAGTATAACTCATAAAAAATCAACTAAAAAAAGGGACTAAACTAGTATGAAAGAGACCATATAGACTTTATTCAAAAGATGAAAAAGAATTCAAAGAAAAGATAGATAAAATTCTTGAAGAAGGCTAATTAAATTAATAGAAGATATAAAATGGATAAGAACTATGGTTATATGAACTAACAAGACAGGTGAGGTAAGAATATTTGTTCTTTTAAAGGAACTTAATAAAGCTTACATAAATGACCCCTTCTCTACACCATTCACTAAAGAAATATTAGATTGGTTACTGGAAGAGAGATCTACTCATTCACTAATTATTTCTTTGGATACCACCAAGTAAAAATAAGGGAATAAGATCAACCCAAAACTACATTTGTGACAAAATGGGGCTCTTATATTTACATAATGATTCTATTTGGCCTAAAAATACACCCAAAATATTCATCAAGATAATGATAAATATATTTAAATATCTCATACATGACTTATTAGAAGTATACATACATAATTGAATAGTATATAGGCTAGTAAAAGGACATATACAAGTACTAAGAATGATATTAAATAGATGTCAAAATATGAGGATAATATCAAATTTGAAGAAGTACATGTTTGTGGTACCCTATGGAACACTGTTAGGGAAAATTATCTGTAAAGAAGGAAAAATGGTAGACCCCATGGAAGTTACCCTAATTATGACATTACCACCTCCTAAGATAGCTCAAAAAGTTAAAACCTTCTTAGGATAGGCCAGATACCACCACAAGTTTATAAAAAGCTATCCTAGAATATTTGAACCATTAGAGGAACTGTTGAAAAAGAAAGTTGGTAGGAATATAAAATGGAATGAAGAATGTCAAATTACATTTGACAAAATCAAACACAACATTTTGGAGGCCCCATATATCAATTTGGTCCAGTCACGATAAGGAGGGTCCTTAGAGAGATTAGAATAAACCATGCAGCAAGAGTAACGCAAAAAAAACAACATAGTTTATGGAGGAAAAAGCAGGTGCAAACATTCTCACTATTTGAAATATTGATTACATATAGTCGGCCACATTCAAGCTTACAAATTTGGCACATAGGCCTAATTACAACATGCTCAAAGTATAATGCTCATACATGCAAGTGAAACCCTATAGATTAGACCTAATATACAACATGTCCTTAATCATCCCTCCTTTTTTCTTCTTCTAATGATTCAATAATGGATTTATATCATATCTACGAGCGTAGAAACATCTACGTTGGCCAAAGATCATTACATTCTCCAATGAAGAAATGTGTAACGTGTGCAAGAACAAGTTGGCCTCAAATATGAAATTCATCCATGATAGATGCGTATGATGAAGTGTGGACCTAAGTGTAAGGTTGGGAACACTTCATGGAACAAATCTAAACACATCATGAGGATCTGCAAGTCACGGGAAAGGTCTATGATCGATCCAACTAGTTGTTAGGTTTTGAAGTTATTTCGAGGCCAACCTCAAAACTGTCACATATGTTGGAAGTGACAACTTGCCAAAAAAAAATTGAAATGAGCTGAAAATTTGGGAAATGAAAATTGAACATGTCAACAATGAAATCCTAGGTACACATGATCTGGTGATAAAACATGAAGAAACACTGGATCTATCAACTCGAACAGGTACAAAATAAGAACAAAACTAAAAGGAAATATGTTTGGTTGATGAAAGATTGTCAAGAACCAAGGATTCTTTTCCATCAGACATCCGAGGTTAATGAAAAGTGAGCCTATCACTTTGCTAGGGCCAAAGGAAAACCAATATAGTCTACCTCAGCTTGAGAAATCCAAGAATAATCCTCCAGCAGTCTACCTTTCCACTTCACAAGATATTCTTTGTAGTGTCTTCCACGAGTCTTTCTCCCATCTCTGACATCCAATTTTTTTTCTATCTGATCTGATTGTTGTTTAGGAAGTTGTTCTTCCAATTTTATCTTATTGTCCTCACTAAATTTTGCTTCATGGTACCTATGTAGGTATGCAATGTTGAATATAGGTTACATACTCATGCTATCCAGTAACTCCACTTCATATGTACTCCCTGAGTCAAATTTTTTCAATATCCTATAGGGTCCAAACTTCCTCGTCTTCAATTTGCTATATGTTCCAACTGGAAATCATTCTTTCCTCAGGTACACCATCACTTCATCTCAAACTCCGAACTCCTTATATCTCCTCTTTTCATCTACTTTCTCCTTATACTTTTGGTTCATGTTCTCCAAATGCTGCTTCACTTGAGTATGCACTGCCTTCATATGTTTTGTGAATTCTTCTACTTCTACACTCCTCTTATATTCCTTACTAATGTCTCTTAGCTCTTATATACCTCTAGGATGATCTCCTGTAACAATCTCAAAAGGGGTCTTTCCAGTACTCATGTTCACTAAATTATTGTAGGAAAACTCTACTTGTGCTAGGACTAGATCCCAACTTTCAATCTTCTCTCCAACCAAAGATCTCAACAAATTTCCCAAACTTCGGTTCACTACCTTTGTCTATCCATCTTTCTATGGATGAAAAGTAGAACTAAAATTCAAATCTATTTTCAACTTCTTCCAGAGTGTCCTCCAAAAATAGCCAACAAAATTCGTATCTCTATCTGAAACAATACTCCTAGGTAATCCATGCAATTTGACCACTTATTTGAAGAAAAAATCTACTACATGTACTGCATCCATTGTCTTTTTACAAGGTATGAAATGTGCCATCTTAGAAAATTCGTCCACTACCACAAATACTAAATCATTACCTCTCTATGTCTTAGATAAGCAATGTATGAAATCCATTCTAATATCCTCCCAAGGTCCTTTTGGTACCATTAGAGGCTTATACAATCCAACATTTTGACTACTTCCTTTTGCAACTTGACAAACTCTACAAATCTGCACAAATATCCTTACATCCTTATGAATTGTGTCCAAAATTATTTCTCACTCACCAATGCTACTATCTTGTTAATTCCAAAATGTCCTGCTAATCCTCCACTATGTTTCTATTTTACCATGTTATCCCTCATTGAAATTTATTGTATACACAATTGGTTTCCTCTAAACAACATGTCCTCTTGGATAAAATAATCCAACCATTGACTTCTATCCTCTAGGATTGGTTCTCTACATCCTCTCCAAGGTTCTACAAAATCTGGGTCTTCCTTCTACAAGTTCCTCATTTCCTCAAATCCTAATACCTCCAGTCTCATATGTGCCAGAAAATTCCTTCTCCTACTTAAAGCGTCAACAACTTTATTTGACTTTACGCTTGTATGTTTCAAGACAAAAGTGTACCTATGTAAGAAATCTACCCATCTCATGTGTTTCTGATTCAACTTACCTTGAATGTTCAAATACTATAAATCTTGATGATCCATATACAACACAAACTCCTTAGATAACAATTAATGTCTCCAATTTTTCAAAGATTGGACTATGGCATATAACTCCTAGTCATATACTAAATACCTTCTCCTTGCATCATTCAACTTCTCACTGAAATAGGCTACTAGTCTTCCTTCTTGACTTAACACTACTCCAATTGCATTTCCACTTGCATCACATTCTACTTGAAATACCTTATAAAAATCTAAGACAACATAGGATACTCAGTCACCTTCTGCTTCAACAATTCAAAACTTCTGTCTACTCCAGATTTCCATTTTAAATCCTTCCCATCTCCTCTCATCATCTCTATCATGGGGTTACAAATAGAAATTAAATTCCTAATGAACTTCCAGTAGAAACTAGCTAATCCATGAAATGATCTTACCTCTCCAATGTTTTCAGGTGTAGGCCATTCAACAATAGCTCTTACTTTATTAGGATCCATCTTCAATCCATCCATTGATATCACAAATCCCAGATATACCAATTCCTTCTTCATGAAACTACACTTCTTAAGGTTTATCAGCAACTATTCTTCTTTCAAGCTCTACAAAAATTGTCTTATGTGCCACAAATTTTCTTCTCTAGTCTTACTGAAAATCAAAATATCATTCAAATATACAATCACAAATTTACCCAAGAATTTATTCAATACCTCATTCATAAACCTCATGAAAGTGCTCATTGCATTTTTCAACCCAAAAGGCATTACCAACCACTCATACAATCCTTCATTTGTCTTGAATGTTGTTTTCCACTCATCTCCTTATCTGATTCTGATATGATGATATCCACTCTTCAAGTCTATCTTTGTAAAGTACTTAGCTCTGCTCATAATGTCATCCATCTAAGGCAAAGGAAATCTATACTTTACCATGATCTTATTTATGGCTCTAGAGTTGGTACACATTCTCCATTCTCTGGGCCGTTTCAACCACTTCTAATCTAGCAAAAATTCCTCTCAATATTTCCATTACAATAGAGTATTCATTTCCATGCACTCTATTTCCTCTACCATTTCTTCTTCCCACCATATTTACAAAAGATCTCTGCAATTTCAAGTCGGATCCTCAATCCGCCACCCTACAAAATATCTTCAACAAGACTATGCAACTTTTGACGATCTCGCAAGGAATGAATCTTGCTTTGATAGAAATTGGTGTAGTTAGAATTAGGAGGGTCCTCAAAGAAAACAACCTGAACCATTCAGCAAGAGAAACACAATAGAAGCAACACAATTTACGGAGGAAAATGAAGGTGCAAACATTATTATTATCTGAAATATTGATTACATATAGTCAACCACATTCGAGCTTATAGATTCGACACATAGGCCTGATTACAACATGCTCAAAGTATAGCGCTCATACATGCGATAAAAATCCTATAGATCAGACCTAATATACAACATGTAATTCTTAATCATCCCTCCTTTTTTTTCTTCTAATGATTCAATACTAGCTTTATATCATATCTGTGAGTCTAGAAACATCCGTGTCACTCAAAGATCATTACAATCTCCAATGAAGAAATGTGTAACATGTGCAAGAATAGGTCAACCTCAAATATGAAATTCATCCATGGTAGATGCATATGATGAACTATGGACCTAAGTGTAAGGTTAGGGATGGTTCATGGAAAAAATCTAAACACACCGTGAGGATCCGTAAGTCACAGGAAAGGTCCACGATCGATCCAACTAGCCATTAGGTTTTGAAGTTATTCTAGGGCCAACCTCAAAACTGTCACATACACCGGAAGTGACAACTTGTTGAAAAAAGATCCAAATGAGCTGAAAACTTGGAAAATGAAGATTGAACATGTCCATAATGAAATCTTAGGTATGCACGATCTAGTGAGAAAACATGAAGAAACACCGGATCTATCAACTCGAACAGGTTCAAATTAAGAATAAAACTGAAAGGAAATATTTTTGGTTGATGCAAGATTGCCAAGAACCAAGGATGCTCCTACATCACAATCTTCCCTAATTAGAGTATACCATTTCATGTGCATGTGGATGTGACTAGAATTGCAATAGGAGCAATACTAGCTCAACCCAAAGGAAATAAGGATCACCCTATAACATTTGCAAGTAGGAAATTATATAAAGAAAAAAAAAACTATATTGCAACCAAATGAGAAAAACTATCCATGGTCTATGCACTCCAAAAATTTAGACACTTACTATTATCAACATCCTTTACTTTACTTATAGACCATCAACCACTAAAGTACTTGCTAAACATGCCTATTATGCAAGGCCAACTATGTAGGTGGCTACTTATGTTTCAGGAATTTGATTTTAAATCAATGGAGAAATTGGGAAAGAAAAATCAAGGCCTTGATTACTTATCCAAAATAGAAATAGGGGAAGAATCGAAGGATCATCTAGAAGATATCCCTAGTGCACACCTATTTAGGGTAAATTTATTAATGAAAGTGTTACTTGATATTGCCATACTTATGCTAATATAGGATAATTCCCTATAGATCTCTCACCACATGATAAATAACCTCTAATGCAAAATTCCATTCCTTACACATTGATAGAAGGAGAATTACACCATATGGGACGAGATGAAATAATAAGAAGGTTTATTTATAAACATGAAAGAGAACCTATTTTAAGAGAAGCACATGAAGGAATAGCTAGAGGACACAATTGTGGGGACACAACATCCAATAGAGTTAAGATAGTTGGACTTTGGTGGACAACCCTCCAAAGGCATGAAAAGGATTATACAAGGAACTATGAAATCTGTGAAAGATTGGGGAAACCCAATGCAAGGGATGCAATTCTCCTAAAATAAATCCTAGCATAGATTCCATTTGAAAAGTGGGAAATAGAATTCATAGGACACATTGATCCTCCTACAAATTTTTTTAGAGAAAGATTTATAATAACAAGGGTAGAATATTTGACAAAGTGGGTAGAAGCAAAACCCACTAAGAATTTTATTGAAAATATTATCACAAGGTATTTATATGTGAACATAATTACTACGTATGATTGCCTTATATTGTATAAAATCAAGGAAAACACTTTGTCAATAAACTAATTGTGAATCTATTACATAATTCTATGATTACACACAATAAGAGCTCACCTTATCATCCCCAATAAAATAGTGCAAATGAAGCTCTCAACAAGATAATTGGGACAACACTAAGTAAGATATGTGATGAAAACTTATTATATTGGGATATTATAATACATATGATATTCTAGGACTACCACACATCCTAAAAAATAACTAACAAATTTACACTATTCCAATCAATATATGGAACTAATTCAGAAGTTACCATGAATTTCATAGTTTTTAACCTATGTAACACACTAACATTATAGTTGGATGATGATGAATATCTATCACAAATAATAGAAGATTTTGAGAAACTTGATCGTAGAAAGCTCATAGGTTTACACAACTAACAAGTGGAACCAAATTTATAAAACTCATGGATGATGGAAACCTTCAGAAAAAAACTTTCCAAATAGGATATTTTGTCCTACTATATGATAATAAATTTAAAAAACAAGGAAAGCTAAAATTATTGTGGCTAGGACCCTACTATATGTATACACAATCATGGAATTAGAAGCGATAAGACTAAGAAAGTTAGATAGAGATCACAATAACAAGATATATGATGGCATAAGACTTAAACACTACCACTAACTAGAATGATGAGAATCATAATGGTATAAAAGACACATATTGCAATTTAATTATTATAAACAAAAAAATTAATGCATTAACAGTCAAGGGATACAAATGACTACAAAAATCCATGAAACTCAATGGGAAAAAGAAATTAATGACCAATAAATCACCCACAAACCTATTTAAATACTAATCCACACATTTCACTCTCACTTTGCACTAAAAAACTCTAGGGAAAATGTAAAAATTAGCTCTATTAGTCTTAAAAGAAAACACAACTAAAAGATGGAAATACCAACCATAGTAAACATCATAGAGAAGTTATACCCAAAATAGAATAAATAACCATTAAAGGTAGTAGAGGTAGAAGAATATGGGTCTTTCTCAAGCATCCCCATAGATGTGGTTTATATAGATGTAAGGAAATACATTGACAAGCCCATAGAAAAAATTGATCACACAAAGTTTGAGGAGCTTTGGAAAACACTACTAACTCTGAACTAGAGAACATATCAACCATATTAATAAGAGGTGGGACAAAAGCATCTAGATGTATGGATAGAGTACCCAAACTTATGTGATGAGCATGAATAGGCCAGGTTAGTCTTGAGTAGAGTGCACAATGAGTTCATCTACCTCAACAAACCCTACTAAATCACAAAGGAGTAAATTTACGTGGTAATTAGGTTGAGTATGGTAGGAGAAATTAAAACCATGAGAGCCATGAAAAATGACAAAGTAACATAGCTTATGGGAGCCGCACCAGATGGATGAAGCTTGAGAATCTAAGCAATTACAAACCCTATTGTGTAGTATGCCACAATGGGTATTACATATAAAATCTACTATGTGAATAGAGAAGAATCCACAATAGAAAAAAAAAAACACACCATATATCAAATGGTTGTGGATGGGAAAGATTTGAACCTTTGTGAGGTGATGAGAGAATAGCTTATGGAAAATATCTAAAAAATAAATACCCCTTGGTATAACTTGTGATATCATACACTACACATTTTCCTAGTATTCTACTTCTTAAATGAATTACCAACATTAAAAGGTAAAGTATGACAACCAAATATACCTATAGTAGCAGAAATAAATCTCCACACTCTACAATTCAAGAAAAAAATGACATACACCACTACATACTAGGGCTTCTTCAAGAGCTTCCACCAACAACTATAGGACAATGAAAAGATACCATATAAATCCATCAAGCAATATATAAACAACATCACTTTCCTAGCAGATAAAGATTATACATATATAGAGGTGGTGGAGACAAGGAAAAAATGAATTCCCAAGCTCCCCTATGAGGTATCACAATGGGAAGTCAATGCATATACCATAAAAATTCTTAGCAAAACAAAAGGCCCAAATATAGAGGGATTTTGAGACATACAAAGAGATTATGGACCAAATACATTAGAAAATATAGCTCAGATAAGTTCAAGAAGAATAAGGAAAAAATTTAGAAGAAATGGGTAATCCCATCAAAAGGGCCAACAAAACCCTCCTCCTCTACACCACTTGTGGAAACCAACACACCAATAATAAGAAGGCCTGAAAGACTACTTGGAGTATCTAGCACACAATTTGAGGGTCCTGATTCATCATAAAAAATAATAACCACCCCAGATGTGCAAGGAGTATCAGAAAAACCTATTGTAGATGAGTGTAGAGAAGAAAAATCACAAGGAAAGGGATAAACAACCAATAAAAAGGAAAATAATTCAAATTTTTATAGAAGAAGAGGCAAAATAAGAAGTTGAGGAGATACAAAAGCCTTTGCAAAAGAAGAAGTGGTAAATGGTGGAAATACAATAGCCATAGGCTTCAAAACAACCACAATATGAAATTGATGTCATGGACACAACAAACACCATCATCTATCATGATATGTTATTGCATATCTTAACCATCGTAGACATTTAAAAATTTCTTGAATGATATCATGCACTCGAATCAAATATTCTAACTGTTAGTTCTTAAAAATGCTAGTTGGAAAGCCTCAAGAGGTTGCTAAGCTCTTGGTACATTTTAGCCTAATGAACAAGGCCAATTGGTGTATTTGAACCTTCTTCTCTTTAGGCTCTATCAGACCTAGGTGGGTGTAGCTATGCAATTGAGACATACTTAAACTACTTTTTTCCTACTTAAGAAATCTATCCATAGTGGCAATTGAGAGAGGAAATATGTAATCCTAATTTGGTATAAATTGTATAAGCAATATCAAGGTGAAAATTAATATGTTTAGTTAGTAGATGTAGGGTTTTAAAAACATATTTGATAAAACTAACTAATGAAATGGATGGGACCAGTGCCCTATTGGGTAAATGAATTAAAATGAAGATCTAGAATGAATGACTTATATTGGTTGTAACTAAAACTATTTGGCACACTAATATTGGTTTATAACTTGTATAAACGTGCAGTCAAGTGATTGAAAAACTCTACTTACTTATCCAACTGACAGAATCAGGTTACTTATAATCTATCAAAAGGATTTTAATCTTTACTTGAAAGAACCAATTGACTAAATTGTGCAAGAACACATATAACACCAAATTGGAGATAAATTGACAATCCTAATTATATGGTTCTTCTTAGTGATCCAAATAATAATTCCAGATTACTATGATTGACTAGAAGGATTTTAATTCCTTTGGGGAAACCAATTAATCATGTCACACAAATACAATGAATCTGCATTGATAAATTTGAATGGAAAAAATGCATGGATCTAGAGACCCAACAGTGTGGAATACATTACCTTAACACTAATACAATAGAGGAGAAAAGAATAAACCAACCTCAATAGCTCTCTAAAACTACTTGAGATGAGTACAAGCATGTAAAATAAATATTACACAAAGATGAGCATTCATAGATGATACTAGATATACGTGGGAAAACCTTCTCAGGTAAAAAACCCACCACACAAAGTCCAGACTAATTGTATTACAATAACAAAATAGTTACATACAAAATACAGTCTTCTTTGATCAGCTCACAACATCACTACTCGAATTATCTTAGTATTACAATGTTCTCTCTCAAAAACATACAGTTTGAATTCACTTAATCTCATATCCAAAGTGTCATCAACTTCTTTAAGTCCAATGTTGCATTCAATTCAATCAGTCAACCACTGATCTCTGGTATAAATCATGTCTAATTTAATCACACCAAAGATCTACCCATACCGATCTCATTGCCTTGAGCCACCCAAGCATAAATTCCATTAACCAAATTGGGTTCAAAACTACCACCTTCAGTTGGCCTACCCTTGCTGCAATAACTACATTGGCCTTTAACCAATAATTGTGTGGCACTGAGCCACATGTCGATCTTGTATTTGCTATCGCTCTTTGAATTCAAGTCCAAATTGGTCAACCTAGTCGCCGATCTCACCGATCTCCTCACAACCTTTACCACACTATTGCTGAGCCCATCTGACCAGCTCCTGCTATGGAGGTAAGCCTACCAAGCTCACCAGCAAGCCTCCAAGCAACCATCTTGCTACCGCTGTAGTACTCGAGTCGCCTTGTGGTATAGCGGTGAGATCATTTGAGCTCACCAACAAACCCCTTTGAGCTCGTCCACCTCGCCACCAACACCACTGCGCTACCATTGCGGTAAAAGGACAAGACCACGATATGGTGGTGACTGGTCGGTGGGACCACTGATGGTCTTACCATGCTACTACGGGGGCTAAGAGGCCACCTCGCGGTAGAGCGGTAACCGTCAACCTGACCACTGGTGGTCTTACTGCGGCCACCGCGGTAAGGAGGTAACCACCAAACACTTCACTACAATACCACCAGAACAACAAAGGGGGACCACTGCGGTAAGGCGGTAAAGCCAGAAAAGAACAATTTTTCGCCAAGACTTTGAAAGTCTGGGCTTTAGGCTGGAAGTTGAGACATAGTTTCTCAACAAAATTGAATATATACTTGATATACCAATTTAAATAATAAAGAAGCACTAAAATGGAGACAACTAGATAATCGAATAACTTGAATAAATAATCGATATCAAGATAATGCCATAAAATCAGAGATCTTTCATTGAATTATTCAAAATACTTCTTGCAACATAGTCTTTCAAAATATAAACATTATGGAACTTTTCTGCTATCCATTAATTATCCCTATTCTATTACTATCCTTTTTTTTTTTACTTATGGTCTTGCTCTCTCTTATATATATGAGAGGCAACAAGCTTTAGACCATTTACAACATTTCAAAATGCCATTTTCATAAAATTTGTTAGACATAACTAGAACATGAATTAAAGAGATAATTAAACACATCTTCCCGCTCGGTTAATATTCATAGAAGTACCTGTGGTCATCGAAGACCTGTTCAATATATTTCCTCTTCGCAATGTACATAATCAATCTTCTTCAGAGCCCAAGTATTCTTCTTGCCACTTATTAATTGTCAATTCACTTGGCTATTTGAATTCCTTTGCAGCTACGAAGTTTATAAGGTGACTCTTCCACCTGTTATCCAGGAGGTTTCTGACATCCACCATGAACTTTCTATATCCACTATCTAGCATGATGATTCCATCGAGTAAAGTATGGAACTTGTTGAGATTGATCTCCCCCTCATCTTGTATATGTGCAAAGAATTTAGGAATCATCTAATCAAATTATTCTCTCCATTCATTTATACCCTTTAACTAATTACCATCTTTGAGGATTGATGGGCTGAAGATTTATTTGATGGAGTCAAATGTACTCTTCCTACTCCCCACTTTCTTCCTTATATCCACCAAATACTTATAGTCATCAATCACACCTTTTACCATTTACTATGTAGGTTTGATCTTTGATGGGAAATTTGGATCCCTATGTAGCTTTGCATAAAGTGGTCAATATGTGGAAGGTGTGTTGCCATCTCTTTTGGAGTTCTTCAAGGATGGAGGAGTTAATGTTTATCTCTTCCGAAGCTTTAATTAGATTTTTGAAGTTTTCATGTACTCCATTCATCTTATCCTTTAATATCCTAACTCTATACTCTAATTTCCTTCTTAGAGTCTCTATGATATGATGCTTGACATCCTCCATGTTATGCTTCTTCAACTTATCAATTTCATCTCTCATTTGTTGTATCTATGGATCCTCTGCCTGGATAGGTGGGTGATAGATAATTAATTAATATCCTCTCCCTATGGTGGCTTGCTACAACTATTTTTTTAGCTTTAAATTTTTAATTAAAAACTTGTTCACCTCATCATTCGATAATTTCAATCTCTTCTCATATTCATTAATATTCTTCTCCATATTTTCTACTACATCCTTGGTGAACATTGCAGAATGCATGGTCATAGTGGCAACTTCTATGGGAGTTGTTTCTCCCATTTTTATGACCATAGACGACCCCCTCAATTCATGTACTACATCAAAGAGTTGAAGCTTCCTTGTATTTTTTTGTTTTGTCCATAGAGAAAATGTTTGGGTAGTAGGATTATACCCTATTCCTAAGACACTCTCTTTTGAATCAAATTCTGCTACTAACATGGGGTCATCCTATACTCTGATCTAATCTAGAAGAAACATTTTAGATAGCTTCATCCCTGTTAAAATTAGCATATTACTTTTCAATACCATTTCTCTCGCCTCCTTGCGGGTGACATTAATGTTATCAACACTTAACTCTATAAATTTTTGAGCTCGGATCTCAGCTTGCTTCAACTCATTAGCTCCAATAATTTTTATTTTCAACCTTTCATCAAATTGTTTCATTTTCATTTTAATCCAAAAATTCTTTAACTCATTGGTGTGGATAAAATTATCATCTTCCATGAATCTTAGAGAGGCCACTACCCTTTCATCTTCTTTAATTTCAACATCTCCTTCCTCTGAAAGCCTGAGCTTGTGACCATGAGGTGTTTGAATTAGTTTTTGTTCTACTAACTCCTTTATTTTAGTCTGACCTAAGACTGCTTCTTATTCTTCATCATCACTTGAGTGATATCTAACCAATAGCTCAATCTTTCGTCTCTTAGCTTGTGGGTCATGAGTAGGAGATGGAGGGGATGGATGTGTAGGTGATGGGGGTTGTGTTTGTGATGTGGATGCTTCATGTGGTGGTTGTTGAGGTGTTGGAAGTGGGATCAACCCCTCATCTTGGTCCATTTTCTACAATCATCGAACTTATTAAGGATCATCTGCATTATTTTTAGAAGGTTGAGCTCATTTACAAAAGACCCTTTGAAACTTCTATCCTTCTCCTTCTTATAATTCTCCCACTTCATCATTGTTATCCACCTTTTTCTAGTCTACATTACATCAACAAAATACACCAGATTTCTTATTACATCCTCCTCAGGGTCAAACTCATGTGAGATGGACCTCTTTGTCAACAAGGTTCTTCTGAGCATGTTGAGATGACCCCCTAGGTCACATGCACTCTCTTTTCTAGATTTGAAGGGATAGGTAACCCTCATAAACCTCTACAGTTCCTCTAGCATGTTAGACTTGATAACCAACTCTTCAAATGCTATCAAATTAGGATAAAAATGTACCTTTCCTTTGATTTCTCATCAAATCATGCTCCATCCAAAGCATCTTCCACATAAACTCCAGAAAACATACCCTTGTAGGTGCAAGCTTAGTAAAAATATGTGGTGCTTGGTTGCATCCATATACTCTAATAATTGTGTGTTGCCGCATAAAAAACTAGTCAACATAGTTATGGGTATAGACCTACTCTAGCTTATATTGTACAGGCCTCATCACTTTCATAAGTGATTCATGAAATCTTGGTGTTGGGTAACCAAGGGTAGCTATCAGTCTAAAAAAAATCTTCTAGAAACACTACAAAATCACACTCTATACATCTCCTATCCTAGATGTAACACAAATATTGCATAGGGAGTCTTTCTCCACTTTCTTCTATACATAATTTAATTCTTTCATTAAACTTCATTTGATTATGAGATAGGATGAAGTGACACAATAGAGAATATTTCCTAAGAGTAATGGGAGCCTTAGCTTCCCTCACTTGCAACAAGCCCTAATGTATTTGTTCCTCAATTATAGATGCGAAATAAAACTCTATATTTGACTCATAATTTTGAATTATCATGGCCATTCTCATCAATCCCATTGACATATATTCCTTTGCATCTATCCCAAAGACTTGACACAATGCATAATAAGTTTTTTTGAAATAAACTTGAAATTCTAAGACTTGGAAAGGTTCCCTTTTAGAGGAAGGGATGGTGAGTTTTCTGTTATGATCACCCCTCTTCATGTTTAGGGGAAGCTCGTCACTTTGGTATGTTCTTCTCAACCTCTTATACTCTTGCTCCTTATTCAACTTGAAACACTTTATAATGGAATCCCTTGTGACATCAATTAAGAACTCACCATTTGGAAGCCTAAAATTTTTGGTTGGGTTATGGTAGCTATGGGAAAGGGCTTTAATTAGTTCAATGTCAATGAAAACATTAGGGACAATCAATTTAGCCAAATCTAGGGTCCATGGGTTTCCTATCGGAACCTTGTCGTTCCTATTTTGATAGAAGTACCAATAAAGGTTCCAACCTGACTGAGGTATAATGGGGTCTCTATAGGCTTGTGCTAAGTCTCTAAAAATTTTTTTAGGTCATTTGTCCACTGAACTAGACAATAAGGAAAGAAATGGGGATTGCAAGGAGGGTTTACTAGTTTTGGTTTAATCCCTTTTAACTCTAACTTCATTCTTCTTTGTGGCATTTTATGAAATTCACAAAAAATGATGAGCAAAGCTTACTCAGGGATAGAACTCGCTTTGAATAATTCCTTTTACTCACACAATTTGAGCTCAACTACAACTTGGTTTCAGATGTTAGGAGTGAAAAATATCAACTGCTTTAATGTTTTTCAACACCAAGATACATTTACTCCTGGCTCATAAATTTGCACAATTCAAATATTTGTGTCGAGCTCAATTTTATGTTTTGATGTTGAATGATTTGATTGGTTTATTTTTAATGACCCAATGGCTTAGTTATCACACTACCTCGTGTCATTTTCCGCTCCCCTGTGGTACTGTGGTGTGTCTTTAGTACCTTTCTTCAATGTACTGCTCTACCGTGGGTTGTGTCTTGTTCCCTTAAGGTATAGTAGTATAGTGTTGGTGTGGTATATGGTAGTGGCTCCTTTCACCATCCTACCACAAGCTACTTGGGGATGAACTGCGTTAGAGAGGTATGTGATGGGTGTTATTAGGGGTGAATAATATGATAGCAGTATCATGATAAAGTGTAAAAATGACTTTGTGAATGGTGATAATGTGATTTATTATGAAAATAACAATGGGGATTGTGAATTTTAATTGATAAAATACTTAGAATTTCTATGAAAATTCTAGTTTCAATAGCGGCTCCAGTTGGGGATGAGTGATTTTTCAATCATTGCAAGAATCCAGAATATCTCTCGGTAAAGACCGGGTTTCCCCTTCATATGGTTTTTAGAGAATATGAAAAAATGGAACTATGGTGAGGGTGGAATGAAGGAAATGGAAATGATCCTATTCTACTTAACATGGAAAGAAACTCTTTTTTTATTGAGGGAATTCTAGGATTTTCCATGTACTACCAAGTCCTAGTCCCTTTTGATTTCCTAAACTACTATGCATGGAATGAATAGTAGTATCTTTGAGAGTTTGTTAAGAATTGTCCATGCACTGGCAACACTTATCCCTCTTTATATTATTGTGCATGGAATTGGCAATTTTATGAAAATAATTTTTTAAGAAATTTTCCATGCACTAGAAGTTCCTATTCTTCTCTGGACATGTTTTACAAATAATAAGAGTCCTCCCCTCCTTTTCCAATGATAAAAAAAGGGAGCTAACCACAAGGCTTCAAAATTTCCATGCTTTCCCTTTTCTTGGCATCTAGCATTCCACATTAGTACCAAATCATTCACCTCAAATTTTCTATCTTTGGCTTTCTTATCAAAACGATTTTTAATTTGTGATTGCAAATTTATATTTTTCTTTTGGGTCGTTCTCCTTACTTCATCAAGTTCTACAAGCTGCTCCATCATATTGTCTATTGGTTCTATAATATCTAAGTCTTCCTGCAAAACAAACCTACTTACTGGTAGGAAATTATATAAAGGGAGCCTAGCCTGAGCCCCATATACAAGTTCAAAGGGAGACTTTCCAATAGCCTTCTTCACAGTAATCATGTCTTCTCATAAGGCTTTCTTTAACTTGGAATCCTAGGCATTCTTGTTATTATTCAACATCCTCTTTATGATATTCAGAATACTTTTGTTACTAGATTCAACTTTCCCATTAGCCTATGGATGATAAGGTGAAGCATATGACATGATGATTCCATAAGACTGACAAAATTCCTTAAACTCATCATATCTACAGAACATTCAATTATCAATTATAATCCTTGTTGGGACCCCGACTCTTGTGATGATGTTTTCCAATAAGAAATTGATCACAACCCTAATGGTTTCCTACATTTGGGTATGGCTTCCACCCATTTTGTGAAATAATATGTAGCTACCAATATCCATTTGTTCCCTCCACTAGATGTTTATGTAATTTCCCCTATGAAATCAATTCCACACTAGTGAAATGGAGCTTCTAATTGCATAGGTATCAAAGTTGATTTCCCTTGATATTTTAGCTTCCTGGAAAACTTCTGACATGCTTCACATTTTCTAGCATAATCATGTGCATTATTGAAAACCTTGGGCCAATAGTACCTTGCCCTGAGAATCTTATGAGCTGTGGTTTTTGCAGAAAAGTTTCCTCCACATACTCCATGCATCTCTGTTAGGACATGTTTTTCTTAGATTTCATCTAAGCACAACAATAAGACACCATCTTTATTCTTCTAGTAAATATCACCCTTCATGAATACATACTTTGAAGCTTGTAGTTTGAGTGTTCTTTTCTTGTTGTCATCGAACCCTTCAGGGCACTTCAAATGCTTAAGGTAGTACACAATATCAGTGTACCATGGCCTATTCTCAATGCAAGTGACTATATCTTCTTCATCATTCACATTGTATATTTAGGAAGCCTCCATATTTGTTTCAGCCATAAATTTTGCTAGTCCTTTTCCTCTTACTAGTTTAGTAATTTGAAATGCAATATCAAACTCCTGGACTCTATTTATCCATCAACATTTATGCCCTATTGTCTCATTTTGTACGAATACATCTTTTAGTGCAGCATTAGGAAAATAAGCTATTACTTTTTCTCCTACCAAGTATGGTCTAAAATCCTTGACCAATTTCACCAACGCATATGCCTGATTCTCTAAAATATCATATTTCAATTTTGCATTTTGAAGTGACTTGCTGAAAAAGGAGATTGGTTGTTCATGCCCTTCATCATTATTTTGAAGCATTACTATTGAAACCGTGTGATAAGATGCAAAAGAAAATATTTAAAACGTTTTAGTGAAATCAGGGGACTTTAACACTGGGGCTTCCTTGATTTCCCTTTTGATAGATACAAATGCATCTATGGCTTCGACTGTCCATTCCATCTTTGCACCTTTCTTCAACATCCTTGATATTGGTTTAAATATCTCAGCAAAATTTGATATGAATCTTCTTATAAAATTGATTTGTCCAAAGAAGGATTGGATAGATTTAACTATCTTGGGTATAGGTATCTTATCAATGGTGTCCACCCTCTCTAGGCCAGTCCTCACCCCCTCCTTGGAAACTATATTCCCAAGTAACTTTCCTTTTGTTATTGCAAAATGACACTTCTTGGGATTCAAAGAAATGCCATATTCCAATGAATTCAAAAATATTTTTTCAAGATGATCTACATGGTCCCCTATGGAGTAGTAAAGGATGTCTTATATTGTTATGATTCTTTAACCTTTACTTGGTTGTATCCTAAAAATCCATCCATCATGGACATCAACTCATAACCTGTGACTCTTTGTAACATAACTTGCATGTTTGGAAGTGGGTAATTATCTTTGAGAGGATATGTTCAATTGTTTGAAGTCTACACAAAGCCTTATATCCCCATTTTCCTTTATGATTGGTACTAAATTAGAGACCCAAGATGAATTTCTAATTGGCTTAATAATACCTCCTTCCCGTAGCTTCATGAGCTCTTCATGCATTTTTTGGTTCCAAAGTAGAGTCTATAGGTCTTTGTTTCTACCTAAATGGTTTGGCATCTAGCTTTAATGGAATCTCCTATTGAAAAATATCTTCTCTATATGATTTAAGATCCTCATAAGACCATGCAAATACATGCTTATATTTTCTTAATAGTATAATCAACACTTTCCTAATTGTCGGGGCTTATCTTTTTTCCAATGCACTCTTTTTGGTGCCAGATCTGTCCCCACCTTTATTTCTTCAACATCTTCCTTTTTTACAAGGGGTTGTTTCATCATGGCTCTATTATTCCCATCAAATACCCTCTCTAGTGCCACAAGTACTTTAGGGAGTTTGTTATTTTTGAGCTGCACAACTTCTTTTCCAAACACAGTCTGTTTGCCATTTGTTTCTTCCACATATGCATTAAAATCAATCTCCTAGGCTTCATATTGATCTATGCAATGAAAAAACTTGATTAGATCAGTATCATCATTGAACACTTGCCAACTATAAAAATTATTAGGGATGATATGTCTTGTTTTAAATTCAATTTGTGAAATCCTAGCCAAAGTGATATCATCTCTTTTCAAAGCTACATTAGCCAAAAAGTCTTCCATCAAGTGTTTAGACCTATCTAATCATTCAATAGAGAAAACATCTAATAGTTCAATGGTATCCCATATAACGTTCATGTATTATTTCAGCCTCTTATTTTTTGCAACATATTTTGATATTACTTGTGCAATGATCAACTCAGAGTCCCCAAAGACTGTCAATAATTTGATTTTGTGCTTGACTTCCATATTCATCCCAATCAATATGGCTTCATACTCTGCTATGTTATTGGTACATTTGAATGTCAATAAAAATGAATATTTAAAGGTGGCACCTTCAGGTAAAATGAATAACACTCTTTCTCCATTTCCCTCTTTACTACATGTCCCATCAAAATACGTTCATCGTACACCATGTTGATTAAAAAAAAATGCTTATCAATCAAATCGGTATTTACTAACTCAGGCTGGGAAGGCTCTATTATGAAACTCCCTAAATCTACATCACAAAATAAATTCAATTAATTTTGAGAACCATATTCCAACACTTGATTCACCCTTGGCTCTCTATATACAACGTGACTTCTTCACCATTTACTAGTATGGTGGCGTATGATAAATCAAATTGCACATTTCCTCCAACTATTGCAGTCCATTGTCTATACAAAAGCATCCCAAAATGAGGAGTGTCAATTACAGTTATATCAATAGTATATGCCTCTTGTGGATAGGAATCCAATTTCACTTCTACATCCTTCATGATTCCCACTACTGGGACAAGTCTACTATCCATGGCATAGCACTTGCCACCCGTAATTTCCACCCATAGTCCAAGTTGTTTCATAACTCCTACTGGCATGATATTAATAGAAGCCCCTGAATCTATCATACAATTTCTTACCATTTTGTTGTTTATGAGTAATGTGGTAAAAAATGGTTCTGCTTGTGGAGGGTTCACTAATGCATCACAAAGACAAACTTCAGGAAATTTAGTGTCTCCCTCCTTGTTATTATTCTTATCTGCCCAATTTGTATTTCTATTGGTTCCATTAGATATCAATTGAATGGAACTATCTCTATACTCCTTGATCTTCATCATTTATAATAATGGCACAAACATCTTCACCTAAGATAAAGCTTGTGTGGAATCAAATGAGGAAGAGTTCTTAGTTTTAGTTATTTTCTTTAGTTCTGGTGGATCTTCCTTACTTTCTTCCTTTTCCTTTTCCTTTTTTTCACCATGTTTATGTTTTTTTTAAATTATTTTTCTTCCCTTTTGGGGATGTGTCTTTGCTCATTTTTGTTGATTTATTTATTTTCTACCTTCTTTTTTTTCTCTTGAGCTGTCCCCTTTTCTTTCATAAATGAATATCTTGGATTGCCTTCATCTGCATTTTTTTTTTCTTAACCCATAATTAAATTTTACTAGTTCAACTATAGAAATGGTTAATTCTCTGATTTCTTCCTCGGTTGGTCTCCTCCATCTTGATTTGGGTGGTGTAGAAGGAGGTTGTATTTCATCACTACTTTCACTCTCTTGATCAAAGAAGATTTGTTGTTGTACCATGTGGACATGATATATTTACTTGTCAACATCATACTCATAACCTTCTTCCTTTAAAGATGACTATTCTTGTTCATCCGCATGGAGATCGTGAGAAGTTAAGTATATAGTATGATCTTCTTCCCAATTATCAACTAGTATATGCTCTTCTTGTATCGACTGGACTGCAATACAATTGTTTGGAGAATGAGGCATTTTACAAACGCGATACCAAGGATTATTTTTAACCATGTATGCTCCTTTATTTTTTAAGGGATCAAGATTTTCCTTGTATTTAGGCCTATCAACAATGGGTTTTCCATCTTTCCAATTTTTATTATATGGCATATCGTGTAGTCTTGGAATTTCATTTCTATATGTATTTTCTTTCCTTTGAGGATTGTTGGGTTTTTGGGGAACTCTAATGTTGTCTCATGTACCAGTCATTCCAGTAGCTTTTTTGCTGTTTTCAATGGCCAGTGCTATTTTTTGTGCCTCTGTTAGACTTCTATGGTATCTATTCCTGAGTTCATGCCTTGTATTTGGGTCAAAGGCTTTCAGATAGATACTTAAAGCTATTAGGTCAGTCAATTTAGACCCCTATGGTATCTTATTGTACAATTTGGAGAATCTTTGATTACATTCATAGACTGATTCATTTTGATATTTTTGAATGCTTATCAATTCATGTAAAGCAAACTCAGGAGCACATTGATTTCCATATTGTTCTATAAATTGGTTCTAAAAATCTACTATAGAGTTAATTGAGAGATTGGGCAGACTATTGAACCAATCCCTGACGTCTTCAATTAATGACATCATGTATAGTCTCATATTTACATCTTTGTAATTCGTTCCAATATCCTTTATAAAAGCATGGAAATTTCTAATATGTTCCTCAATTGATATAAAAATATTTCCACTAAATTTAGGAACCATATTTCTCCAATTTTTGTCCATTATATAAGGATATAACTGATATCCTGTTAAGTCAAACTATCTTCTTATAGGGTTCTATGGAGGCATATTAAGGGGTGGTATATTAAGATATTGTTGGTATCCACGCTGAGGGTGATGATACATATTGTATTGTGGTTGAGGATGTATATTCTAAGGTGGTACACATTGTTGACCTGGTGGTGGATAGTACTGGGATGTATTACTAGTGTTGTGAGGATGGGGTCTTGGTGGTGGCATTTTAGGATGGGCATGTTGTCTCAGATTAGCACCTAAATTTTGATGAACTCTTATAGTTCTAGGGGCACCTGCATTCTAGGATGCTCCTTGCCAGCTACTATTGCCACTTTTTGTGTGCAAAGGAACATATTTTGGTGGTATTTGTGCTTGGATGTCCATCAGTTCCAACTATCGATCTAATTCCAAAATTTCTTGTATCATTTTTTACCTCCTTCTCAGTATCTATTTTTTACATTCTAAATGTGCTTCAATTTGTTGGTTAGACATACCCTCAAAATCCATGAGATTGTGATTCAAGAATCTATCTTGGTTCTCTCCTCCTAGCGATGATTTATGTTCTCTTTCATACTCCTCTTGTCTGTGTTTCCTTTTTTCCTTAGCCTAGGCATTAAATTCCTTTTCTTGTTTAGGTTCTAGTTGGAAATTGAGGACAACATTACTTATATAATTTCTTCCAGATGGTGTAGTGGGGTTTTCATCACTGGCATGGAAAGGAGAATTAAAAGTTTTGAAAGGTTGCTCTGATGTATTCACATTATCCTTTGGCTACTTAGACATCACTCCACCCTTGTTTGAGTTATTTTTCCCTTGAGGAGATCCAAGCTTATTTGACCATCTAACATTATTCTTCTTGGGGCTTTCATGATGTAAATATCTTCTTCTATTCATGTTTGATGAAATGAAGTATCTCTGGTGTCTGTTGTCTATTCTCTATGATTTGATGCTTATATCATCATTCATATAAATCCTTGAGAGTCACCACCTACTTTGATAAGTAAGAAAATGATTGTATTCTTTCCTAGTGGAGTCTTTATTTTTTGGGATAATGACTCTATGATAGAAGGATTTTAGGTTCAGGCTTCGCTTGTCCCTAGTAGAGTCGCCAAACTATTAGTTCTCAAAAATGCTGGTTGGAAAACCTCAAGATGTTGCCAAGCTCTAGGTACATTTTAGGCTAATGAACAAGGCCAATTGGTGTATTTGAACCTTCTTCTCTTTAGGCTTTGCCAGACCTAGGTGGGTGTACCTACGCAATTGAGGTAGACTTAAATTGTGTGTTTCCTACTTAAGCAATCTATCCACAGTGGCAATTGAGAGTGGAAAGATGTAATCCTAATTTGGTATAAATTGTATAAGAATATTCAAGGTGGAAATTAATATGTTCAGTTAACAGGTGTAAGGTTTTGAAAATAGATTTGATAAAACTAACTAATGAAATGGGTGGGACCAATGCCATGTTGGGTAAATGTGGTGAAATGAAGATCTAGAATGAATGAATTATATTAGTTGCAACTCAAATTGTTTCGCATAGTAATATTGTTTTATAAATTGTATAAACATGCAGTCAAGTGATTGAAAAACTCTACTTACTTATCTAACTTACAATAATGGGTTACTTATAATTTATCAAAAGGATTTTAATCTTTACTTGAAAGAACCAATTGAATAAATTATGCAAGAACACAAATAACACCAAATTGGAGACATATTGACAATCATAATTATATGGTTCTTCTTACTGATCCAAATAATACTTCCAGATTATTGCGACTCACTAGAAGGATTTTAATTCCTTTGGGAAAACCAATTAATCATATCACACAAATACAACAAATGTGCATTGATAAATTGAATATATAATTGATATACCAATTTAAATAATAAAGAAGCACTAAAATGGAGACAACCAGATAATTTAATAACTTCAAAAAACAATTGATACCAAGATAACACCACAAAATTAGAGATCTTTCATTGAATTTTTTAAAATACTACTTGCAACATAGTCTTTCAGAAAATAAACACTATGGAACTTTTCTGCTATCCATTAATTATCCCTATTCTACTACTATCCTTTTATTTTTTACTTATGGTCTTGGTCTCTCTTATATAATTCTACTACCTCGTTTATGTTAGTTAGAGCCAGGACTGCTTCTTCTTCATCATCATCACTTGAGTCATATCCAACCAATGGCTCAATATTCTATCTTTTAGCCTTTTTTTTGTGAGTAGGAGATGAAGGGGATGGATGTGTAGGTGATGGAGGTCATGATTGTGATGTGGATGCTTCATGTGGTGGTTGGTGAGGTGTTGGAAGTGGGATCAAACCCTCATCTTGGTCCATTTTCTACAATCATCGAACTTATTAAGGATCATCTGCATTATTTTCAGAAGGTTGAGCTTATTTACAAAAAGCCCTTTGAAACTTCTATCCTTCTCCTTCTTATGATTCTCCCACTTCATCATTGTTATCCACCTTTTTCTAGTCTACATTACATCAACAAAATACACCATATTTCTTATGACATCCTCCTCAGGGTCAAACTCATGTGAGATGGACCTCTTTGTCAACAAGGTTCTTCTGAGCATGTTGAGATGACCCCCTAGGTCACACGCACTCTCTTTTCTAGATTTGAGGGGATAGGTAACCCTCATAAACCTCTACAGTTCCTCTAGCATGTTAGACTTGATAGAAAACTCTTCAAATGCTATCAAATTAGGATAAAAATGTACCTTTCCTTTGATTTCTCATCAAATCATGCTCCATCCAAAGCATTTGCCACATAAACTCCAGAAAACATACCCTTGTAGGTGCAATCTTAGTAAAAATATGTGGTGCTTGGTTGCATCCATGTACTCTAATAATTGCGTGTTGCCGCATAAAAAACTAGTCAACATAGTTATGGGTATAGACCTACTCTAGCTTATACTATACAAGCCTCACCACTTTCATAAGTGATTCATGAAATATTGGTGCTGGGTAACCAAGGGTAGCTATCAGTCTAACAAAAAATCTTCTAGAAACACTACAAAATCACACTCTCTACATCTGCTATCCCAGATGTAACACGAATTTTGCATAGGGAGTCTTTCTCCACTTTCTTCTATACACAATTTAATTCTTTCAGTCCACTTCATTTCATTATGAGATAGGATGAAGTGACACAATAAAGAATATTTCCTAAAAGTAAAGGGAGCCTTAGCTTCCCTAACTTGTAGCAAGCCCTAATGTATTTGTTCCTCAATTATAGATGCAAAATAAAACTCTATATTTGACTCAGAATGTTGAATTATCTTGGCCATTCTCATCATTCCCATTGACATATATCCCATTTTGTACAATCCATCAAACTTTTAAGGATCATCTTCATCCTTTTCAAAAGGTTTAGTTCATTTGCAAAAGTTAGATCATCTGATGCCTAAGTTGTCAAGGTTACTGCAATGAAGGAATCTACATCACTTTGAGAAGATTCGTTGTCAGAAGCATTCTTCTTCTTCTTCTCCTTGCAAAAAACCATCTGAAACTTCTATCCTTCTCCTTCTTATGATTCTCTCACTTCATCATTGTTATCCACCCTTTTCTGGTTTGCATTAGATCAACATAATACACCAGATTTCTTATGAAATCTTCCTCAAGGTGAAACTCATGTGAAATGGCCCTCTTTATCAACAAGGTTCTTTTGATCATGTTGATATGATCCTCTATGTCACACACTCTCTCTTTTCCATATTTGAGGTGATAGTTTACCCTCATAAACCTCTACAATTCCTCTAGCATGTCAGACCCATAGCCAATTCTCCAAATGCAATCAAATCAGGAAAAAATGTACCTTTCCTTTGATTTCTCATCAAATCATGCTCCATCCAGAGTATCTACCACATAAAATATAGAAAAAATACCCTTGTAGGTGCAATCTTGGGGAAAATATGTGGTGCTTGGTTGAATCCATATACTCTGATAATTGTGTGTTGAGGCATTAAAAACTAGTCAGCATAGTTATGGGTATAGCCCTAGTCTGGCTCTAACTGTACATGCCTCATCACTTTCAACAATGATTCATGCAATCTTGGTATTGGGTAACCAAGGGGAACTTTCAGTCTAAGAAAAAATCATATCGAAACACTACAATATCACACTTTGTACATCTGCTATCCTAGATGTGTTGATGGTTTTTTTATGTAATTCTCAACACAAGAAATGCACTAGTGCATTACCTCTCTTGAAAGACAATCTTCCACTGTCAAATTGGAGAACACCATCTCAAGGTCTCTTGGATGTCAAGTCATGATAGTGCTTGGAATATACTAATTGATTTATGATGTGATTTTCTAGAATTGCAAGGCAGTCTTATGTGGATAAATTTGGATGAGAATTAGGTCTCATGAATATAGTTCTTTAGGTAGGAAATTATTGCACTTTTTTTGTAGGTTCAAACAATGGTCTTGAACTCCATTTTATCATTGAATTTGGCTTTACAATCTGCAATGAACCTTAGCATAGGTTAGTTCTTAAAAAAAAGGAAAAAGGGCAAGGGAGAGAGAGAGTTCTCGGGCCTGCAATTAACGATGAATAGTGATCATGGAGGTTTCTATTGTGGACAGTTTCCTTTAAATAGGATTTCACTTAATCAAAAATTTCACAATGCCATGAAATATATGCTATCTTCTAAGGACTACATATGTTTCATCATTCATTCACCATATAGATGTGAATAAATATAAATTTTGAAGATCAGGGATAAAATCAAGGTCTAGACTAACTTTGCACAGTCATCTACCAGCAGAAAATGACTAAAAGTATGGACAAGAAAAGAATACACATGGCCGGAATCTTCATCACCAAAGAAAAAATTACTAAATATACCAAGGAAAACCAAAAGAGAACTAGAATAGAAAAGTAAATCAAACTAGAATCTTAACTTATGAGAGAAGAATCATGAAACATGAGAAGAAACCCAGAAATGCACCAATGGTCAATGTATTTCTATTGAAATTTCTGCAGCATGTCTTTACAACATCTCAACTCTCTTAAAATGAGAGGAGGAGATCCCTATTTGTAGTTTTCAGAAAATCAAATGAGTGGCCAAGATTCAATTCCATTGTGTGGCCAAGATTCACCCTAGAATAGGGTTTTACCTACCCCAAAATATTCTACAATATCAAAAAATACACTTTGTCTTTTCCCTGTTTTGTCCTCTACTGGTGGCACTATAGAATTTTGTATTTTTTCTTATTTGTCTTTTCCATAGCTACTCCTTTAGGGATTCTTCATTAACAACAAGGTTTCCTTCCTACTTCTTTAAAGCTGCATATTCTATGAATTTCATAACCACCAAACGAAACTTGTCAACCTCGATGATATCGCACCTCAACACTTGGTAACTCCATTCCTTTGAATTATTGACAAGATTTTTCCAGTCCTTCTCATATTTGGAAACATGGTCCCCGAATAGCTCGGACTGGGCAAAATCTTGGGAAGAAAAGTTCATAAAATCTGCGGTGACCTTGGCTAACATTCCATCCTCCATCCTCCTTCGGAAGTGAGGCTTTATGCTTTCAGGATTGATCTTGAAAAAAGGAACCTCATACCTTTTCCTTAGCTTCAAGTAATGAAAACAGTCCCCCTTGCCTCCTTGGCCTATTCAATATTAGGAGTTACTCACTCAAGGACCTATTCTAGCCTCTTCTTCTAGTGATTGAAGTCTCACTTCTACATATCCATTAATGAGTGGTCATCGTCCTTGAAGGCAAACTCCTTTTCCCAAAACTAACTTGGCAGTGCGAGGATAGCCTCAATTTTTGGGTAGGAAACCTTACACTTCTTTGGGAACTCATCGCAGATTCACCTCTGGCCTTCAAGAGATGTTTGCACTTCTAGGAACTTGTTTGTTGTTCATACATCCAGATTAATGCTCATATTCCCAATGTACAAGACCTGCTGGAACCAGTTTTATGTGGTCTTATCCAAGTTCCTCCTCCTTTCTAGCTTGCTGATTTGTTCTTGGGATAACAACTGTGGCGGGGCTGATGACATGGTAGGTTGTTCCTTCAGAGATGACCATTTTTGAATATAGGCCATCAAATCAGCCACCTGTGCCTTCATCTCTTCCTCAATTCCTTTCCATTCCACAAGGTCCATTATGTGAACATTAAGGTTTCAAGAGCATGGTTTCCTAGGTTGACTTTAGTATGAGAAAATTATGACGTAAATTCAAATGCTTAGAAATCTCTAAGGATAGAATCCCTAGGGAAAGCAACAACACTTAGATTCAACCAAAGGTATTTTCCCCTCTAAAGGGTTTGAAATTTTGAGGATTTTGTGAATGTTTGTTTTCAAATGTTTTGAAACCCAAACACAGTGTTTTTGATTCCAATCACATGCAAAATCCTAGGCTAAAAAGACAATATTTTTTCAGATTCCCACTTGGATTTTACTCTAGCTGCAAATATTCAGTACGAATGACTAGATGCTTGACCACACTGGCTCCCCTCCATGACACACACTTCTTAAGTCATCCAAGCATCAATACCCATGAATCTCCCATGGACTAATTTTCATCTCTACAATAGAACCGCATGTATATGTGGGGAGGCTTCAAAGGACATGACCTTTTGTACCAACAATTAGAAAATGATTTTTGGCTTCTAAACAAAAGTTTATATAGTAAGAGCATCCAGTTTAGGGGGTGCAATGATAAAAATCCTTTTGAGAGATCTCCCAACCCTTAGAAAAAGGGCTTTATGCATCACACAAATACTTGGGGAGAGTTATCATGCACCGCTTCCTATTGTCCATGGCTTTCACCGTAAACACAAATTTATATAGCGGTTTGGAAGAGCTTGGGTTTAGCCCATTACTGCTTGAGTCATTCTCTTGGGGTGAGTAATTTTTTCCACTAAGGAAGGCCCTCTAAACTAAACAAAAGTGAGTGAAAATATCTATAGTTTGATCAATATTTGTTGAGAAACAAAGAGAGAACACATTCCATATGTTCCACTCACACTCACAAGATTGGTTCAATTTTAAAACCCAATTCAAAATGTGAGGGAAATATTTTATGCATCTTAATGTCACCAAAAAGAATTTTGATTCTCAAGATCATCATGAGGTGAGAGAGAAGCCCATACACCTTTTTTAAATAAAATTACTTTGCAAAAAAAATTACAACACACAAAAGCACATGTTCATTTTAAATCCCTCAAAGAAATAATGAATTATTTTAAGCACCAAAGGAAGTGTGAGATTTTCCTTGTTCAATTGTTAATCCTTAAACCAAATCTAGTGAGTTTGTCCTGAAGTTCATTTTAAGTCTTTTGTAAAATTGAAAGCTTTTGTAGTGTTCTTTTTAGAGCCCAAAAGAAATTTATTATTCCCTAAACCATGAAAGATAACAAATTCTTTAGGAGAGATTGATAATTCTCTAAGAGTGTTAAACAACACTAAAGTGTTTAAAAACACTTGGTATAAGGTGAGAATAATGTCATAATGTAACCTTCCTCTTTGTTTTCCTCCTTGCCTTAACTTGTAAAATCATTAAAACCAGAAGATACAAAGACAACAAACAAGTTAACAGCTCAAAAAGTTGAAAACAAAAAGGCACATGTCAAAAAAAAATAGAAATTGAACTTTTTATTGTAACCCAGCTGCGTAATTAGCAAAGGTGGCAGAGTTTAGAAACTCCAGAGGTGCAATATAGCACCGCTAATTTTTGAGAATGGTGCTCTACAACAGGACAGAGAGCACGATTGCGGTGCTATTTAGCCCAGCGACGTAGTTTGAAAATTCAAAATTTTGGGTGGGAAGACTCTAGCGGTAGAGTTTGGAGTTTAGGAGTGGTTCAATATAGTGCCACTTGACTGATAGTAGTGAATTTTGGTGCCGCTGGACTGTAAGCAGTGTAGTTTCCTGTGAGCTATAAAAGAGAACAAACAAGGATTATTTTTTTTGAAAAAATGTGATTGAATCTTGAGATTCGCCCTCCTTCTAGTGCCAAAATGTGAACCCCAATCCTACACCTGAACAAACATGGAAAACAAGCTCATTATTAGATTGAAATGCAAGCAAGAATAACGATTCCCCATGAAATTAGATTGAAACATTAACATAGGAAGAAAATGAAGAACAATACAAATTAAATTAAATGAATGCTATTTTAATGAACAAACTATCAATCCCATGGGAGAATTGGTGTCAATTATGTGTAGAAATTGGCCCTTTCCCAACTCCTTTGTAAGCTTGGATGATTTGATCCACTTGATGGTGAAGAACAATGATGAACTCCTTGAGAAAACTTGCAATAACCTAGCTATGGTGATGGAAAATGATCAAGAAATGATATAAAATTACTCTAGTGTGAAGATAATAACTTTGCATTCAAACTGTGGATGATGAATGAGAGGAAGAGTCTCTCATTTATAGATTTCAAATTGGAATAATGAGCAAGATTTGAGCACTATGGGATCATTCAACATCTAATGGCTGAGTGCCACTTGTCAAGATGTCAATGGGTGAAGGTTGTGCACATTTTGATGAAAGTGTCAATAAATGATATTAGGTGGAATTTGAAATTAGTGAAATGACTTGTTGGAGAAGGAAGAAATTGGATTTACGGCAACTTGGCTCAAGGAAAAAGGACTTGTAAGGTGAAATAAATGCCTTGTTGGAAGGACTAAGTCCGCTTGGATTTTAATTCAAATTTGAGGGAATATTCCCCTTTTATGCCATGTTAACAGAAAATAGAGATTTAAAAAATGAATTAAATCTATTTTAATGTGCAAGTGGTAAAATCTAGAGGATGGGACATGATTTAGGATTAAATTAATCATAGGTTAATTAATGTAATGAGGAATTAGGAGATGTGACAATTTAGACTTAAATTTATGCATTGATTTAAATCAAATTGAGAGGAAGGGTTTAATTAAATAAATGTTTCGATTTATTTAACTAAAGTGTATAATGTTAGATTAAATCCAATAAGGTTTAATTTATTTAATTTAATAAGAGGACTTTGGAGTTTTAATTTGAATAAAATGAATTATTTAAATGAACAGAGATATAGGGTTAATTAAATTAAATGGATTAATTTAATCAACAGAGGATAAAGACCTAATTAAATAAATAATGATTTGTTTAATTAATAGATGCAAAGTGATGATAAGCTGAGAGTATGATTTAGGATGAAATTATGTTAGTAATCATGATCAAGTGTGTCTGTCAATTTTACATGTCTACACAGATAAATTTGATTTATTTAATTAAGAGATGAAATATGATGAATTTAATTAAATAAAGATTATTTAATTAAATGACTACCAGAGGAGATGATTTAAAATAAACCGGTGTTAATAAAATTAGGATTAAGTGTATAAGATCAATCTGTATATTTTATGTGTCTACACATACCAAGTCTATTGATCATAGCACATAGAAAGTGTAGCCATGTAGTACCTAGGACCAATCTCAAAGATCTGCAAATCTTGCAACAACCTACTACAAAAAACATCTCTGCAATATTTCACAACTGTCCCATAGTCTCCATATCCAACAGAATAAAAAGATACCTCCATGTCATCACCCAAGTGACAAAACATGACCAAAAACAAGTGATCATCATAAATCCAAATAGAAATCTCATAGCTAAAGTCATATGAATCTAAATATACAAGAAGAAGAACTAGACTAAAGAGAAAAATCTTCAAATAATAAACATGTAGCATTCCCTTTTACATACACATCTAAATGCTAACTATGTCAAGTAATATCTCCTTCACAACCCCAATATAAAATCCATAACAAAATCCAACCACATTCAACCTAAAGAGATCAAACATAACATATGCATCATGTATCTACATGGATGTAAGCTTCTCAAAGAAGATCAAACTACTCCATTTCCCATCTCAGGAAATCATCCCACTACCATCCCTTATAATCATCATAGATGAAAATTCAAACCCAAGGAGATAACAATGCTATCATCTCTCACAATGAATCCTCCAAAACCATCTAATTTAGGAGCTCAAGATCCATGTCTATGAAAGAAAGCATAAAAAACCTGAGAGAAACAATGGGCATTACCTCTCAAGTGATAAGCTGTCGAGTAGACAAAGAGTGGGGAATGAAAATTATCTTCTAAGATATGCAATCCATCATGACTCATCCAAGAGAAATCTCCTCATAGGTATCTATTGAACTCACGTCCAACCAAGGTGTAGGCTCCTCAAACATTCTATTGAGATCTCATCAAGAGTAACCATCTCAAAAGAAATTCTCTCATCTCAAGGGAAATACAACCTCACCTCATTCTCCATATATCCAGGAGAACCTACAAACAATAATCTCGTGCTAAACTCTAAATGCATCACTATACTATCATGAAGTTCTCAAGCATATGACCAATGCACCCAAAACATAAAGAGTCACTAGACCAATGTCAAAGATCCAATCATCTAAATTAGAAACTTATCATGACATCATGATCTTACCATCCCTCTTAGGAAATCCCATGTTCTAAATGAACATACCATAGTCTCAAGAGAAATTCATCATGCCAAAACTCTAATGCACAATCAAGAGTATACCATGACATTAAATAAACAAACTCTAAACCAACATCACCTATCAAGCACCATCACCAACACCTCAATCCAAAGAACATAAAAGTCCTCCATGGCTCTAAGATGTTACAAATCTTCAAATAGTGTCCACATGAAATTACAAAAGAACCCTTCTGCAACAACAGTATTTAAGAGTCTCTATGAAACATCTCTAACACTAAAGAAGATCATTCATCCATAGTCACTACTAAAGCTCCCACTAGACCATGATAACCGAGATCTCCAAGAATCATTACCAAAAATCTCCTAATTTGCAAATCCTCCAAGTCCACACATCAGCATGTCCATATGACAATAATATTAAGTGGCACCAAGATCTCCAAACCAGGCAAAAAATACCATCACTATCAAAAACTTACACCAAGTTGTGTATCCAAGCTAGTATCATGACATCATGATACACATGATATAGGTCCCCATAAATTACTATCCAGGTACTCAACATTATCCATTCTCTCATCCCAAGGAAACAAACCAATACACAAATGGCCACAAACAAGGCCAACTGATATAGTTTGCATCAACATAGAATTATAACCTCATGGATATATACAATCCACTTCTGAGTCATCTATGAAATCATGTAGGTAAAGATAGCCTACGACATTGCATAAAATTTAGTTCCACTCAATGTAACATGCAAACCCACTATCACACTAGAAACTACAAATATGAGATTTGAAAGAGAATAACCATGTAGACAACATGACTCAAGTACTAGATCAAGCTCAAATATAATTTTCCAATCATGTCCACAATGAGATCATAGTCAAGGGATCCACCAAGAATCGCCACAATTTTTTTTGAGTGACTAATCATATACCAACACTCCCATGTAGAGAAATCATCTCACCTCCTCATACCATGCACGAAGCATGCATGCAAAACTACAACTATCTCATCTAGTAACACCCAAAAAGCTAGGGTCTAGAAAATAGCTTAACCACAACTCCAAAAAACCATAAGTTTTTCTTGACCATGTAAAACATACAAAACCACTATGTTTGAAAAACACCCATGCACATCCATGCCCACTTCACATGCAGAAGACTCAAAAGTCTAAAAAAGAACCATAAAAGTTAAACCAGAATAATGGATTATCATAGATGAGCATTGTAAGTGTGAATAAGTAAACAAGAGTAAATACACTTCTTAATACGACATTATATCAAGAGAATCAATCAAACTAAGCTATTAAAAACTAAACAGATTGTTGAAAGAATCATATTTCTCTCTCTCTCCAGATATTTATCAAATAATTGTGGCTCTCAGTTCATGTAAGCATTATGACTGTTTAAAATGACAATTTGAAGAATGAGAATGATGCTAAATGCGGGAAACTAATCCTATATGATGATTACTAATCTAAATTGACATGAAACTGATAAATGAAAGCTACAACAAACTAAATGCAGCCATGATTATGAATTAAAGATATGATGCTATTGATGCTATGCTTGATGCTTGATTGCTTTCCTGCAGAGTAAGATTGCATAAACTTGGGATTATGGATCTTTTCTTTGTTGAATGAAGCTGTATTTATAGATTTATTGGCAACATCTTTGCATAGGGGCAGCAAACAGAGGCTTGGATTCAATTTGGAGGATTGAAAGGCGAGAGATGGAGGAGATGGAGAGGATTGTGGGAATGGTTCCTACCCATGAAAACACCAGGCAATAAGATAGGAAGGATTGATGGAAAAGGATTGAGAGAGGGATTTCAAATTGTCTCCAATTTGTCTCCAAATCTTCCCATGAAGATTGAATCAATTAATTTAGACATAATTTTGAAATAAATTACACATATGATATCTATTTGGTTTTGAAAAAATAGAGGAATTTGATTTATGGATTTAATTAAATATTTTGATTTATTTAAATTAGAAAAAGAGGGATAAATAATTTAATAAAACAAACTATAGAAGTTGTTCATTAAATTAAAAATAGAAGAATATGATAATTAAACAATAAATTATTTTAACCTTTGTTTAATTTACTTAAATGATGTGATACAATAAAATAGAGGAAATTGATAATTAAATTAAGCAAAGTATTTATTTTTGTTTATAAAATTAAGATGAAATAATAGTAGAATTGGAAGAATTTAAATGTGAATTTAAACATGAACTATATAGATAAATATTTCTATTTATTCAACAGTAGAGGAATTTAGGATAATTAATCAAATAAATTGTATTTAATTAATCGGATTCTCTAGACCAATTTTAGGTGTATACATTTTGCCCCTCTTTGAAGTGATGTGTTTACACATTGCTTCAAATAAATTTTTGTTGCTGCTACTAGTATTGACAAAAAAATCAGTGTGCCCCAGACATGCCCCAAACATTGATTTTTCAGGTGATTGATGATAATATACCCCCTCAGGAGATAAATTTATGATTTGTTGATTTTTTTGGATTTTTTCGAAAATTTATTTTTTTAATGATTTTCAAAATTTTATGAAGATTTGATGAAGATTCATTGGTGAAATAATTTATCACCCAATTAAGAATATAGAAAGTTCCCCTAGATGAATTTGTATTAAGCCTCCTTATGTTTGATTATTTTTTATCGTGTCAGCCTTTGATTCGATATTGATTATTGATCCTGATAGGTTGGAAGATTATTGATCTCATGGTAGGTGAGATTTAATGATTGATTGATTGATTGAGCTCATGATAGGAGAGGATATAGATTGATGATTGACCTCATGATAGGGGAGGTTCATTGATAGATTGATTGATTGACCTCATGATAGGCGAGGTTCAATAATAGATTGATTGATTGACCTCATGATAGGCGAGGTTTAATAATAGATCGATTGACTAACCTCATGATAGGCGAGGTTCAATTATAGTTGCTCATGAGATTTGATCAAAGTCTCACCAGAGCTGATTAGATTGATAGGCTGATTGATTGATAATATTGCTGATTTGCGATATGTTATGATCATAGGAGGATTTTAGAGTTCTTCCCAAAGATGTGGGACATGATTTTGCACTGGTGCAAGCTGATATATATATCATTAGTTGATGTAGTTTATCAACTTTGATTAATATGCCCCAATATAGGATTGAATAATTTACTAAAACTTGATGATGTACACTTATTTGATTAGAGATTTTTATGATTTCTCCACCATCTTATTGATTCACCAACCTTTGGAATAAATTATTCTATAAATGAAAAAATAACATGAATGCAATCTAATTTAACCATGCAAAACTACATGCAAACATTGGCATCTTAACAGTCCTTTTATATGTGCTTTTTATCATCATTGAGCCTTTTAAAATGTTGAAAGTGAGTACAAGCATCGATGGTATGAGTTAGACCATGATGAACTGAGTACTACTTCCATTATTTTTGATATTGCAAGTGAACACAAGCATCTAGGTATAATTAAACCAAGATAACCTGAGTATTTCTTGCATAAACAAACAAGAATCAATCATTTACTATGTGAATTCTGAATGTCATCAGTGATACTTTGTAGAGCACTTCTTGCGACAATTCACATAGTAATTATGATTAATTCACAGACAATAGACAAATAAAATATCCTTCTCCTTCCTAGCTTCTCCAGTTCAATGCATCATCGAGTTGCTCCAAAGAAATGATCAAAATGATCAAAATACAACATGTCCAACCTTTGCTTAAAGTATTTCAATCATTATTGAGATTAGATCATCCATCCTGATTTTATGATGTTTTTGTGATTTCCTAAGATTTTGGATCAAACCTCCCCTAAAGACCTATCCAAGGGGCCTTGGGGGCTAATCGAAGATTAGCCTTGCCTATGTTATACATGCAGAGACAACGTAGTTTGATTGACACAAAATCATGTTTTTGTTTTGACTTTTTGATACTGACTTTTTTTTTTTTTTTTGGATTTTCTAATGTTTTACAGATGTTTGAAGTGTTTTTGATGGTGATTGATGTTCAAAGTTGGGTTGTTTTTGTCTTCCTATTGTTTGTCTATTTGATTAGGTTCAAAGTTTTATTGGCCCCAGTGAGAGTAGGATTTTGCCCTCAAGCTAGGGTGAGACATGACCACATTGCAATGATATGTACTTGAGATTTTATTGCACCTTTTTCATATTTTATGTTTTTTTTGTATTTTTTTAGGATATTTAAGATTAAATGAGATGGTATGCCTGATTGAAGGAAAAAGATGCCCCACAATATGGGTAATGCAACTATGGATAAATGGTAGATCAAAATAAAATATTCACTGCAAAACATGTCATACAAGCAACATATCTCTTGTCAAAAGATGATAATGGTTGATTGATTAAGATGTCAAGAATGATTGATTCCATAAGACATGATGATGATAAGATTGATGATTGTTGATGATTGATTGAAAAAATATTTGAGGATTGGACAATATTTTACAAGTAGGCTCAAATATGATTTGTGTGATAAGATTCAAGGTTGCAAAGGGACATGGTGACATGGATTTTGAGAAGCTAGAAGATATGGAAATGGAAGAAAGAAAGGATAAAAATAATGAATGGGATGATCAAGATCAACTAGATAGGATACATACAAAATGCCCAAGTATTTTTCCCCTATTCCTCATCAAGACCAAGGAAAGGAAGAAAGGATGTATTTAGTAAGAATGATGGAATATGGATAAGATGAAATATATGGTATGGAAGATATGGATAAATCACATAGGATAGTTGATATATTATGTTCAAGAATATCCTTAACCTTGTCAAGATCAAAGGTGGAAATGTAAGGAATGAGCATAGAAAGGATAATGACCATGAATGATAAGATGGACAAATTTTTTCCCTAAGTGTAGAGTGCAAGAGGAATATGGAAGATAGGATATGGATGATAGGGAAATGGATGAAGAACTTAAGTATCAAGTTTCAAAACTAAATATCCCTCTAATAAAACATGGAAATGGGAATTAGACTCATAAATGTTGGCAGATTAATGATATGATGGAAGAATCTAAGGACTTATGCAAAGGTTTGGATTAAAGGAGAATTATGGGGGATGAATGTTGGATAATGGATAGGAGGTTGGAAGGCCTCTTGATGGATATATGGAAAGGATGACAAGATCAGCATTGGCACACACCTTGAAGGGTGGTGGAGTGGAGGAAGAATGGATTTGGAAGGTGATAGGTTATTAGATGGAAAAATGGAGGAAGCTTTTGGATTAGCAAATTTGCATTCCAATTTAGATTTTATTGCTTCTATGAGACTTTTAGTAATCCACATGACTTTTGACTTTGATTTTCTCTTTGTGGGCCTTTGTGGCCTTTGAAATTTTTCTTTTTTATTTATGGACCTTTGTGGTCTTTGAAAATTGTCTTTTTGCTTTGATGGGCCTTTGTGGCCTTTTAGATTTTTCTTTAGATTTTGGATCAAATTTTCTTTTATTTTTGCATATATCTTTGAGGAGACATGTTGATCCTTTGATACATGTGGATTTTAATATAGAAGCTTTTGATATTTGGCACCCAAATTGCTTCCAAGAGCAATGGGAGGGGTGGATTGAGATGAATGATATGGAGGTATTATGGATGAGTTAATGTGGGTAGAATTTTGAAAGGGCATCAAGGATGTGTGACTTTGTTGTTCTTGAGAAATAGGATATGGACCTAGGGTAGAGGGAAGGTTTGATGGACTAGGATGAGGACCTAGGATAGATGGTGTGTTTGGAGAACTAGAATGAGGACCTAGGATAGATGGAAGGTTTGATGAACTAGGACACTTAGGCTTATAATCAAGGTCATGGTGATATGGATTTCTTTGAAAAAAAAGGGGTTCTAGTATACCTTTCTCATGAAGGCCTATTACTTTTCCTTTGTAATTCATACTTTGACATATATGTTTACCAATGGGATATGTATTGTTCGTGAAACAAGATGTGAGACCATTTTGGGGAGGATATGATATGGATGAGAGAATAGATGTTGGAAGTTAACAAGAATGGATAAAGGTGGAGGATCCCAATTTATAGGTGTGGGGTTCATGGATAGCTTGAATAGGTTTTATAGGCTCTTGATATGGGGATGATGGGGTGTTTTGATCTTGAATTGGAAAATAATTACAAGGTGTATGAGATGGAGTAGCTTGGTCTTTATTAGGTGTGGAATCATCATGTAGTGGTGTGATAAGCATATATTGATCTTGAGAAGGATAAACATCTTCATGGGATGAAAGGGTATCCTTGAATGGAAGCATATCTTGATCTTGATGAGGAAGGGAATCATGAGATTTTGTAGAAAACATGTCTTGATCATCAGTTGGTAAGAAATAATTAGATAGGATGGAAGAACTATCATGCTCTTGTGATGCAATAGAATCATGAGATGGTATGGATTTATTTGATGATGTGGAAGAAGAACCTGGAAGGATATTTGTCTCTTGAGATGGAAGGGAATTATTTTGGATGAAAAGTGAAAGGAGGGGATCATCATAAGATTCTTGAGAAATGGGATCTTGATGAAAGATTGGAAGAATTTATGGAATGTTGATATCATTGGATGGAGTGGAAAGAATATTTTGATTTTTATGTGTAGGGGAGTCTATGCTATCATGCTTTGGATTGAGATATTGACATGAATCATTGGATGTTGAAGATATAATAAAAGAGGATGGTTGAATGAAATTGTTATCTTGAGTTAAAGAATCTTGATGTTTATTTTGGCTTATGGTGGATGGAGATAAATGAATGACATGATAGGATTTCTCAATATCATTTGTGTTTAAGGACTGAGATTTGCGCTTATTGAAATTTTGTAGAAATTCAAAGACATTGAACTTGGATGATGTAGCTTTTGGTGGAGAGGGTATCCTGTTGAGATTTTTGTTAGAGGAATAAGAACATAGAAAACATCTCTCTGTGGTTGTTTCCCTTTGCATGTCCTAGATTTTTTGTTAAAGGTTTTTCATTTGATGAGCTAAAGCATTCGATTGATCCTCATCTATTTCAGCCATGATGGTTTGAGTTTCAATTTCGTGTTCTTTGGATTTTTAGTCTTCGTGACCTTGTTAAAATGGGCATCCAAACATTATTGTTTTCAATAAAATTTTGATCTTAGTTTGGTATAGTGTCAAGGATATTAACTCAAGTCAAATAGAATGATAGATTCTATTTATTAGACTAAGTTTGACAAGTTTGATTATACGGTTTCATTTCTTTGATTTAGGATGATTGATCTTGAAACTTAACTTACTAATCAAATATGTTTGATTGAGACACTTTTGGATGGTAGATCTTGGTTTGATTTGAACAAATTCAATTACAAAGTATAGTTTATGCAAGTTTAAGACTCTGTTTTGATTTAGGAAATTTTATGTTATGATAAAAATCCAAATTTTGATGTTAATTGTCTAACATTGGTTTCCAAAAGATTTATGTTTTCTTGTTTTCTTTGTGTTTTTTTGGGATGATCTTATCTGAATTAATTTATGGAAAATACAACAAGCATTTGTAAAACAGTTGTTTCTTTAAGACCTAGAGTCTAAACAACATGTGTATGTTTAAGAATCAAACATGATCCTTCTTGATTTCCACTGGTTTTTGATAGAGAATACACTTCAAGTAGACTCACTCTTAAGGTCAAAAAGGTCATTGTTATACTCAACAACACACAACTTAAAATTACGTTGACTCGCATAGTCGTGTCACCCTCTAGAGGGCGCCCGTGTTTTTGTATTTTCTAGGTGCATACTCAAGGTTGGATTTCTCAATGCCTTGAGAAAATGGTCCTTGAAAATTATATGGTGAGTGTCTTGGGGGTAGATTCTTCCCTCCCCTTGCACTACGAGTATTACAATGTTAGGTTACTGACTTTGCTGGATTCTACACTATGGTTCGTAGATAGGGTTTCTATTCAGAGTGACAAATGATAAACTCCCTCAAGAGACCTCCCAATCTTTAGAACAAAGATTTTGGGGATGGTTATCTTGCACACTTCCATCGAGTTGGACTTTCATCAACAACTCACTTTTGATTATAGTGGGTTGGAATCCTTGGCTTTAGGCATTCCCACTTAGGTTGTTCCCATAGGGTGAGTACTTTTTCCCACTATGGTACGCCTTCTAAAGGATTTAATAAAACATGAATTGTACGTAATCAAAGGATGATTCTAGAATTTTGATCACCTAGTTAAGGGGAGAGCATAAGCCTATTCACCACACAATCACAGTAAGAAATGCTTGATTTTAAAACCCAAAGAAATAATTTGCTATTCTAGGTGAATATTTTGCTTCACAAAAGTCTTGATGTTAATTTTAACTGATATAGAAAAATGTGTGATTTCTATCCCAGGATTGATAAATTTTAAACCAAATGGCTATCCTAGGATTGATAAATTTTAAACCAAGTGACTATCCTAGGATTGGTTCATTTTAATCCAAAACCAAAAACCAGTGAGTTTCTAATGTTCCTTTTTACCAACTTTGACAAAGCTTATGTAGATGGTTAATTTTAAGCTCAAATTAATGCTATTTGGTCCTAAAGCATGAATGAAAAATAACATATGATGGGTCATTTTCTCATGAGTGTTTGAAAACACTATTACAATGGATATCAAATTCCTTTTTTTAACTTTTTTCAATTCAATGCTCCATATTCCTCTTAAAACCTAAAATAAATGCTCAAAATGTTAGATGAGATCAATAAATAAGAAGATATAAGGGTTAGATGAATGATTAAGCCTAAAAACCCTAAAACTTAGACCAAGTTACAATGTGATTTGACTTTAAACGTAAAATTAAAAATTTTAACTCTACAAAAGTGATAAATACCTATATCATTGCATGGCTTATGAAATTCTACCCCATTTCAAAAAAGACCTTTGTATGACCAAGATATGACTATTTTAAGATTGACTGTCAAAGCACTAAAACATAGGTTAGAAGCACTAAAACAAAAGCGCTATTTCATTAAAAATGCTAAAATAGAGGCCATACATGCTATTTCATTAAAAGCGCTAGAACAAAGGTTAGAAGCGCTACATAATGTATCAAAAGCAATAAAATTTTTGCCGAAGCACTAAAACAAACCTCTGAAGCACTAAAAGAAGCGTAAGATGCGCTATAGTTTCTGCCGAAGCCTTGAAACAGACCTCTGAAGAGCTAAAAGATGTGTTAGATGTGCTATAGTTTCTGCCGAAGTGCTAAAAGAGATCTATGAAGTGCTATAGTTTTCCTTAGAAGTGCTGTAGTTTTCATCGAAAGCACCAGAAAATCTCTCGATCGCACTAAACTAAACACGCCAGAAACCTATACGACACTTTATAGAAAAATTAACAAAAATATGGGGTTATGCCCCATGGTGGGTGCCAAATTGTAAGTGTGAATAAGTAAAGAAGAGTAAATACACTTCTTAATATGACATTATATCAAGAGAAATAATCAAAGTAAGCTATTAAAAACTAAAAAGACTCTTGAAAGCATCATATTGCTCACTATCTCCAAAGATTTATCAAATCATTGTGGCTCTCAGATCGTGTAAGCACTATGACTGTTTAAAATGACAATTTAAAGAACGAGAATGATGCTAAATGTGAGAAACTAATCCTATATGATGATTACTAATCTAAATTGACATGAAACTGATAAATGAAAGCTACAACAAACTAAATGCAACCATGATTATGAATTAAAGCTATGATGCTATTGATGCTATGCTCGAAAGCTTGATGCTTGATTGCTTTCCTACAGAGTAAGATTGCATAAACTTGGGATTTTGGATCTTTTCATTCTTGAATGAAGTTGTATTTATAGATTTCTCGGCAATGGCTTTGCATAGGGGCAACAAACAGAGGCTTGGATTCAATTTGGAGGATTGAACAGTGAGAGATCAAGGAGAAGGAGAAGATTGTGGGAATGGTTCCTACCCATGAAAACACTAGGCAACAAGATAGGAAGGATTGATGGAAGAGGATTGAGAGATGGATTTCAAATTTGTCTCCAATTTGTCTCCAAATCTTTCTATGAAGATTAAATCAATTAATTTAGACATAATTTTTACATAAATTAGATATATTATAGCTAAATTTGGTTTTGAGAAAATAGAGGAATTTGATTTATGCTTTAATTTAAATATTTTGATTTATTTAAATTAGCAAAAGAGGGATAAATAATTTAATAAAACAAACTATAGAATTTTTTTATTAAATTAAAAATAGAAGAATATGATAATTAAAAAATAAAGTATTCAACCTTTGTTCAATTTATTTAAATGATGTGATGGGTATGTGTAGGATCATCATGGAAAACATAGGCCCTTCAGTGGCAAAAAATTCAAAAAAATCAGAGTTAGGCAACTTGACATAAAAATTTGAATAAGTTATCTATATTATATCAAAAATATGAAAGAATAAAATTTGTAGAAAATTTAATGTAGTTTCTAAATTACTAGGTTTATTTACAAAAAAATGAAATCTATTTCATGAAAATTTGAAATTTTAATACAATAGTAC
Source organism: Sequoiadendron giganteum (assembly GCA_007115665.2). NCBI lineage: Eukaryota > Viridiplantae > Streptophyta > Pinopsida > Cupressales > Cupressaceae > Sequoiadendron > Sequoiadendron giganteum. The sequence goes on along the minus strand of CM021101.1, from coordinate 245,631,200 downwards.
TTAAATTTCAAGGAAAAAATAAGAAGTAGGTGTCTATTTGACCACCCTAACCACATTAAAATGATAATATTTTTTTATAAGATTTTAGATATAAGTAGAGGACTCATGTCCTGATGTGATGCATATTTTTAAAAAATAAAATTCCAAGTAAATAATTAATTATAATTTTTTTATGACAACTTAAAAAAAATATAAAGACTTGTATGTCTGACCACCTTAACTTGGTCAAAACTTCATGAAACTCATTTTTTTATTTTTTAATCTTATATTATTCAAATCATAAAATGTGAAGCATGTTTTGGATTAAAAAATATGATACCATTTGAAAGCTATAAATGTTTCTCAATCAACCTAAAAATCGGGACTTTAGTCGTAATTCAATAGAAAATGAATAATAATATTTTTTATTGGTCGAAAGCTAAGAATATCCTTTAAAAACCCTTTTCGTTTCATCAATTCTGGGTAAAAAAAGAGTTGTCAGCCACATACCCATCATATTGCCACTTTTTGGCCCAACATGATCCTACACATACCCTGATAGAATAAAATAGAGGAAATTGATAATTAAATTACATAAATTATTTTATTTTGTTTATTTAATTAAGATGAAATAATAGTAGAATTAGAAGAATTTAAATGTAAATTTAAACATGAACTATATAAATAAATATTTCTCTTTATTCAACAATAGAAGAATTTAGGATAATTAATCAAATAAATTGTATTTAATTAATCAGATTCTTTAGACCAATTTTAGGTGTATACAAGCATAACCAAATATTTTTTAGGAAAATCTTTGAAACCCTCAGATCTAAGGAACGTGAATCCAAGCCATGCAAGTACAAAACATCCATAGAAGGAAAAGGTAGTTCAGGAACTCCAAGCCCGTTTCAGGCCAACTCTATAACCACCAACCTGCACATGCATTCAAGGGAGACAAGATATTGTAGAAGCTTTCAGATCATCAACCATTTAATTAAGTCCATAGCCTACATGCAATCGAGCAAGCATAAATAATGCCTTCCAACACCAGGAAAAAGAATCCAGCATAAGCACATTACTCCATAGTTGAAAAGAAACCCAAGCTTATCCATATCATTAGGGATCCTATCACATAGACACCCAATATGAAATCTTTGTTGCAACACAACCACAACAAAAAATCCCACCCCATGCTTCAGGATTATTTTTTTGTCAACTACATGCTTCATATCACATCATTTCAATATGGCCAACTCTATTTTTTTCATCTACACCATCGTTCAAGCTACGTATTGTCTCTTGAAACTAAATGAAAAATGCAAAATACTTCTACTCATCAAAGGATCAATCTTCAGCCAATTCCTTAAAATTTCCTCAAGCTTGCCAGATTAAGAAATCTTCACTAAAGGAATACCCATAACTAGAAACATTAGGAATAACAAAATCCTAGAAGAAAGTGTAGAAGTTGTCGAAACCAACTTCAGACTCCAAGATCACCTGCATGCAAATGGATACTTGTCACAAGGAAGAGAATGGATGGAAAAAACAAACAAGGGTTTGAAGAAATAATCAACCACAAAGAAAGTATTGATTGATTGATAGATGAATGATTTACAAAGAGTACATATGCTTGATTATATAGGCAAGTGATAAACCTAAAATACAAAGGATGTTGCCAAGTGTTCAAATCACACTTAACGTGACAACAAGAAACCCTAACCAACTACCTAGGGAATGATAACAAGATGGAGATAAGTTCTAGAAAAGACAACTCATCTTCTAGAAGGGAATCTTATCTCAACAACTTTATTAAATGATTAAATGCAACTTAGGACTAATATGATTAATTAAAACCTAAGTTAACTTATGCTAGTGTAATAATTAATTAATTAATTACACTAACACCCCCCCATAAGTGCAACTTAGGGAGACTAGATAAGCATGAATGGGTCCTGACAACAAGCCCTGATCAGGTACCCATGTACAAATGCAATAATGAAGTAGACAAAGAAAACCTAGTGGGACAACCCCCCATACAGTGAGATGACTGTAGCAAAGAAGCACTAGAAGAACACTGTGGAGTAACACTGGAACTGTAATCTAGCAAGCAAGGAAAGATACTTCTGTCTACAAAAAACCATATCGGAATCATAATAATGCAACAACAGACCTGATGCGACGGAACACTCGAAAACATCAAATTGGAACAACCCTAGAATCCATAAAACAACAGTAGATGAAAAGATGATGACAGAATCTGGACGCCATGAATCTCGATGCTGATGTCAAACTGAGACTAAATTTTTTCCATGAGAACAAGTACCATAAAGACTCGGGAACATTAACCACAAATTTTGTGGCCCTCAAACTGAGATGGATCCGATGTGAATCTGATGTGTCAAACTAAGACAAAATATGGCCAAAAAAACTAAGAAACCAGATTACAACCCATGCGAGTTATCATCAAAACACAATGAGGATCAAAGTGCATGCACACTCTAATCAGATTATTATGTAAGAAACCCCCCTAATGGAACTTTATATTAGTTCATTTATTACAATACCCAATGATTGCAAAAAGAGAGAATGCCTAAATATGCATAAACAAAAAATTAAAAGGAGTGCATGCACAAACCAATGTTCACATCTGTCTCCATGATGAAAAATAACCTCAAATTTGTGTAGATGACCAAATCTAAAAAAATGGCCTACACCACTATGAAGTGCTCAAAACAAGTTTTTCGTCAATATCACGTTTGCCAAAAACAGACATCATGGCCAAAAGTTATGAATTTTTCAAAAACTGAATTTAGCTTGCAGGAAACAAATTTTTTAGCAAAAAATATTTATTTCTAACTTGATTTTTGGAAAATCTACTCACTGTTTGTAGACAAAAATAAAAACCCAAAAATATTTTGATGCTAGAAACAAAACCCAGAAATCGTTATTTGATCCAACAAGCAGAAGATGAAAAATTGATTTTTTTTAACCTTTAGCCAGGAGAAAAATAATGTGCACCACTTTTTCAACAGTGATTTTCTCTAGATCTATGCAAGATATGCAAAATCTAATAGATACCCAATTCAGATTTCGACGTTGGCTACAAAACCCATAAATCATTTTTCCTGCAAATGAGTGAAAACTAGATTTTTGAAGCAAAAAATATGACAGCTCCAATAAAAAATGGCATGCAACAAACCCTTGTAGCTCCAAATAGCTCCAAACTCTTCAAACAAGAATAGGCATGTAGTAGGAAAACTCTAATACCATGTAGAAGTTGTCAAAACCAACTTCAGACTCCAAGATCACTTGCATGCAAATGGATACCTGTCACAAGGAAGAGAATGGATGGAGAAAACAAACAAGGGTTTGAAGAAATATTCAACCACAATGAAAGTATTGATTGATTGATAGATGGATGATTTACAAAGAATACATATGCATGATTGTATAGGCAAGTGATAAACCTAAAATGCAAAGGATGTTGCCAAGTGTTCAAATCACACTTCATGTGACAACAAGAAACCCTAACTAACTACCTAGGGAATGATAACAAGATGGAGATAAGTTCTAGAAGAGAATCTTATCTCAACAACTTTATTAAATGATTAAATGCAACTTAGGACTAATATGATTAATTAAAACCTAAATTAACTTATGCTAGTGTAATAATTAATTAATTGTAAAATCAGACATAGTTTATTTCCCACCATTAATACTTAGAGGAAAGTTAATACAATTTAAGATCATGCAAGATCAACCAGTTTCAACAACATGCATTAAACAAATTGAATAAACAAAATCATTAAACATGAAAGAACAAAAGATATGAACACAAAGATTAACGTGGGGAAAAATCATTTTTTTTTTTAAACGCCACACTCCAAAAATATAGGTTCATTGTATTATTCAA